>OZ026614.1:90326179-90753338 GCA_964020975.1 Hermodice carunculata | reverse complement strand
TTGGATGTACACCCATGATGACTAACGTGACATCTACATGTAACTGCCAGGCTGAAGCCACTCTCACAGGGGTTTAAATTTCCTCTACCTGTAGGCATGGTTTCACTTTCACAAACAACTTGTGACAACATCTGCTTGTAAACAGATCAATTAATCAATCCATTCACTATACGCACATATCCATTTAACTCCCATCCATCCATCCGTCCATCTATATAAAAGTTTTAAAAATTCACATGAATCCTGAATCAAGGGCAAGATTGTTTTGCATCATTATATGTTCTGATTAATTTATGTTTTATGCAAGACAACTATGAATCAGGAATTTCAGTTTAGGTCCAGGGTCAATGTATTAAAAGTGCCCACAGACTTCTTTGATCTTGTATATACATACCCAGCACTACACAATTAAATGTCTGACTACCATCCATTAATTGATCCATAACTGTACATTATGAAACACATACATCTGCTCCTTTTGCTGTAACAAGACTTCAGTGTCATGTGCTTCAGATATGACTTTCCACATGATGATCTGAAGTCTTCCCAAAAACAATGGAAACGAAAAATCATTAACCCTTCCCCTTTAACCCATTCCCACTCAAAGTGCCCACTCATCTGCCCACAGGATCAGTGGGACATGTTTGGGTTACCTGTGCCTGATCAGGGGTGATGACAGGGACTACAAGTCTCCTGATTCAGTACAGGTGGTGGCCGCTATAAGAAATGCACTCACAATAGGTCACTGCACACACGTGCATGAACAGACTGATTGAGTGGCACGTGTAAGAGGGCCCCGGGGAAGATAAGTTCCACCATACCAGGTTTATACCCTCTTTGAATTAGGTTTGTCTATCCATGTATCCATGCATGCATATCTATCTAGATGTAAATTGTCATCGGCCTGAACAATATTCCTTAAATTTCTCATTACTATAAAACTTTTTTCGCCCAGATTTATATGCAAGACTATTCACGATGGCATACTCTAGGTCAATAGCTTTCCTTGGCATGAGTTCAGCGGAATGTGCCCAATCCATGCCAAGGAAAGCTATTGACTCAGTCGTACTCAGACCAGGAATGGGTTTAACATAGTGACTAACTGGATGCTGGTAAAATGTCATTTTTTAAATTTGGGGGTGGGGGGTGGGGGTGGGCAGGGACTAAATATGTCATAAACAATTGGAATGACAATTGCAGATACGACCTTTCAAAATGGCGCGTACTTTGCCCACAGCTTTCCTAGGCAACCTTATAGCACTCAGCACCCAAACCCAGCTAAGGAAACTGTTGGTTCATTTTATTTGCAAGGAATATGGGTTAACCTTAGCATGCAATGGTGTATTGGCATTTCCTTCACCGCTTGCATGCAAATACATCATGAAAGTCCCTGTGGCCAACAGAAATTTTCTCCCCATGCCAGGCAATGGTTAAGCCTAAACTCAGTGCATGCTACACATATTTTTCCTTCATGACAAGACAATTCACTGCCTTCATGACAAGTTATTTATGACCTCCACATGACCCATGCAAAGACATGTGTCCCCGACAGCTATGTTTTTCCTCCACCACTTGTACTTAGCTGCTCATTGAGGTAAAATAGTATGACAGTACATGAATGTGAAGTCGTACAAAATAGCAGAGGTAAACACATCATTCCATGTGCTCAATTTTATTGACGACCGGCAGGGATGAGAGGAAGTTGCCAGGCAACCAATCTACATCCACGTAAAAGAATGGTCGATGAACTATGCACAAAGACAAGTTGTGGCCACAGTATTCACTCTCACCTGTTGCCTTAATCCTCCTTATCACTGATATGACCTATACCTGGACAGGCACCTCAAGCCACAATGTCATACTTACAATTGGATATTTTCTGCATGGGTCTGACATGAAATTAGGATAGCTGTATATTCTTGGTCTATGGTGAGCACAATGCAGTTAAATCAGACTGTATCTTTAGCCACGATCTGTATTCTTTGCATTCATTTTTTATGTGTGACAATACACACATTTACCAACTTGTGTTGATGTGGCCATGCCTTTTTCTTTGCATTCCTGTCAAGCATAGCATGGTTAAACCTAGATTTTTCTGGGCAAGGAGGACTTCATTGATAATGTAATGTTGGGATTTTGTGTGCTGAGGATCATTCTGCATGTTGCTGGCTCAAAGTTTCTTTGTCCTGTTGGGGCAGTCAGGGTCATGGTGGGTTTTATTTGATAATGCTGGCCATGCTAACTGTACATACATAGTTCTTTGCTGAGTATTGCTGCAATCTTATTCACAAATTCCACTTTTGGTCAGCATAGAAACTACATGTTTTCAGTCTGTAACATATACATGATGTACATGTGCAAATGACATTCCCAACTAAATACAGGCATATAAATTACTGATGCATCATTCCAACTTATGTGTCACCAATAATTATGGAAAATTTTCCCTTGAGTTCCTAAGTATTAACTGACTTGATCTGATGTTTATCGTAAGAAAGATTAGCCCTGTAGGCTACAGACCTTTTAGTGCAATCCAAGCATCATGGACTGTGTTGTGCCTGGCCAGTTCTTCAGGTGTCACCTCCATCATACGG
The DNA here is from genome assembly GCA_964020975.1 of Hermodice carunculata. Taxonomy (NCBI): domain Eukaryota; kingdom Metazoa; phylum Annelida; class Polychaeta; order Eunicida; family Amphinomidae; genus Hermodice; species Hermodice carunculata. The sequence goes on along the minus strand of OZ026614.1, from coordinate 90,750,744 downwards.
CCCCCTGTGCCTGCCAGGTCCTTCTTGTTCTGGCCCAGTCTTATCCAGTCCATCAAGGAGTGGCCCGGCTTCAGCACCACCTTATTCCTGACTCCACCTGCAGTCTGTAGCAATTACACCATCAAGCATTTTTTTTTAATTGTCATTGGCAGAGAGCATGACATAAAATGATATATATGATACTCTAAATACATGCCTTTACTCTGTCTTTGGCAAAAGGTGACTACCATTCCATGGACTCAGTCCGGATATCTTCACTGCAAGACCAACCTCTGTATACACTTGGATTTATACAGGGGATGGTCTTGCAGTGAAGACACAATCAGATTTTACAATTGCTTAACAGAAATATTATGTACCTACATGAATATGGATGGAAAAACCATTCCCATGAACAGTTTTTAGCCACATACAGTAGGTTCACATGAATTTTGTGCAAAAAAATAGACTCTGATAAAACCTGTCAAGCCTTATTTTCACATTTTTATAACTCAAGTTGTTCAAAAGTTAAGGCATCCACAAGGGTAAAGGACAGATGCATGCACTCAGACACAACAACATTACCCCACCAGCCAAGATAAGGTCAAGGAGATAAAATTGTTTCCGATTACCATAAAATTAAGTCAAAACAATTAAAGCAGACAACAATTTACATCCAGGTAGTTTTGGGAATCTGAATGGCCAATGGTTAACAACTAAGTTGGGCATTTGACATTTACATGTAGGTCAAATTTGAAATCTTTAAGTAATGTCCTTTCTAAAGATAGCACATAGAACAACCTTGACCAGTATCATATACAATGTACATGTAGTGTTTGTTGTGTGCACATCTGACCTTATGGTCATTTTGGAAGTTGTCCCCTGTGACCTAGATAACTGGAGCCAGGTCACCAGGGAATGAATTTATCCTAGATCTTCTTAAGATGCCTCAGCTGCCAAAGTTTCAAGGATGTTGCTTCATTTGTTCTCCACATTTAATGTTTATAACAATTTTATGTTGATTCCTGTGACCTTGAAAAATGGGTCAAGGTCACCAAGAAGAAAATTCCCACAAGCTTGATAGGATGTTCAAGGTGCATGCATGAAATTTGATGGTTGTAGCTTCATTTGCTCTCAAGATAGCGGTTACAAGAATTTTCAGCATTGGATCCTGTGACCTTGAAAAATGAGTCAAGGTCACCAAGAAGCAAACTCATCACAGTTCTTGATAAGAAGATGGGTCACCTTGAAAAGATGGTTCAGCGATAAATGTTTGATGATCCTTTCTCAATTTGTGAGCAGTTATAACATTTATAAGGTGCACAAATGCATGAATTCAAACAAATGGACACACAGAGATGATGGAAATATCCCATCTGCCTACACATACTTTTCAAATGGTTGCACTTAGAACTTTCCAATCTGTGAGGCCTGTTTATATATAATAGGTGCTAGATACCCAAAATACTTCTGGTGTATCTGTTTTTCTTGAATGTGCTAAAGGCAAGGGATGAAAGAAGGCCCCAAGAATGAGCCAATGAACAGGGAAAATGAAGGTCAACCCAAAAGAGTTGATCCGTGACGATCATGGCAGTGTTGAAGCCATAGCAATGCCTGGCTGTCGTGATTATGTTTTATGTTGCCAGTTCCTCTGCAAAGTTAAGATTGTCCCCCACCATAATATCTTGCAAAAGTTGTTGCACTTAATTGTTGAAAGGATGCACCAACTAGGATGCACAAAAATTGATATGTTCTTGAGCCCTGTGACCCTGAAAATAGGTTAAGTTCAAAAACAATACATGGCACACATGCCCTTGGTATGATGCATCTCTGGTATAAATTTCACTATTCTATCTCTAAGGGTTCTAGAGATATGCTCCCAGACACACAAAAATGGATGTGTCCTTGGGCCCTGCGACCTTGAAAATAGGTCAAGGTAAAAAACAATAAACAGCTCACATACCCATGGTATGATGCATCTCTCATATAAATTTCATAATCCTATCTCTTCGGGTTCTAGAGATCTGCTCCAAGACGGACGTCTCTAGTATGATACACTTATGTAGAAAAACATGACCCATATTCATAAATATCAAACCCAACAATGACAGCAAAGAGATTCCAGAGTTACCAAAGCATCAACATTCATCTTCTAATACCAATGTGAAGAAACTAATTTCACTCCTGACTTGAGACAGGCAGTCACCCACAAAAGGCAACTGGTGGTTTTAAACTGGTCCTCTCAACCTTTGAAATATTCTTCATTAATTACAGACTATAGTGTTTCCAATATGTATAGGCCCAACCACTCAAAATCCAAATTCTATTACTTCTGCAAAAAATAACAAGAGAATTGGTAGGCCTATCACTATTTTGGTTCTTCTGACCAGTTGGTCAGCTGAGTTTATAGCAAAAGTAGAAGGTAGGCCTATATCGTTTTTTGTGATATCTATGAATCTGGAATATTATCTAATTAATAAGTTAAGTAATTCAATCACTGTCATAGAGTCTCAAATGCAAGGAGCAGACTTCTACAAGTCCCTCACTAAACAATTGAAGTTCTACAGATGGACGTCTCTAGTATGATACACTTATGTACGGACAGCCCGCTATCCTCACTAACTATATGTCCACCATCTCTTTCCATAACCACAGTTCGGGTGCCACTACAAGCAAGCATTCAAAGCATGAGAATACAGAAGAAGGCTATACCATGGATACAGCATGTCTGGATGCACAAAAAGTGATATGTTCTTGGGCCCTGTGATCTTGAAAATAGGTCAAAGTCAAAAGCAATAAACGGTGCAAATGCCATTTATTACCTGCTGTAATAATTAAACCATGTCACAAACGTGACACCACTGACATCTGATACAAAGAGTGAAGAAGCTGTGCTCCCGTGTACTGTAAATGTTCTTACTTTCACATGCAAATTTTCAGTATTTGCATTTCAAGCATTTAACTGAACATACGGAAGTTTTGATTTCACTCTTTTGGATGTAGTTCCTAAAACCTACGATAAACACCATTTTGTTGTGTCTTAATTTGAACAGTTTTTTGTTCCATCTGCAAAATAAGCAAAAATAAACAAGAGGGCTGAGTGAACAACCCATGCTCAGCTGACCTAGCCATTCATCACACTTGCAGCTCTGTGAACTTGGGATAGGATCAAGGTCACCCATGTATTGAGTAAGTCTGACATTTATAGAAGAACACTAACATGTGCAACATCAAGGGCCCAGTTCAAGCAGTTCTCAAGTTATAGTGAAGAGTAAAATTCATGTATGTTGCACTGTGACCCCAGAAACGAGGTCAAGGTCACTCATGTACTGTCTAAGCATGACCTTCATAGAGAGACATTAACATGTGCAACATGAAGGTCCTAACTCAAAACAGGTCTCAAGTTACCCGGTGAACAGTAAATTTCGTTTCAGTTGTCCTGTGACTTTGGGAATGACATCAAGGTCCAAACATCACTGGAGCATGACCATTTGTGCAAAATAGGCAGACACTTATAAAAGGTACATCCCTACCAAGCTTGGCACAAATCTGGCCATAATTATTTAAGTTATAAATATTACAAGAAATCCCCATGTTAAACTTTCCAATCAAAGCTTTTTTTTAAGATTTTTGAAAAAAAAATCGTAAGATATACAAAAGTCACTGGAGCGTGACCATTTGAACAAACTTGGTACAGACCCACCCAAGGTACATTGCCACCAAGTTTAGAATGCCCAATGACTTGTATAGTAAGCAACAGAAAAGGTGCACAAACCAATATTAAAGTACCCGAATATAAGAAAATTGTTAAAAATCAGGAATCCGCAGCGGTGCTACCTAGTGAATGTCTTTGCTTGACCCTTTCACAAGGAACATATCCACACGCTTTCAACTTAAACTGAGCAACAGTTCTGGAGAAGAAGTCACAAGTAATGAAAACACAAAAATTCATAAAATTTTTTTTTTTTAAATTGCAGCACCACGTGGTGAACAAATTACGAACTAGGAGTCCTTAGGAGTGTTCTTATGTAACATCAAAGCAATTGGTGAGCGGTTGTGGACAAGAATTTTTAGATTTGTCCAAACAAAAAACTAAAAAAAAAAAAAACAAAAAAAAATTATTACTAATCCAAAAATCACTGGAGCGTAACCATTTGAACAGACCTGGTAGAAACCCACATAAAATACATTGCCACCAAGTTTGAAGTCAATCTGGACGACAGTTTTGGAAAAGAAGTCAAAAATGTGAATTGTCGACAGACGATAGACGCTCACAAAAGCTCAGCTGACTGACAAGTCAGCTGAGCTAAAAATACAGTTAAATTAAGAAAATTTACTGTAATGTCAAAGTGACTGGCATATCTAAATTAAGTCTAAGAGGGATCCAAGCAGCCTGTAGGGCATAGGAAACACTGTCCCCAGCTTTATGATACACATCACCACAGTGTGCAAGTGTTGGCATGGCAACACGTAAAACACCAATTATTTCTATTCCTAATGACTCTGCACTGTCAGAAGTGTACATAATGCCATTAGTGAGTGCAGGTATAATACATTTTACATTAAGCTTAATAGTTTCCAGAAAATAATGCTTAAATTGAAAAAAGGGGAAATTTGCAATTTAAAGGGGTACTGCGGTGATAATTTACAATTTTTGAGTTGTTTCATATAATAAATGTGAACCAATATCAGAAAATGCAAACTTTATTCCCAACTGGATAAGCAGATATCAAGCTTTCTTAGATATGTAAATGAGGGGTTGTGATGTCATCTGGGCTAACTGCTACAGCTAATGCAATGACAGCCGAGTCAAACTTTGACAAAAACATGGAAACCTGACCAAGTACACATATTCCACTTTTACTATGGATGAAGCAGTGTGTATAGATATAATCAAATTTACTGAACTGAGATATTTACTCATTTAATGAGGATTAATAAGGAAAGAAAAATGCAGAAATCAATATACACAAGCTAACAGCTCCTGAGGTTGTGTAATCAACTACTGAAGCAGGTGTCAACTAAGATACCACACTGATAAGATCAAAGGGGGTGATTAACACAGTACACAAGTCATTATGATATGCCTGCTAATGTTGTGTATCTCAGCTTGGTGCCCCCTCAAGGTTTGTGTATTATATATGGAGGGTAGCCCAGGTGACATCACACATCAGAACACCTACTGGAAATACAAAATAGCTCTAACTAAATACCCGTTTGAGAAAAAATGTTGAAAATTTGTCACATGAACACCTAAAATGACCATTAATAACTAAAAAAAGTAAAAACTTTCACTGCTGTTCCCCTTTAAGCATGAAAAGCTGTGGTTTCTTTTATAATGATTTAGACCATTACTTATCAACATGAAAAGATATATCAAATCCTTTCAGAAGTCAGTTTGACTCTTATTAATCGATCACTCAAGGCTCACCTTTTTTTCCCTGCTCCAGCCCTCACAGCAAGATACTTCGATGGGTTTTTTTTGCCCCTTGCTACAACTTGTATGTCCATTCATTTGAACCCCATTTGTAAAAGCAACATTTTGGTTGCTCCCAGGGCAAGTGGTTTGAAATTTTCACTTGCACTGATTGGAATTTCACTTGTCCTGGGCTAGAAGACATGCAAATGGATGTCCCCCATATATAATGTAAGAGGACAGAAATACAAGTAGATTGCCATGCTGGGGACTCGTTTTCAGTGTCAAGTGTCCCCAACCCCCAACGCCCAAGCAAGCAGCTGCAGTACACAATAATAAGGGCCAACTTTGGAAGCAAGTTTTGACATCTGTTAAAGATTTTTCTGTTTAAATTTTGAAGGGATTAGAAAATCGGGAGGTGCTTGTTACAATATACTGCAGAAAGAAAAGGCCAAATAACAAGAACTGCTGAGAAATTGGGGGAAACTGTGTTAGCAATTACACAGTCCACAAGGCTAGCTATCTTCTAAGAGAACTGTTTGTTTAGCATCATGATTTATGTTTATGAACATGTAGGGAGGTACATACACAAAAATTCTTTACACACTTTATCTGGCAACAGCAAGCTCAATGATGCTGCTATACATCATATAATATATATTGTGGGTGGTCTATCTGAATGAGTGTTTTTCTATTCAATTGCAAACATTTTTCCGTTAAATGGACAGTTAGTATGGTTCTTGGTTCACTTCAATGGCCCTCATGGTGGATTTTCACTGCAAGCAATTTCACTTCTTCAGTCTTATACTTAAAACTCAGTATTTGTTGATGGGTTTTCCTACTACATCATATCTATCCAAGTTCCATGTATGGTCGCATTTCAACCGTGCAGCAGGCACTGTGCAGCTCTACAGTTTGCCTGTTTCTATCCGTGCAAGTAACGCCTTACCACCCTGAGACCAGACAATAGTTCACACAACAGCTACTTAGGCTACAGAAGAAATGTACACGAGAAACAACCCAGTGCTTAACTGCTACAAATATGCAGAGAAACATGCTGGCTGACTTCTGGTATAGTTATGACAATTCCCTCTGTGTAAGTGATTGACCATCCCTTTGCAACCCCAACCCCCACCCCCACCAAGAGGACAATACAACTAAAGTACCCTCAACACTCAAGTGGCAAATCAAGACCATGATTGTTTAACTTTCCCACTGGTGAGCCCTGATATATGACATACATGTACATGTACATTGTTCATACATAATAATGCGTTTTCTTCAGGATTGGATCATAGGTCATGTCATAAATTTATTAATTTCCATTTGCTTGCTGTTAAGGGGATTTAAAATCTGGGTGTGTCAAATGTCTTTTGTTTAAGATTTCATGGTACATATGTATCACTGTCTCCATATCAATTTCAGTATATCATAAAAGTCTGGATTGAAGGGTTATCAACTGAAAAAATTGGGTGATTTAAAAAAAGCGTAAGAAACAAGATATGTTTGTAAAACATAGATGCCCCCCTCCCTCATTACCCTTGCCCTTGCTACCCTATTGATAGTGGTAGAAGGGGCACTCGTGACCTTACAAAATTAGTGAAGGTTGATCATACATCAATGTCACATCTCTTTATACTTTAACCTAGCCCTTAAAAAACGACTAAAACCTGGGCAATATAAAAGTCATAGCTGAAAAATTAGTCATCATTTAGAAACCATATTCAGCAAAGTGGCTTTATGACCTTGGAAATTATGGCAAGGTCACTCATTTTCACTTGACCTTCTTCAGTTATTGTGCAAAAAAAAAGGAAGTCTACTGTCTGTGTGTGTGACCCTCAAAACTGGGTCAAGGTCACCCATCTACAAACTCAAACTAGCCCTTATAGGCAACCATAAAGTTGTGCAATATAAAAGTGCTACCTCTAAAATACAAGTTATCATGCAGAAACAGTATTCAACCAAATGGCTCTGTGACCTTTGAAATTAGGTCAAGGTCACCCATCTCCAAACTTGACCTAGACCTGAATATGGACAATTATCCAGTGGAATATAAGTCCTAGTTTAAAAACCTCTTCAGTTATCATGTGGAAACCAAAGTTAACTCAGGTACCAACCCATATTCAGTATAGTGGCTCTGTGACCTTTAAAATGAGGTCAAGGTCATTCATCTTCGAACTTCGTCTAGCCCCAAATATGGACAATTATCCTCTGCAATATAAAAGTCCTAGCTTAAAACCTTCTTCAGTTATTGTGCGGAAACCAAAGTTAACTCAGGTACCACTGTGACCTTGGAAATTAGGTCAAGGTCACCCATCTTCAAACTTCACCTAGCTTTTGATTAGAAACTAGACCGACTGACATGTGCAATGCTATTTGCCCCACCTTCTTCGAAGGGGGGCATAAAAATGGGGTCTTGTTCCATATCCAGGGTAAGCTGTCACCATTTTCATGTCCATTTTTAACATGTAAGAATTAAATATAAACTGAAATCACTGGACAGGGATGACCTTTTGCTATGTTTCTTCTTTGGGTACCAAAGTGTCATGGAACAATATTAAGCTACCTTGACCTTTAAACTTGACCTGAAAAACAGTTGACAATGCACATGCACACCTGTTCCACAAGATCCTCTCAAAGATGGCTAAAACTGGTCTTATCACTTCAAAGGTTCTTTAATATATTCATTCACTATGCTGGTTATAGTATACATCTTTAGAATTGTTACATCCTACAGATTCCAAATGTATTTAAATATCAGATCAAGTTTAAAGGTCAAGGTAGCCTAATATTGTTACATGACACTTTGCTACCCAAAGAAGTATCCAGACACCAAGCTAGGTATCTGCAAGTATTATGGTACATGTATGTGTATACATGTATCATTATATGTAAACACACATATGTAATATGGCCATGGCAAGCATTGACAGATGGAATGATGGGAGGACAGACTGACAGCATGTAAACCTACAGTACCCCTAGGGTTTGTATGATACTAATTAGAGCAATTTTAATTAAAATGCAATTAGAGATTGTTAGATCTATGCCCCTTCCCAAAGGTCTGTGACCTTGGGATTCGAGTCAAGGTGATTCATCTTAGAACTTATCTCAGATCTTATGTAGAATTAAGACCATGTGCAATAAGAAAGGTCTGTATGTTAAACACTTTTCAACCTATCGTGTGAAAACCAAATTCACCAAAATGGCACTGTGGCCTTGGGAATCAGGTCAAGATCTCACATCTTCGAACTCGTGTGAGATCTAATGCAGGACTATAAGCATGTGAAATATGAAACCCCTATGCACTAAGGTCACCCATCTTCCAACTCGTCTGAGACCTTATTCAGGACCATAAGCATGTGCAATATGAAAGGCCTATGCAAAAAACTTTTCAAGTTATCTCGTGAAAACCAAGTTAACTAAAATGGCTCTGTGACCTTGGGAATGGGTCAAGGTCACCCCATCCTCAAACCCGTCTGAGACCTTATTTAGGACAATAAACATGTGCAATATGAAAGGCCCAAGTAAAAAAATTTCAAGTTACTGCGTCAAAACCAAGTTTACTAAAATGGCTCTGTGACCTTGGGATTTAGGTCACTGTCCTTCGAACTTGTTTGAGACCTAATTCAGGACTATACGCATGTACCATATATGGAACCTCTATGCAACAATTTGTCAAGTTATCGTATGAAAAATAACTTCACTAAAATGGCTCTGTGACCTTGGGAAATGTGTCAAGGTCACCCATCTTCAAACTGGTCTGAGACCTTACGTAGGACTGTTATCACCTGAAATTTGACACACCTATGTCCAATACTTTCCGAGTTATTGTATGAAAACCAAATTCACTAGAATGGCTTTGTGACCGTGGGAATTATGTCATGGTCACCTATCTTCCAACTCGTCTGTGACCTTATGCAGGATTATAAGCATGTGCATTATGAAAGCCCTATGGAAAAAACTTTTCAAGTCATCCTGTGAAAACCAAAGTCACTAAAATGGCTCTGTGACCTTGGCAATTGCGTCAAGGTAACTCATCGTCAAACTCGTCTGAGACCTTTTGTTGGACCATAATCACCTGCAATTTGACAGGCCTACATGTATGTCAAAAACTTTGCAAGTTATATAGCATGAAAAATTAAATTCACTAAAATGGCTTTGTGACATTGGGAACTGGGTCAAGGTCACCCATCTTGGAACTCATCCGAGACCATATTCAGGACTATAAGCATGAGCAATATGAAAGCCCTAAGCAAAAAACTTTTTGAGTTATCATGTGAAAACTGTCAGTCCAGACACAAATGCACTGAAAAAGTAATCGCTATATGCCCCCTCCTCCTTCGGAGGGGGAGGGGGCATAAATATATTTTTGACACACATCTTTTCAGATGACAGCCCATTACATGAGCATTCAGTTGGTCTTTAGTTGCTCTGCTTATATCCTAGCATTAGAATTAAATTTCAATATTCCCTGTAGCCATGGAAGCAGATCAACATTTATGATGACAAACTGACAGAATAACATACATGTAAAGTGCTATCCTATAAGCATTTACTTCATTTACAGTCTTTTACCATGTTGTGTTAGAGTAACACATAAACAACTCTCAACTGACAGCAAAAATTCCTTCCATTTCATCTTAAAAACCAGCCATTGTAATTCAATATGTGAACATCACTGCAGCTCAACTCGAGCACATTTCATCTTAATACTGGTAAAATCATATATGTTACATCACACAGCAAAGTGCATGTAATATTTGTTTTGTCAATCTGGAAACACAGTCATAACTGGAGATGATAGCTTGAACCACTTGTTTTCCTTTGGCACTATGACATGTTAACCCTCAAGACGCTGGCACCACGGCATTTAACCTTCAAGGCATTGGCACCACCATGTTACTAATACCCATCTAGACATTTGCAGTATTGCACATCAACCCTCAAATGTATTGTTACCAGGATATTTTACCCCCCCCCCCCCTCCACAACAATAGCACCATGACATGTTAACCCTCTTGCTGAACTTTTTTTTTTCATAAAATATTTACCATGAGAGTTGATGTGGAGACCTATCAGACACTTATACAAACTGTCATGAACGGTGTTTCTGGTTGGGACAAAATGATTATGGGTTGGGAACCACAAGGTGCAAAGTGGCGGGCCGTTTCCTTGCACAAAATCATGGAGTTCCAGCCAGAAACACATGCAAATGATGGTTTGTTTTTATCCCATAATGTTTCTATGGAATATCTCTTTAAGTAGACAACAAACAATAGTTAAAAGAGGCCAGAAATACATAGAGAAGCATAACCACCCAACACTGCCATGTGCGGATGAATCAGTCTTCATGTATTTTTCTAGAAATGTAATGCGGTCCAATTTTGAATGGCACAGCAAGTTGAAAACCGCCCAAACAGGCATGGCAGTGTACAGCGAGGAATAAGAATCATTGCCAACTGAAAATACACAGATTTTATTTGCAAACCAAACAGCAGTTGGAAAGAGGAAGTGGCAATTTACATCAAACTACATAAAACAGCAACAGGTCACACCGGGTGGTCCAAGAACAAGGTGACAGCCAAGGCAGTAATGGCACTCTTTACCAAATATGGTGGTGTACTATGTGATACGGAACAGCAGACATGATAGCCATAACACATACCTTAATTACCCTACCAAGGGCCTCAATATAAATATATATATATATATATATATATATATATATATATATATATATATATATATATATATATATATATATACCCTCAATGAACAGCATGCACAGGCGGTTTTATTATGGGGTGAGTGGCCCTTGATAAAATAATATCAGGTGCTGTATGTACCAATTGCAAAGATGAGCAGAAACTATCAGGAAGAAAGTGAAAACAAAAACAACCCATAAATGGCAGACAAGCTGTGATATAAGATACAGCACTGTGCTGCAGGAATAAAAGATTAGAAATAGACTGTCAAAAATATTTTGATGCGCACAAGCTGTTAAAAGTTATTATTATAAAATTCTTATTTGAAAATCAACTTTTAAAAAACAGCTGTTGTGTAAATATGCACATATATATATCTGTAAACAAAGTGAAGCAACACTAATTATTCATGTAAGTTTAAACAGCTTTCTTCAGCTTAGTTAAATTGGTGGATTTTTGTTAGAGTTTTTGTTTGGTTTTTATTTTAAATTTCAAGCATAATGAACACATAACCTCAGACAGAATAAGAAATTTGCAATTACCCTTATCAGTATCTCACAGGTCTCCATTTGTGAAAAATATCAATTTCAGAGGGGAGCTTTCAATTCCATCACATCTTTCATTTTTAATATCACCAATTTCTCTGTTCTCGCTAAAACACTTTTCAAAATTCTCCCAAGATAATTCCATCAACTAAATCATAAAGCATTTCTGGGACATTATGATGATATAAAACCCTGGACACATACCTGCATGGAGCCAGGTGCAGGGAAGGAGGGCACCCTCAGATTCATCCTGCCAGCCTTCCCCGCCCCCTTCTTTCTGCCACCTCCGCTGTCCGGACTAGACGGTGGGGAGTCCTTGATCTTGGCGTATCCACAACCCAGCTTGTCTGTTCAGCCAACACTGGCAAACAACAATGTGAAGAATACTTTTATAAGAATCTGTCGAGAAAGTAAGGCCCAAGGTATTTATCTTGCTAAGCCATGTTGGAGTCGTCCCACCACCAGCTAAGGACCATGGTTTGTGCCAGCTTAAAAGTCCCTGCTTTAGTATCAATGTGGCTTCACCCAGCTTCTCTACGCAGGCTGTGGCTCAGCTCTAGGACCAGTCCCTTAAACTGGACTACCTTAACCACACAGCTATCCTGAGGGCTGACAGACAGCTCACTGTTGTACCAGTGATAGAACCGACTGCTCACCAACCCACAGGCTCCTCAGTTCAGACTGCAACATGACTACTCATCAACACACGTGCTCCGTGGATCCCTAATGCACTGTCCTCACAGCAATCAGAGATGGGGTATACACATCAGACTTGTTCTTCTAGACTTCAGCAATTGTGTGGCATTTTCTGCAAGACTGTACCGAGTTTCACAGAGAAATCAATATATTGAAGAGTCATCCCAGTATGACAGTGATGTTATATTTGAGCTATATATCTACTGCTTCAACTGATTTAATTTTATAAATAGGAACTACAGGTGTACATGCTTTTCATTCACACCTACTGAATATACACAGGTCAAATATAAGTTAATCGGAGTATCATAACAGACCATACAAACACAAGCCTAAAGGTGTGTGTATCAATTGTTTACGTAATTTTGTAAATGGCAACTTCTTCATGCACAAGACAATATTTAGAATCCATTTCATGCACAATCAATTCAGCTCATATTGCAAAATAATTGAATCACAAATGTACCAACGAAGAAGTATTTACGTATGAAACAGAAGTCTCTGACATCTTGATGTATACTCTACTTCACTGTACTAACCCCTTACTTCTGAAACCAACCCAACCCAACCAAAAGCTACTGTTGGCCAAATGTCATCTGCTTCAGTTGTTCAACTAATCTCAACAGTAATGAAACACAATTTGAATAGAATTATGAATATAATATGCTCCAGGTCAACAGTTTTCATTGGCATAGGTTGGGCACTTATTGGCTCAATTGCAAATGAAGGGAAAGGGGCAGGTTTCAGTTGCAAGAGTTGGGTGCAACTCTTCAGCATATAATTCAGACACTATGAACATGGTTAATGCACATTTTACTTTCCACTTAATTTCAGTGCTGTCATATATCTTTTCATAGAGGCTTTCACAAACAGAAGTCTTGCTTAAACTCACATAAACATGCTTTCCCACAGTGTCTAATTTTCACATTTTGTTCACTCAATGGCATGACCAAAAATAAAGTCGTTTAACAGAATACAGATGTGACAAGATACAAGAAACTGATCATGATAATTATTCAACTTTTGGATGTTTAAATTACCCACAAACATCCCATCAAACATAAGGTTAAAAAAAATTACTCTTTCCGTATGTACAGAGCTACATATAGGCATAAAAAGCCTGTGCTTGAATTTTCCCAGCTGCCCAAGTTTAACACTTTACCCTTAGCCTTTCACTGTTTGAAGATATAAAGAAAAACAGATAAAGCTCCATCTCACAGATATTTCCCAGTTTACCATGTACACTTTACATATATCACATACCATGTCACCACATTCATCCCACGATTGAATATTTGGGAGGGTGATAATGGCATGTGTTACAGACTATGCAATCAACTCATCCATAACATATGACACTTCCATATATGGGAGTGAAAGCTGCACTATTTCCTTCTTGACCTGGGTCGTTACTAGGTGGTCAGCAGATCTTTGAAAGTGACTGCGTTACTATACATGAGATGAATAACATTCATCAGGCCGTAACTGGTAATGCTTCACTGCAGTTTGTGAAATTATAGCATATTTCCCCATTTAAACTAATAAAAATCATTCTTTATTGTTGCTGAGTTCAAGGCTATTATCAAAATAAAATCATGGGATAAATACAAACCTTAATTCATGTGCATAGGTTGAAACTCAATAATTCTCATCAAGAAAACTATTTGCCAGTCTTTGCAGCTCATGCTTTTTGCATCTGACTCATTTCATTCCAGCCAGAAACACAATTAATGGTATATGTATCACATACCTAGTTTTTGCACGTATCACATACCTTGTTTTTGCACGTATCACATGCCTAGTTCTCACATGTACCAGATACATGTACCTTGTTTCCACATGTATCACATACCTTGTTTTAGTCTTTCTCAAGACCCTTTCTTAGTTAATTAGCTACAAAACAAAGTTGCTAATGAATATTATCAAAATAAAAGAGGGGGCGGTCATAGCGTTGAGCAAGAACAAGCCAATCCGCGAGGCAGTCCTGGAGGGGAGTGAAGAAAGGGTCTTTTAATTTTTGCTAGGTTCCGGTTGCATCCGTTTCAGTGGTGCTGCGGTGCCGGTCGAAAAACACATCAGCCAGGCCACAGCCACCTAAAACACGCAGGTACACTTTGATAACACATGTTGCAGCAGGTTTATGGCCAGGCAACTGTGTCGGAGGACTATGAACTGCGCAGGCAGCTGAGATACAGAAGTCTAGGTGACATCCAACACAGGAACAAAGTCAAAGCCAAGAGCAAACCATGAAATCACAATTTGTGATGGAAAACTTATTTGTGCAGGTGGAATTAAATTAACCAGATTGCCTTTTAAAAAGAACTCACACATCAGGACAATTAATGACTATGAGAGCACGCTCCTAAGAATCCTTTGCAACGGAACTGACCGAATGATGGACAGTTAACTTATGTCATCCCTAGAACCCTTCAGTAATGTAGTCTCCTGATCCAGCTGTAATGATGCATCAAACATCAGCAGCTTGAATATCAGTTGCAACAGGTGTGTAGGGTCACATCAGGAGACTATGTAATGAATTCTTTGTCCATTTTCAGCCCTGCAGAATTTTAGGCGCCAGATGGCAGCACTTGATGGTATTCATTTGCATTGATTTATTGGTCTTTAGAAGCTTCAGGGGCATTTGTTGTTGTGCAAATAAGCAAAATCATGCAAATGATCGACTTCAAGTGCTGCCCTCTGTTGTCTTGACAGAGTCTATTAAGTGGCCTCTCATGTATTTCAAAAGCACACTGAATCCAAAACTTGCTGCTCCCCCCTCCCCTTTAAATTTTTCACACAGATAGCTCTTTTGCAAAAAATTAATTCTACTTGATATCATATCATTATGTAGTCCTTGTATCAAATGCATTTGCTCAAACACCAAAATTTCAAATGTGAAAGCCAGTCCCTGACTTTGTGAGCTTCTGACTTTATGAGCTTGGATCTGGGAGATACAAATCACATTCTATCAGAGACCATAGCTTCTAATTGACAATTTATGGCAGTCTTGCTTTGAACTTTTCTGCAATGTTAGACATTTCTATAAAATAGCTTTTAGAGAACAGATTACCCTTGGCACCCATAATCTTTTTTTTCCTCAATTATGATTTTTTTTGTTGAGACTTAGCAGTAGAATTCTTTACATACAATTTACATATTGTTGTCTATGAAATGAAGGAGCACTTTTGGATGTGTTCTGGGGGCAAGTTCTGGTGACAGAGACCACTGTACTGTGCGTCACTCAGTTGGCCCTCAAATAAACACTTCAGAACTTTCATAACAAATTTAACAATATTAAGAAGAAGCTGGTTTTCAATAGGAATGTGGTACACTATAATGTGCATCTCTGAAAAAAAAAATGGGGAAGCCGTGTCGGATCCTTCTTGAGATATTACGGTAACGTTGTACCCTTGTGCACTACTCAGACAGCCTAAAAGATAAATACTTTAAAGTTTCATAAAAAGTTTATAAATACAAAGAGAAAACTAGTTTTAAATAGGAACCTGGTCCATCACAAGATGCATCTCTGACAAAAATTTGGGAAAGCTGTGGTCAATATTTTTTATCACAGTAACGTGGCCTTCAAATAAACACATTAAATGTTTCATAAAAACTTAAAAAATAATCAGAGGAAGCTTGTTTTAAATTGGAACCTGGTCCATCATAAAATACATCTCTGACAAAAATTTGGTAAAGCTGCAATCAATATTTCTTCAGATATCACGATAATGTCGTCAGGGTTGACGCCATACATTAAAAGTTTCCTAAAAAGTTTTAAAATAATCAGAGGAAGTGGTTTTTGATAGGAACCTGGTCAATCATAAGGTCCTTCTGTAATAAAAATTTGGTACAGCAACAGTGAATATTTTTTGAGATATCATGGTGAGGTCGACAAAACAGACGGATGGACGATGCAGGGGAGGACAATACCCTCCAGCACTTTCTGTGCCAAAGGTAAAAAAGAGTCACATGATGTGAAACACCTGGCTATTACAGGACTTATACATATATTGCACCAAGGATGACAGTTTGAGTCCTGGATGCAAGTTTTGATCATTATCTTGACATGTTGAATTCTTATTGGGATATGTCACTTTGAATTTACATGCTTCTGCAAGTCAAAAGCATTGAGACACTTTAAAATAAGAAAGAACAAGGATAGAAGTTCTGGCAACCCTCATGCAGAGGAAACTTCGTCAGGAAGTCTAGAGCAGTGTACTCCCATTACTTTCCACTGTAATTAATAAAACAATAACCTGCCATGAGGCCTAAAGGCCTCATGCTCTGCTGACCACCATAATGACAAAATAATTTCCTGACATGTATTCCCTCCATGACATTGAAAATTTAATCAAGGTCATCCATATTAATTTTTGCAATAAAGAACAAGAACAGAGGATCATGATGATCCTATGTTCTGCGGACTGGCATATCCACATCATTTTCGCCAACTTTCATTGTCTTAAGTCAGACTATATTCTGGTAAAATTTAAAGCAATTCTGGTCAAAATAGCCTTAACACACAAAAATACATGAAAAAAAATGGAAAAAATTGCAGCATCTACTTGTGGCCATAATAAGAACTAGGATTAAGATTTGCCCCCCCCCAAAAAAAAACAACAACAAAAAATCATAAAAAAAATCCAAAAATCACTGGAGCATGACCAGTTGAAGAAATTTGGTACTGGTAGAGACTCACCCAAGGTACATTGCCATATAGTTTGAAGTGAGTCTGGCTGACAGTTTTCGAGATGAAGTCGACTGTTGACCACGAACGATGGACCATAAGATAAACTCAGCTACTGACAAGTCAGCTAACTAAAAATTAAAGTTGCTGGACTGGTCAAAAGATTTTCACACTTTGAACCATATATTATATAACAGTACAGGTGGTACCACCAATGGTTATGTGGACATACATTTTCATACCCTTTATTAGTCCTAAAAGTGGTAAGGGCCTAACTAAAAAACAGTGTGATGCAGAGCATTCACAAGAAGACCCCTATATTTCAAACGGCCATTTAAAAAACCTTGACCTTCAACTCCAATTGAACAATTGCTATGTTCAAAATGTGCGCCCCGCATCCAACTTTCCATACATGGTCTGTTTGTTCCAATCAGGTAACATTTTTTTTGAGTTTTTTAAGAGAAAAACAACAAACTTAGACAAGCACCAAAATAAATAATCACTGGGACGAGGTAACCAAGAAAGTACTGTAAATTGCTTTAATTTCGCTGTTTTCTTATTTTCGCTTATTTCGCTATATTAAGGCACAAAACTGTGAAAATAAAAACACACTGAAACAGTACTTTAACATTGTTTGAATAGGAACAGTGAAATCAAAACTACATAGAAATGTCAAAAATACAAAAAACCCGGAAAATTTGTACGTGAGAAAATAAAGCAGTTTACAGTAGACACCAAATACAGTTTTATACACATGTACAATGCAATCAAAAGTGCAATTTTCATCTGGAGGCTAAATTCTCTTTGCAATTAATGTCCGGGCTATACCCTGCTATTAAAAAATTACCTCTTTCAACTTGACAGGCCTGGTAGCCCCAAAAAAATAGGTCCAGGTCACTGACATTACATAAGATACTAGCACTGGACATGGTCTATAAATCCTTTAAATTCAGCATGTCTAATTCAGTCACTTTTCGAGATATGGAATTTCATAGTTTTAAAGACATTTTTACTCTTAATATCTGACGAATTATAGGTGATACCACTAGTATCATATGCAACTGAGATTTGACCTCCTCCACAAACCCACAACATTTCATGATGATATATCAAACTTTTGATATGCTAGAGCGCCCACAACATTTTTGAAATTTCGACCCATATATTACATAAGGCCAAACAGAATAGTATCTGTGTTTCTTCTAACAATCTGGGGAAACTGGGTAGGTAAGCAGGGAAATTTTATTTAATTTTTTATTTATTTTTTAATGCGGCATTTATGACTACTGGAAATGATATACAGTGACTGAAGTCATTGTAACATGCAATCTTAAAAACACAAGGAAAGGAGTTCAATTCACTGAAATGAGATTTTAATATCTCTGACACACCACCCAACCCAACCCCACCCCTAACCTGTAATGCATCTTAGACGATTCGAGATTGAGAGTTAACATGCCTCATGACGGAAATTTCAGTTCAACGTTTCCCACTAATGATCCGTTTGTTCATTCATATGGCTCTTTAAACCTAGAATTTTTAAAAAATTTACATTAAATCTTATGCAATTGATTCGTTATTAATACAGAACTACCCATTAGTAGTGATTTCATCGGCTGTGAAATACAGCGAGTTTATAGTAAATAGACTTATTTTTATTGCTGAAACGGGACAACGAAGATCTGACCAGTGTTAAGGTGTGACGCAATTAATAGCGTGACTCTTTTACGTCACGTCGTTATATTTGCGTTTTACTTGAAGTTGAACAGCTGGTTTGATCAGTTTGATCTGATCAGTCCGTCAGGTAGGCCTCGTAGGGTCAGTTGTAAGACCAGGCGCTGTAGGTAAGTGTGGGATGGTTTATTATTTTATTATTCAATTTTGCTAGGCCTAATCATGAGTGTTAGGTGTACTTTCATCATATTTATGTCATGTGGGCTACGTTTTTAAGTAGGCCTATTAACTAAGGAACATCATATTCGCTTTATTCAGTAATACATCAGCTCGGGATGTTTGTATTGGAAATGCAAACATGGTGCCGCCAGTTAGCAGAATGACTTGTCCGGGGATTAATGGCACCGAAACAAGTCTTGCGCTGGTTCCCCGCTGATGACCCGATTTTTTAAAGGCTAATAATGCCTAAAACTTTCTTCAAAATTTCAAATTTTATGAATATGATTTGTTCCTTTCATAAATTAATTTGCTATTATGATTTAGAACAATACAGTTTTTCAGTGAATGGTACAGAATAGGACTTTGCTCTTAGAATATCGGACTTGATAGTGTTCAAACGGTACATGGGCTTACAGAATTAGGTTTGTTAAGTTTCTCTTTGTATTAAACAGACATGCACTTTAAAATTGATTAAAATACACTGTAATTGGTTTAATAGTTTTATTACAGTAGTACCCGCTGTTTATGACCACACCTGCTGCCAGCCCAAAATGGTCGCCTAGTCATGTTCTCCACATTGAATTTACTTGTCTCATATTTTTGCAGCATAAGTTCTAAATGCCAATATATCAATATGTAAATGCCAATTAACCAATTTGTTAATGCACACCCATCTATTCTCTTTGTTTGTAATAAATTTATTCTTTTTCAGTTTTATTTATTTGCTGCCCTTTCATTGTATTTTTCTGACTACACATCTGTAATATGTGAAAGATATCCACAATAACAGTCTGACAATTGACATGTTGCATGAAATTAAATCCACATAAGATCTTTTGGTTATATTCAATCTGAAAGTGTTTATATTTAAAATATATGATTTTGAAATCAGTTTATCTTGTGAAGTGTTGGATTTTGTGATATTTATGATAGACCTGTTTTTATTTACGGAATTGTCAAAGATAATCTGGGACCTGTCTTTTATTAAAATATGTCATTCAGCTTTCTTCATACCCTTCTGTCTAAGTTACAAAATTCCTCAAAAAAAGTTTTTTTTTCTTTGTAATTATATTTCATTAATTAATGAATTAATTTAACATAGCATAAATACATGCGGTGCTTGTGAAGACTAACTGATTAGTGTCCCATCTAGTGTCAATTTGAGGAATTACTGAAAATGCCATGTGCTTCAAGCTGTGAATAACTTAGAGGAGATAGATCAACACTGTTAGAGCTTCAGGATGATACTTTAGAACGGATTTAGTGAAAATATGTTCAATGAACAGGACTTTCTTTAGAATATGGCGCCAGTGTTCTCCAAGAAAAGTATGGCATGTATTATTAGAAGCTTTTGCACAGGAACTAGGAACTATCGCAAGTTGCCATATCAGTTGTTAAATTTAGTATCTGTTTACTTTAGATTAGTTATTTTCCACTTTAATATAGTACTCGCAGCTTCCATATTCTTCTTCATGCACCATATTGGTATAGTAGGATATCTGGTTCTCCTCCGATGGCGTTCCTCATAATCGATTATCATTGGAGCATTCAAGCTGGGCATGAATGCCAAAGATCACCAACAGTCCTCGCTAGCTCACCTGGTAAGAGGGGAGGGCTACATGAAAGGGTTCCATCCTGGATGGGTTCGAGTCCCACACAGGGTAGCAGAAGAAGTAGCCTGAAAGTGTGTGTGGGCAAAAACAAAAACAAAAAAACATAACATTTTTGGCAAAAAGTAATATCCAAAGAAGCTTCAAAACACTGGTGCCATATTCTGAAGAACCTCCAATAAACATACAAAATAAAGTACTGCATGAGCAAAGCAAAAATTTGAAGCTGTAGTAAAGTTTTTGAAACAATGGTAAGTAAAAACCCCTACTATTGCCCATTGCAATCTTTTCTGTGTTGAGCTTTGATAATAAAATCACTGTTTATTTTCAGTGTTGAAATTTCCTTTGTGTTGTTTGAGGTTGCAAGATATTCTCTTTCTCATTGCAGATGTTTCCGTGATAAAATGTATCATTTGATATCCTAAATGTTCCAAGTAACACATAATGGGTAGGAGGGTTCACCCAAGGGCCAGTTGAGTACATTTTTTTTCTTTACAAGCAGATTTGGTAGGCCGGCAGGTTTCTGACAGTGCCAGTCAGATTAGAGGAAACACAGAGATTACTTTGTTTGGCCTAATACTGCAGATGCCATCAACGATATTGAACTGGACCTTCATTTTTACACACTTGATAAGTCCAGAAATTTATATGGGGCTATCTTGAAAACTGTGCACTGTATGAGCTCTGCCACCTTTTATCTGCAGAGCTTAAAACCACTGCATATGCATGTAG
Source organism: Hermodice carunculata (assembly GCA_964020975.1). Taxonomy (NCBI): domain Eukaryota; kingdom Metazoa; phylum Annelida; class Polychaeta; order Eunicida; family Amphinomidae; genus Hermodice; species Hermodice carunculata. The sequence continues at coordinate 90,729,478 of OZ026614.1, read as the reverse complement.
AAGCACCAAATTTTTATGGCAAATCTAGGTGTATAACTTTTGTGATTCTGAAAATTTTATTTCTTTACCCTTATAAGTTACTAGTTTATTGATTTAACATTCAATCCAAAGGGGTTACATAACTATGGCCTGCAAGAAATTTGTGTATCAGGTTGTGCATTCTGTCAAACACACATAAAACATTTGTCTTTGGTATCTCCTGGTACTTGCTGCAAAGCAGACTCTGTTTTTTATGTTCTGTTGCTTATGTACAAACTGGAGGTAAGAAGGCCTGTTTTGCAGACAATCTTGTTGCATGCTTTTGCAACTTTATTTAAAAGGGACAAAGACATCACAAATACATCCTGCTCATGAGTAACACCCACCAATCACAATCGTTCATTCCACGTGTAATAACTGATCATGAGGCACATGTACTTTAGCCATATAACTTTTTTTTTAATTTAATCAAAATTTATGTACAAGACAATGACAATATGCAAATTATATCACTTAGCAATATTTTTGCACAGGCTTTTTCACAAAAAACAAAAAACAACAACATAACCCTTGGATAGTTCACTCCAATCGATTTCAACATCTACAGCAGTAAAAGTCATGGGTTGATATACAATGTACATCTCAAAGTATTAAGATAATGATGACAACTTGTTAAAAGTAGGTGCAAGAGACTTGATTTGTTAGAATACCTCACACACATATACAGGAAACACTGCATGTACCTTTTCTGCAACTAGTTTAACAGGTCCATTTGATTCCTCAATGTCATAACAGCTTTCATAATGAGATGTTTCAACAGATTTTGACCCTCCCACCATATCTTAACCATACACATAACATATGACAGTGTGTCCTTTAATATCAGAGTAGGATACTATAGAGAAATTTTGCTTTACATTGTCGCTATTTCCATATTTCTGTGCCAACATTTAAGCATTCAACACCCAGGAGTGAGGGTCCCACACCATCTTTGCATTGAGGAGCTGTTCATAGATGGCAGCACTACAAAGATCAGATGAATGCTCAGCAAACCTGAATTTTTATTATAAGCTGCAAGTCAAAAGTATTGATGACAGCACTACAAAGATCAGACCAACACTCAGCAAAACCTGATTCTTTGAATAAGCTGCTGGCTTAATTCAGATGCAATGAACATGCACATTTGTAAAATTTATATAAAAACTCTTATGTAACATTGCACATTCACTTTACATACATTCTCTGTGCTTACCAGTTTGCTAATAGCACTATAAACTCCTATTATAGTATATGTCACGTACATGTTTTACCAAGATGGAGAATACCACAATTCAAAATTTGATTTGTGGACAGCACACAAAACCACACTGTCAAATATTTTTTTTCTAAAACAAGTCTGCATTCACAAGCAGTCAAGTTGATTTTGATGTGGCTCTACTGACAAAGATAGCAGAGTGTATGCTGTGGTTCATGTCTGTCTGTACATCCTTAAATAATTTTTTTGTGAATACTACAGTGTCAACAATTTTGCTGTGAGTCAAATATAGTTGCTGGACACACTCTGTCAATGAAATTTCTGGGTTTAGTTGGATACTGCACGGCTAAGAAGCAGCATGATTATATGATTGGCTGATATGTGACCATTTTATTAAACACTGTATATACTGGCAAATGCAAATGAGAACAGTATCACCACTTCCATGATTATCTATATATGAACAATTTTGCTGTGAGTCAAATATAGTTGCTGGACACACTCTGTCAATGAAATTTCTGGGTTTAGTTGGATACTGCATGGCTAAGAAGCAGCATGATTATATGATTGGCTGATATGTGACCATTTTATTAAACACTGCATATACTGGCAAATGCAAATGAGAACAGTATCACCACTTCCATGATTATCAGAGTAAAGTATATCCAGGGTTAACACTCTGGGCACTAAGTCGACAACTTCTACTGGGGTACTCCAGGAATATCGCACCATGGAAATTAAAAGCTGTTGATTAAGGACCTATTATTACAGTTGACAAAGAAGGACCATAAATGGCACTGGACTCTTCATGGCAATTTCCATTGACCAAACAAAAAAGGCACATGCCACTACATTGGTTTGAAGTCCCTCAGGATTTAATGGAAAGGAAAAAAAGACACCCTGTGAAAACCCTTAAATTGAAATAAATGAGTCAATATATGTTTTGAAACTGGATATACATACATGCAACTGTATAGAACAACCATGATGATGAAAAATGTTGTGCATATATAGGATCGAAAATAAAGGTCTTGGACCAGTAAATACGGTGCGGGTGCAGCTGTGTCAGAACTTTCAGTCATGCAATGAATACAGGACCTCAGGTGACAGGCTATTAAAAATTAGGGAGCAGAGAAACTCTTAGCCATTTCTTGTCATATAAAGGGAATATATATACATGATTATGTGTGGGTTTGGGAAGGGTGTCACTTCAACATTTAATCCTTGAACTAGAAATCTTGTTGGGCTATTATTTCACTAAGGTTTGCTTCGAAACTGTAACTATGGAGGTAAGCATAAACAAATGCGCGAGTAGCAAAAAAAGTAAATCAGTTTTGACCCCATTTTCTATTGATAATATAAGTGTCATTGAAGTAACCAGTGAGCAAAATAATAGGTACAGTGTCAACAAAACTTTTACATGTCCGAGACGAGCTGACGAAAATAGCCAATTTAACATGTAACTTTTAGGTTTGATTTACTGGTCCAAGACCTAAAGGTTTAAAGAAACCAATGATGAACACTTTACTGTGCTGCCACCTACACATGGAAAACATTCCATGCTTTGGAAGCTCCTTGATACATACACCTGTGAGCTTAAATATGTCCATCAAGCATTATAAATATGATACTGCATTCACAGAGGTATAGAAATATGGTTACAAGCATTTATTTTACTGAAAATGTATGTGCCAATAACAGTACTCCATCAGGTTCATCTTATAATAGTTACATTCAATGATTACACAAGACACCACCACAAAGTAGTTAAATGAAAACACCTGCAAATGCAAGTGTGTGCTTCTATTTTGACTATAATTACATTACTCAGGGTGAAAAACTTTGTGCAATCTTATTATCAGGGATGAATGAAATGTCTGCAGGAACAGGTACCTTAAAAATTTCACTAAACATGTGGAAAAGTACAATGTACATATTCAGCCAACCCAGAATATTCAAAAGGAACATGGATAAAGAGGTAGCATGTGTTATAATTTATTATTGTGTCCCAAACTGCTAACTTTATGGGTCTGTGTGCACAGACGAAGTGCATGAAGATCTGCATAGATTATGTCAGCCAGCTATTGGATATTATTCTATTCTAAATTTGGCAAAGCAGTAAATTGCAAAAATGAGACTTTGGGCAAGTTTGCAGGCAATTTTATTTTGATAAGGACTGACCAGTAGTAATGCAGAAAGAGATTTCTTATGTTATTACAACCTTAATAGTCACAAATGATCACCAAGAGACACTGCTGTCTTCATTTAATTATATTACATGTTAGACAGGTCTATTCAGCAATTCATTGATTATAACAGAAAACTTCAACTCAAGGTGCCTGTAGTATAGCCTTAGTATGAGGCACTGAGCTGCCATGTTGGGATAGACAGCTTCTCTACCTCAGAAAGAGTAATGGTTGTCACTGGAATGACACAATTAACAGTTTCATAATAAGATAATTGTCCGTTATTTGACAACTTTTTTTATGGTATGGTGTTTCTCTGTATAATGTTCACTTCTGGTGTATCTTCAAGACCCATTATTGCATAATATGGTATTAATCCCCATTTTTTCATTTGGAACTTGTCATCATCCTACTGTGTGATTTGCATGCATGTTTTCTTCTCGTGCGAACTTGCGATATTGAATGGTTTTGCACATGCATGATCAAACGTACACATAGACATGTGTACTATTCCATGACTGTCAGTGAGTGCATTTGTCTGCGAAGCAGGCCCTCTACCTCCAGAAAAGTACATAGACATCACAATATAAAAAACAGAGTCCGTTTCACAGGCAATGAGTGCATGGACCATATAATTATGCCATGGTTGCAGTGCATGTGAACCCTCACAGTTGCACATGTGAAACTCACTGACCTACCAATAAAATGGCCCTTTGTTTGACATAAACGCAAAGTTTACTTACCCACAACAAAATGATGCCTTGGCCATATGTAGGCCTAATAAGAATATACATAAATGTTTACTTGTGGTCACGCAAACACAATTCTCACACAGCAATGGCAGCAGTCAAGATTTGAGGGCTGAATTCTATCAGTGGAGCAGAAAATGCTGTCAATGACAATATCTTATTTTGCATGTCATAAAACTTTACAAAAATGCAGCATGAATGACACAGACCTTCATTTGCTTCAAGAAATCCATACATATGAGACATTGGACAGGAACATTTCTTTGTATCTTGTAGTTGTTGTATTTATTGAAAGCCAGTGTCAGTGACACTTGCAACCTTTTATGCGGCTGACAGGGTGCCCATCTTAAAACAACACTGTCATGCCTCAGATATGGGGTTCCTGTAGACCTGATCTGGCTCCTCGACCTCATGCTCCTGTCACATCCTTCAGCTGGAATGTTTTGCCTGCAGCTGGGTCAGCATACAGGCACAAACCCCTTACTGGTGGTATTATTATTAATCCCTTACATTTTCCCTGGGCCTTTTATTGAAGTTTATGTGGGCATCAGAGTAAAAGTTCAACTCAACACCCCCAAGTTGAACTTTTCTTATCACAGAAAATAAACGTTAATTCGTTAAACTTTGTCTGAAGACAGGATCCCTTGACTCAAACTTCAAAGTTTGAGACGAGCGGAGACAATGTCCATGGTGATATTACATTACGAAAGCAAGAGGATAGGTATATTTGTATATTTGTCTCAGCTGTTCGTTCATTTGCTTACCTCTTTTTCTGTCGATGTCCCGTTTGTCCTGATGTATTACGTTGACAGGTACATTTCTCACAATTAAAAGACAAAAAGGCAAAATCCCTGTCAACCAAATATCAACGCAAAAAAGGTAAAAGTGTCAGCCCGTTACTCTGATAGGGCAAGGGCTATTTGCCGGAAAATAGCAGAGCGCAACATAATAATGCACGTGTTTATACCTCTGCAATTCATGTATTATATACTTTACAAAGAATTTAGTTTTCTTAAACATAATTCAGGTGTTACTCTAACTGTTCCATGTAAAATTTGGTATATGCAAGGCATTTTTACAATAATATCGCACAGTGTTACACTGTAACTTACAGAACGATGCTCGATAGAATGATGATAGAACAGAATCGATGCTCTCATTTAAATTAAAGACCCCTTACTTTTAGTGCATTTCCCAGGTCCATTTAGTCCACGGAGATCTTTCTGGTAAATATATATATATCTTCTCATGTATTTGTGCCGGCTACAATCAAGGACTAAAGGAATTACCACGGTAAATATTATACATACGTCGCTCAACCCACAGAATAAATGACAGAATGGGAGGTCCGCCATGTTTGATGTTGTCAGGAATGGAGAGTGTTTACTAGAACATTTCATTAAATACTCATATTGAGACGAAATTATTGTAAAACCAGAAAGAAAAACATACAAAGAAGGAATTACAGTGTTAAGTTTCGTAACTACTTGATTCACTTTTTACTATATCGCCGATTTATGTTTTGTTTATGCTTTGTTCTGTTATGTTCCGGCAAGTAGACTTTGCCCTCTGATTGGGACTAATCGTTTGCATGATTAATATTTGAACGTTAAATTTATCCGTTCACAAGTTTTTCTTTTTCGTGTTGGTTTTAAATTATTTGAGGTACCTGCTATTCGCGTCCCTGGTTATTTCTTTTAAAACAATTCATTACAACAAGATAGGAACATGAAGATTGACTGATGAACTTTATTGATAAAATTTCTCTTTTCAAAGTCTTTAATATATAAATAAATAAATAAATAAATATATATATATATATATATTATTCTCTAGTGACTAGTCAATTTCTGGCAGATACTTCTCGCCGGTGACACATATCCATGCATTTAAATTGTCTTTCTTCGCTGGTTAATATACATGTAAATTACTGCTAGTTTACTCACAAGAGCTGATTATTGAAAATGTCTTCTGTAAAAAGTTCACAAAAGTATTTTGTGCGTACGCACAAAAGTATTTATGCAACACCATAAAAGTATTTATGCAACACCACACTTGTACATATTCATGCGTGCCTCTACCAATCGGCCAATCACAGTGAAGTTCTCATGTAAGCATGAAGTGGGCCAATCACAGGCGCGATCTCTGTTACGTTTTAGCGGGGGGATTTTCAAGCATCTCCACACACGTAACCCCATTCTTATTCAGATAACCGGCCTACAAGGACGTGATTGAGCAACCAGAATTTTTGTGTACAGTTTAAGTTGAATTTCCCGCCCCCTTCCACCCCTTTTTTTCTCATTAAGTAATGATGGGGGTTGTATTGGTGGTATTACGGTTTTTTAATTTTGCTTTTGAGAAACATTAACTTAGTTTAAGTGTTATTTGATTGTTCGAGTTATGTGTGTATATATATTTTCCCCTGTAGATATTGTTCATATGCTAGTTTTGTGTTTGTATGTGCTTTGACGTAAATATTTCACTTGATAACTAAATTTCAGGGCAAATAATGTAAATAGGAAGAACAAAATGTCGTGGGGGGATACCTCCACTGACCTCATACATCCCACACCAAGAATCTTTATTGTATTTGAGTGAGTGAGTGAGGTGTGAATACATAAATAGCTAGTTGGAACATTGATGGATTGTTTTATCGAGTCGGAGGTCAGAGGATGTGTAAACTGCATGATGATGATGTATGTGAAAAAATAACTACTTACGACATTGTTGGACTCGTAGAATCTCACTGTGCCATCTGTGGGGAAAATGAAAATTTGATGTTAGAGGGATATGCCCTATGTATTATTCTATAAACTCCCGGCAGAAAACGCCCAACTGAAACAAGTACCGGTACTTTGGTGGTATTGTAACCTGTATAAGGAAAGGTATTCGACCAGGAATAAAAGTAATGCCTTATACTTCCTCGGAAATTACCTGGTTACAACTAAGTAAATCATTTTTCAACATGTCACACGACATATACTTAGCCTATGTTTATATTAGCCCACAAGGTTCTAGTTTCTCTCAAAAGAGAGACGATATATTTGAACTATTAGAAAATGACATAGCGCGCTACTCTTTGCAGGGTAAATGTATAATTTGCGCTGATTTGAATGCCCGAACAGCTCAAGAGCCTGACTTTGTGGCAAATGATAAAGACAAAAACATGCCCATGCCAAACACATACATCTGTGATCTATATTCTGAGCGCAACAACATGGACAAAAGAAAACCTAACTTGCACGGGCAACAATTGCTTGAACTTTGTAGGTCCTCTGGCCTCCGCCTCCTCAATGGTAGACTCCCATGAGATAGTTTAGGTTACTGTACTTGTTTTAGCCATGTGGGTGCTCCTAGCGTGATAGCTTATATGCTGGCAGACCAGAGTCTTCTCAGGAATTTTACATATTTCTATGTTCATAACATATCTGTGGCGTCAATACACTGTATGATCACTGCGGGCCTAAGTACAGGCCATATTGACCAGGTTGCTGAGGAAATGTGTACTGTGCAGGGCAAGAAATTTATATGGCAAGCTGGGGATGATGAAAGATTTAGAAACGCTTTGGTGTCTAGTGAAATTCAGGAAGGTCTAAAATGTATAAAGGACCAACTTCAAAGGCCACACTGTGATATTAATTTAATGATATGGTCTCAGGGGTTACAAAAATAATGACCAAAACAGCAGATAGTGCTCATATTAAAAGTATTTTTGTGGGGAATAAGAAACGTAAGAAAAATCCCAAAAGAAGAAAAAGTGGTATGATAATCATTGTCGTGAAGTTTATAAAGACATCAAAAAGCTAGCCACTATCTTACATGCCAAGCCACATAATAATAGTGTCTTACAAAACTTTCGACATAAGAGAAAACAGTACAAAAATCTATTAAACCAAAGAAAAAGATCCTTTCAAAACACATTAATACAGCAGTACTTGGAGCAGTTAGAAGAAAGAGACCCTACAACATTTTTGAATCTTTATGATCAGCTAAGCAATCAAACCACAACTAAAGCTGGAAATCCAATCGACTCTGCTACTTGGATAGACCACTTTTAAAAAATATTAAATAGTCCCACTGTAACGCACAGTGGGGACATTGATGACTTTCTCAGCAATAATAAAAACAAAATTTTTAATGACTTGAATTTTAGATTCACTCTGAAAGAAGTTCGCACTGCCATCCTAGGGCTTAAGCGAAAGAAATCGCCAGGAACAGATGGGATCTTAAATGAGATGTTTAAATGTGGAATAGAAATACTGGCCCCCATATGCACCATGTTATTTAATAAAATTCTCTGCAGTGGGGTTTTCCCGATTGCCTGGAGGGAAAACATGCTAATACCATTACACAAAAAGGGTGATATCTACAACCCAGCAAATTATAGGGGCATCGTATTATCGAGTCACTTTTGTAAACTCTTCTGCAGTCTACTAAATTCAAGACTTTACAACTACTTTAACCATAATGATATTATTCCACCGCAACAAATTGGGTTCAAAAAACAGAGCAGAACGGCAGACCTTATTTTAACTCTGAAAACTTTAATTGACAAGTATGTAAACCAGAAGCCAAGTAAGAGACTTTATGTGTGTTTTGTTGATTTTAAGTGTGCGTTTGACTTTGTGTGGCGGCAAGCATTACTGTACAAATTACTTACAAGAGATGTGGGTGGAAATGTCCTCAGCCTGTTAACTTCAATGTATAGAGATGTCAAATATTGTATTAAAACAGATAAAGGGTACACTGAATCGTTCGCATCAAACATTGGTGTCAAGCAAGGCTGTGTCCTCAGTCCTATTCTATTCAATCTATTCTTATCAGATCTTCCCGACATTTTTGATGAAGCCTGTGAACCTGTCTTGCTGCATGACTTCAAACTGAATAGCCTAATGTATGCAGACGATCTTGTTCTGTTGTCTGAGTCTGCTACTGGTCTACAACAGTGTCTGATCAAATTGCATGATTATTGTAACATGTGGCAACTAAATATTAATGCCTCCAAGACTAAAGTCATAGTTTTTAACAAAGGAGGCAGATTAACCAACCTGTCTTCTACTGTGGTAATAATATTATTGAGATGACACAGAGATACTGTTATCTTGGGATTGATTTCTGTGCCTCAGGAGTTTTCACCTATGCTATTAATAAATTAAAAGACCAGGCCAATAAGGCACTCTTCAAACTGCGGCAATACCCATTTAACAATAATGTCAATTTAGCACTGAAACTTTTCAGAACACTTGTTAAACCTGTTCTTGCATATGGTAGCGAAGTCTGGAGTGTATTTCTACTGAAAGGTCTGAATCTTGATAATTTCAATCAGTTATGTGATAAGGCTGTTCCAGAAGGGCTACATAACAAATTCTGCAAATTTGTACTGGGTGTGCACAGAAAGGCCTCAAATGCAGCAGTTAAAGCTGAACTTGGTAGCTTTCCTATCTTAATTGAATTATTGTGTGGAGCAGTGAAATATTGGTTATATCTCCAAGATAGTGTACAAGATACATCAAAGTATAGATGTCTCATGGAAAACTACAACTTATATAGAGATGATAACTACTGCTGGTTGAAATATGTCAAAGAAATTCTAATATATGCTGGGCTTCATGACATTTGGTCAAATTTAGGTGGTACAACGCCCAATACTGTGATAATGAGATTGAGTCAACATTTGGAACACCAATACAAAACTCATTGGCTGGAGCAAATTAATGGAAACAACAATGATGCTTCACACAAACTGCGTACATATTGTAAATTCAAAAATACGTTTGAGATAGAAAATTATCGGAGAAAGAATATTCCTGTCAACAGGAGGAAAAACTTCAGTTAGTTGAGAATTAGTGCGCACACTCTTCAAATTGAAGCAGGAAGATACACAAGACCAAAAACTCCGGTTGAATTACGTAAATGTACAATTTGCAAATCCAAGTCGGTTGAAGATGAATCGCATTTTATATTAGATTGTAGTTACTACTCTGAACAGAGGATACAATGATCTTTCATGTATTTACAGTGGTTTTACACAATTTGATAAACCTGAAAAATTCAATTTCATCATGACAATGGGATATGGCAAGGCAGCTGTCTATAAACCTATCTTGTCATTTGTAAATTCCGCTTTTGAAATGCGACATGAGTTCATGGATCACTAAAACAGCAGTGGCAGGAGCACCCGTAATTCTTCAGGTAGTAGTGTGTAGATATATTGATTGTCCATGTATACCCCCATGCTAGGGGACTGTTTAATAATTGTACGGGTTTTATTTGTCTTTATGATGTGTATGTATGTCTTTTGACGACACCATGTAAATGGTATATGTCAATAAAGTTATAATTTCATTATATGATACAGCACTATACTTCTCATCCCCAGGTCTGCATGAGCGTTCACTTAACTCGGAAATGTCCAATGTCTCTGACTGGTTTGCTTCAAACAAACTAACTCTTAATGTTAAAAAGACTAAATTTGTGGTTTTGGCACTCATCAGAAACTCAAATCAGCCCCTCCTTTAATTATACAGACAGATCGTCAGACAATTCAACAGGTTTCTGTTTTCAAATACCCTGAAGTCTTGCTAGACTCCTCCCTTCCATTCTCGTCTCACCTTAACCACTTGGTTTCCAATGTGAACTCTAGACTGGCTGTTTTGGGTAGAGCAAACAAATTTATTCCACCAAAACCAACGTGCTGCTCTACAAGTCACTTATTATGCCATACTTCGATTCCTGCGACATTATATGGGATACCTGTTCCTGCCAGCTTAAGCACAAACTCCAAGTTTTACAAAATCGTGCCCTCCGTATTATTAACAAAGCTGGCAGATACACCCCAATTTCGGCCCTTCGTTCAGTGAGCAACATGTTAACCCTACAACAGTGAAGAGATTTCCACCTTCAGACATTTATGAACAAAGCTATCCATAACCTACTCCCAGATTATATTTGTTCTACATTTGTATTTACTGCCCAAATCCATACCCACCCAGACCCGAGCTCTGATAAATAGGTCCCTGTCCATACCACGTGCAAGGCTTAATGTTGGCGGGGGAACAGGATTTCCATAAGGGGTGCCACCACATGGAACCATGGACCTACTATCAGATAGTAGGTCCATGATGGAACTCTCTTCTCCCGGAAATTAGGAATGCCCCAACCCTATCCCTATTCAAGTCTTGGAACTACCCCTTCAAAAATGAACTCCATTTTACCCCTTCCCAACTTCATTACCCTACATGTTTTCTTCCCTACTGATACTCATTTTTCATTTGCTGGCTCCCCCTCATAATACTGGCCATGATCAATCTTGATCTTGACCTTCGGCTTACATTCATGCATTTTAAACTTTGATTATGACCTGAGATATTTATTGATTTTCCATCCTGTGATATTAATTCCTATATCTACCTGATGTGTTATATTTTTTAAAGTTTCTTTGAGTTTATTTTACTGTTATCCATGTGTTACAAATTTGATTTATTTTTACAAATTGTCACTTATCCTTCATGAATTCATATGTACCATTACCACCCAGGGCCTGGTGGAAGGTCAGTGCTGCGTCACTGAGCCAGTAACCCTGGGTAAAGAATAAATCAAATCAAATCAAATCAATATAAAGGCCTACCATCACATATAGTATGGCGTAGTCACACATAGATATGCTTCAATGTCAAATTGTTCTTATCTGAACCTGTACTATGCAAATTTGGTAATTATGGTTTGTTTGACAGGTATTCTTCTTTGATATGAAGCTCTACATTTATAAGCAAAACTTCACGTATTAAGCTAATTCATCAATTGCCACGTTCATATTTATTCATTATTATGTGGGTTGTCTTAGCTGAGTATTTAGCTTAGACAAGGAGCCGCTACTCAGAGAGACATGTACGGGTAAAAGGCTCCGAAACATGTTGAGTAGTTACCCGCTGAAGACCCTTTACTTTATTTGGGCTAATACAGCCTATGTCAAAATTTTACAGAGGAACGTGTGCAATATGGACAAGAGTACTTCTATGTATATAAGTTAGACAGGGACAGGTTAGCTAATGGAGAGTAAAGAGTTCGGACTGCGGAATAGGGTAATGACTACCAGGAAGTGGTCTTGGACAAAAAGACACAAATACAATAAACTGATACATAAAGAGTGTGGTGCAAGCAAAAATACATAACAGGCATGCATGGAGCATATCTACAAACAATGAAATATATACAAGATAATTTATCAGAAAAGAAGAAAAATAAATTGAACCACCAGTTTGACACATATATTACATACATGGATTAGCACCGTGACACTTGCTTGCAGCAAGCAATGAAGAAGTTGATGGAGGCCTATACGTATACCAAAGGCTGTGTTAATAAATTGGGGGACTTCTCTCAGTACATAGTGGTCACCTTTGGCACCAGTCATCAGGAAGAAGAATTTTTCACTTTCTGGCAGGTCCTGGAAAGCATAATTTTGAAGGTAAGAGTTCAGGTCATCTCTTGCTGTTCGTACCTATCGTAATTTAACATAAAATACAGTCCATCTTCGATTTGAAGATTATAGCAGAGTAGACAGACTCTATGCTCTGCAGCAGTTTTAATACAGCCATCTGTCTCTGTTTTCAGATATCATGTGAGTTTATTCATACTTTGTAAAAAAAAAATTTAAAAAAAATAGAAAAGAAAAGAAAAAAGATTCAAATAGTCATCCAAAATTTCACAAACAGTTTGTATTATGAATAAACTCAAAGACTTGCTTCCGACCAACGTACTCTTAACTTTATATAACTAATATTATGCCCAGATTAAATTACTGTTTGCTTGCTTGGTGGCATTGACTAAACCGAATTTCATACACTAAAAAAAAAAGCTGTACGCATTGTAAACCACAGCAAATTCAATTCACACACAGAACCAATATTTAAAGGACTAAGCTTACTGAAACTGGAAGACCTCTACAAGCATCACCTACTTAAGTTTTTTTTTTTTTAATTGGTAAATAATCAACTCCAGCGTATTTCGAAAACATCCCTATACCACCAGCCTCAGACATACATAGCTATAAAACCAGGAAAAAGAAAAAAGATTTTTATTCATAAAGTTAATCACAGTTTTGCAAAACAATGTATACGTTATGAACTAATCCAGTATCTAAACGACACACCTGATCTGATTAAAGATGAAGTACACACTCATAGTTTCGAAGGTTTTTTGTACACAAAACATTATTTGATTGATTCCTACAATAACGCTTGTCAAAATTCTGATTGTTATGTTTGTAATACTTCTGCATAAGTATCTGTCTGTACATTCTATGGTAAAAATAATAATTTTTTTGTCAAGCAGTCATTCTGCTTGATGCAATAGTTTTTTGGGTTTTTTTTACATTCTTGGACAAAGTTTTGAAAATTTACCATGTTTCATGTAATTTTACATTTGGCTGGTTAAAATTGTTAATACTATTCATTTTTGCTTTTCTTCGTGGTGGCTCGTATGATAGCGGTTGACATATGACCTTAATGCGTGTCTCCAAACCAATATTCATACCTTGCAACTCATGATTGAAATGTACAGCAATAATGGTTGAATAAAAGGATTTCTGATTCCTGGTTTCCGTTTGTCCAGACGTAGCTTCGTGTTTAGGTATTCTTCTCAACAGAAGAAGGTCTTTACTTTACAATAGGTTCTTAGTTTGTTGGCACTTCTTTTTCACCTTGAATATATTTAAGGCAGTAAAATGCATGGAGTTTTTTCTAATAGAATTTGAACTCATCTAGTGATGTTGATTTCACCTATGCTATTCCACAAGTTAGACATATCAAAAGTATCAAACATTTTTTCATATGTTGCATCCAGCATAGACTACTAAGTTGTAGTAGTGCATATTTTTCTCTCAAAATGTTAGAGGTCAGATTGTCTTTGTCCCGACTGTGAAAATTAGCCAAGCATCTGACACTACTACGTGGACCATAAATCAAGATTGGAAAACTTTCTTATTCCCCATTGACAACAGCCGTTGATGATTTCCTGTGGGTACCCAGAATGTATTGATAAAATTTAACACGAATTTGTTCAGTAGTAAAACGGTCACATTTAGTCATAAAATTATCAGTTTTAGTTCGCTGGCTGCAGCATTAAAGTTCCCTGAAGGGGTTTCAATTTCCAAGTAGCTGTAATTGATGCAGACTTCCAATTCATGTCTTTTATATATGAATTTGTATTTCTTAATTTTGTGGCCTCCCTTGTTGAAAATCATCATCTTTGTTTTTCTAAAACCCTAAGTTGACATTAATTAAGGTTCCAAGTGTCACAGTATGTTTGAAGTAAGTTAAGAGTATTTTGTAGACCACAGTGCGTGTCCGAGTGTAAAACCTTTGAGGAATCATCAAGATTCCTCCAAGGTAAAACGAAATGATCTGCATACGTTAAGCAGTTTAGATTGCAGTCTGCGAGTTGCACAGGGTTGCATGCGTCTTCGAAAATGTTTGGAAGATCATGTGACATAATCATAAACTACTCACAACTCACTACATATATACACCAAGATGCTGTTTACACTTTCCAACCTGAAGAAGAATTCAAAATTATCACACCAGTGCTCCGTCACCCAGCATATTAATAGTACACACTCACACTCTCGCCCACACCCACACACCCCCACACCCCCACACACCCCCACACACATATATATATATATATATATATATATATATATATACATACATACATACATACATACATACATACATACATACATACATACATACATACATACATACATACAAATCTTTTTATTCGTACACAATTCAAGCAATGTAGAACACTTTCCATGGGAAATTATAATGTGCACATATCATGTATGTTGTAATGGTACCTTATACTTCATGTTAGTACATTGATGAGAATAGAAAGTACAATAGGGTCAGAAAACAAAATCCTTTTGTGCATATACAGGTGAGTAATGGTCAAATGTCGGAACATTCAGTTCCTGACAAGTTAGCTCTTAAGCTCCCATCTCTCACACGACATAGTTCCCGGACCATATTTGCTGTACATAAGACACCTGATGGCGCATGCTGCAGACCCTGCTTCATTGTTGTTGACAGAAAATTTAGGCCCAATAAAGGGAGGATAGATTTTGGTATGCCTTATTTTGATAAGATATAATTCAGTGAGTAATATACATTAGAGCGACTCCCAGAAACAACTAAGTTTGCAAGAGGACTTACAACAGCATTTGGACTATGGAATACCTGATTAAAAAAAAAAAAGAAGTGAGAAAACGCTTATGACATCTATGTCAAGATCTTCACAAATCAAATGAACTAGATTTTTGTGACATCGGTAAGAAAGCTTCCATAATATTCTAACAGCCATTCTCCATGCAGTATAGAACATATTTACCTCCTTACTAGAAAAATCCTACAATTGGCAACCATATAAAACATGCAATAATTGTTGAATAATTTATTTTTGGTTGTAGAATACACGTTTGAACTGGGCCACTAACAACTTAGCTTCACCATTAAAAATCATTATTTAATACAAAGAACCTAAATCTGTAAGCCCATGTACCGTTTGAACACTATCAAGTCCGGTATTCTAAGAGCAAAGTCCTATTCCGTACCATTCACTGAAAAACTGCATAGTTCTAAATCATTATAGCAAATTTGTGAAAGGAACATAAAACATATTCATAAAAGTTGAAATTTAGAAGAAAGTTTTAGGCTTTATTAGCTTTTATACTGTAACTTTTCTGTTAATTTTGGCACAACTGACTTCGGATTTTTTTTTAATTTCCTCCAACATTTTCCCAAATATCCTGAAATCCCAACTTGGAGAACATGTCTTTTACATGTTCAAGACAGCAATTTATGTTCAAATTATACCAGTCACAATTCTCTAGGAAACAGTTGTACTTCAAAGAGTTGTGGTCACTTTTCACAAGATACTGTCAGTATTTTAACAGCACCCCATAATAAACCTTTAAATGCAGAGAAACTTATATTATTGACATTGCAAATGTATTCGCAGATGAAGCATTTTTGTGCCGACTTTGTAACGTGGGTTGTGCTCACTAAGGGCGAATTAGCTTGCATGGCCCATGGTTACAATGGGATTGGCTTGGTAAGTAAATACACCCATTATTCCAGCCATTGAGTTAATTCATGCGTTTGACCCAACAGGTCATTACTTACTATTTCTTTTTGCGCATTAAATCATTTAATTTGTGCAATAAATCATTTTATGCATGCAAGGACTAAATCTGTGTGTGCAAGAAATCAATTGATGCACGCAAGAAATCAGTTTTTGCGTGCCAAAAACTATTGTATGCCTGCATTAAATCAACCAATGAGAACCCGTTTTAAGCGCGCATAAAACTGATCGTGCGCATAACTACGACACATGCAGGAAAAAAAAAAACACCAAAATCGTTGGTCCCGTCGCTAGGCAACACAATAGCACCGACACTAACATTTCTGAAATAAAGAATGATGATGATGATGATGACGACGACGACGACGATGACGACGACGACGAAGACGACGACGACGACGATGAAGACAACGATTGCAGCTTAGCAGGTATTTTGGGAATATAACAATCAATTTTCCGAGAAAAAAAATCCGAGTCGTTCTATTTGCAAAAGCAATATCGCCAGTACTGTTTGATACAGGGACCTGCCCGCACACGCCAGTACTTCTTAGTTGAGTTGTACTGGCAAGAGCAGTCCCGCAACTAATATGGATGTGTTGTATTATGTTTTATTGTATGCATGAATGCTTATTGTGTGCAAAATTGAAATTTATCTACATTAAAGGCATTTGTATCACACTTCTTTTTGTTTCCATTAAATCAAGTCTTGTGCATATAAAATCAATGATCATTTTCGCATGCATAAATTCATTTGTGACACGCACAATTTATGATTCATTTCGCACATTTTTTTCAGCAGGAAAGTACCCATCATAAAGTCTGCACATTTTAAACAGATTCCGACATATTTGAAGTTTGTAGACAAGTCTAGGAAATTTATCATGTTTTTTTTTCGCTTAGAGAATGATATGCTTACTTTTCTTTTCTTTCAATATGCACCATTGCACCAATTGGCCCAAAATATGTGGAAAATGAGAGTTTTAGCAGTCCATATCTAGAAATAAAGCGTTGCGTGTCGTGGTGCCATGGTTGAGTTCACCTTTGGAAGACGAATGACAGTGTGTGCGCGGGTCTGATTTTGGTGAAAATCCAAAGGGAGCACGCACCTGAGTTAGCGGTCGTCGCTACCACATGAAAAAGATGTCAGGGAAAAGGATGTTTTGCCTTTGGGACAATACGATGAGAAGCCCATTGGCAACCAAAGTTTCAAAATAAATGCAAATGAATAGACACAAGAGATCATAACTGAACACCAAACTTCCATATATCGCACGTCGCCCCAGCTACCCCTTAATAATAATAATAATAATAATAATAATAATAATAATAATAATAATAATAATAATAATAATAATAATAATAATAATAATAATAATAATAATAATAATAATAATAATAATAATAATAATAATAATTTATTCGGAAAACTACCCCTTTACAGCGGGGGCATCAATGGAACGGGGTTTATTCCATGGTGCGTCCAAGTATATTACAATAAGCCCCTTCACTCAATCGGGTTAAACTTCACATATCTCATTTGCCGTTATCACTACCAAAAAGTAATATGTCACATTTTGGCCGTTGTTTTCTTTACCTGTTAATATCAAAGAAGTAATGAGTGACCTACATGGGCGCTATTTTACTACCACGCTTAGTATTGTATAGGCGTCAAACTTTAAAAAGTTTGGATATGCAGGCTTGAAAATGATTTAACTTTGGATCACATAGAAAAAAAAGAATCAAATGTATTTATCTCCAACGTTTTGTAAGTGTTGCAACTTACTTCCTTCTTACATGAAACCTTTTGTACAGTTCTCGTTTTCACTTTCCAACAGCTTTGACATTGTTAAAATCATATACATGTGCATACGTCACCTGTTGTGTGCACAAGGGGACATTGGACGCTGCTATTCAATTCTGTCAGCAAGGCTTGTGTTTGTTTGTTTGTCAGTTAAACTTGAGTTATATATATAAAAATATATATATATATATATATATATATATATATATATATATATATATATATATATATATATATATATATATATATATCTACATTTTTTCATTGTTTTACACTGTGGTACAAATATGTGGCCTGCGAATGATTTCTGGTAATTTTATTTCTCATCTCTCTCTTCACTTTTAACCAACTAACGTTCATAGGTTTCACAACTGAGAACATAAGATTTTGCAGATGCATGTATTTTATATGAAAATGTGCCTAACGATAGACTTTTACAGCTTTTGAAGTTAAAAAAATGGCAAATATCTTATGTGAATTTTGACCCCCAAAAAACCGTGCGAAATTACACATGATAAATTTTTCAGCAAAAAGATCGTAGATCAGACAATACGTTTTTGTCGTGTTTATTCTAAAATCAATTTTGAACATTTTCATGTTTGATCAAGTCTGAATTTTTTTTCAAAGAGCCAAATGCAAAAAAATGAGGTTCTCTTCCATCAAGAAAATGGGTGTTTTATCCTGTTTGCAAAATCAATGATATGAATCCAACCCAATGCACTGTGATTGGTATGTTGTCTTTGTCCCAGAAGCACTATCCAAAAACAGCGAAATTTGAGAGGCACACTTAGGAGGATTCATCTGTCTAACAGATTCTTATCTGCATAAATGAAAACAGTGCTTATTTTTTTCTTCATTTCCACCAAGAAGAGTAACATCATACACGACGGAATCTGAGTGACCCATCAACAAAACACCAACCTGCTTTAATAAACCAAAGACCTGCAAGATTGGGATGAAACTTTTCGAACAGAAAACTTTGAGAGCACTACGCGATTGAAAT
Source organism: Hermodice carunculata (assembly GCA_964020975.1). NCBI lineage: Eukaryota > Metazoa > Annelida > Polychaeta > Eunicida > Amphinomidae > Hermodice > Hermodice carunculata. The sequence goes on along the minus strand of OZ026614.1, from coordinate 90,710,361 downwards.
CCACGAATATTTCATTTGCTATACATGTATGAGCTTAAAATGTTAGTATTGTAAATAATTTGAGAATATATATATATATGTATTTATATATATATGTATGTATGTGTGTGTGTGCCTGTGCGTTTGTGTGTAAACACACACACACACACACATATATATATATATATATATATATATATATATATATATATATATATATATATATATATATATATACTTTCAAATTATTAACATTTGTTACTTTAAGCTCATTTCGAAATCTCACTGTGGGTCCAATTGCGCACCGAGAATTTGTAAAAATTATGGTCAGGCAAACTTAAATCGTAAATTGCATATTACAAAATAGAGACACACTCGCTTCTTTCCGTGATAGTTGCCAGTCTGTTTTACCTATTGTTCTTGAAAGTAAGACATTGAAATTGATATAAATGCACTTTTGCTTGCCTCAACTCTCCCATGGAGTACCCTTTCACCTTGCATCACTGGTTTTATTTATGAGTATGTAAACTGACGTTTAGGCAAAATAATCTTGTGTATGTTGTAACTATTTTTGCGTTTTGTTACAAATCCAGTCCTACAAATTCATTTACCTGTGATAAGCATGAAGTAAATTTTGAATTCGCCGTCATCATTCAGGAATTTCAGGCAGAAAATGTCCGAAGACTTTACAGATATTTTACGGTGACAGATTATGATTTTATTTCAGACGAAAGCAGCGCAATTCAGAGCTACGTAAAGGGTTTCCTGCTGAATAACTGCGAACTTTTTCATGCATACCACTTATTTGTTTCGTGACGGAGTGGGGATCGTGCAGAAATGACTGGGAAGGAAATATTGATTGCAAATTTTGCTTCATAATCAAGCCAAAATTGTTCATGCAACGGAACTTTCACTCTACGTGCTACATTAACTTGCAAATCAGACATCTGTTTTTCAATTATAAATTTTAATATCTTTCATGGGATCAACATCTCAATATGGGTCCAATTGCCTACTACCAGAGAATTGAACGCTCTAGAGCTGTCAAACTTAGTTTTGCAACTTTAAATATATAAAAACTTAGTAGAACTTTAGACAATACTACCACGCTATTTCACTCAAGAAATAACAATTTAAAAAGAACGATAAACTAAAAAAACATAATTGAATCTGTATGTTGCTTGATTACCTCAACTCTGTGACGGAAAGCTTATCTCTAATATCAAATTTTCTTTCCTTTATTAAGGAAGAGTTAAAACATCAGAGAAATATATTTCGCTTCTGTATGTCAGAAAAGGCGACAAACAATGACATACCCGGTTGGTCTGATTTACAAGTAAACGTGGAAGTGCGAAAATCGTGCAATGAAGGGCCCATTGCATAGAGGTTTACAACTTCAATATTACTTGAGGTACATCTACAAGCAATTTAGGTTGACATTTTATACATAATGTAGTTTCAAACGCTGCAACATAAAGTACGTAAAATTCACAATTTATGTCTTTTTCTGAGAATGCGAAGTTTATAAAATGAAGACAAAGAGAATGTAAAAATTCAGGGCTTATAAGGTCAAGTATAGGGGTCACATAGTTCAAGTGTTTTCATGAATTCTCATCGTGCATGGAAAGGGTCAAATATTGGGTATTTATGTTCTTTCCGGGACCATTTTGTCATCAGAAAAAGATATCTTTTGCATTGAAAGTTGTGTCTTCTTTGAGATAGTGAACCCTAACAATAACCTTGTGGGAATAAAATATCAATGACGTGTTACATACAGCTCGCTTGTAAACTCTGTGCTTTGACTTTGTTTCATAAAATTTGACATGTTTCAATAAGATTAATTCACAAGGTGAAGTATCTGGGTCACAGTGATCCATTTTTATAGATGCAGTCGTCATGTGTAGGCTTCGTGTCTGTGACTCTTTCATGAAACCACACACACTTTAACATGTGTGTTATTTGTTAAATCTACATATGTATGGCAAGTCAAGCCTCTTCATGGTTCTCTGGAAAGGCTTATATTATACAATACATTTTATGGACGTAAAGCACAATATTTACCATAAAACACAGAAATTAGCTTTTGGGCACATTAAACAAGATCCGTGACGGAGTTGAGGCTACTTTTTTGAAAATCTGGACATGGTGACTCCTCGGCCAATATTTTCACAGAGGTCATCAATATTGAAACTATGTGTCCTATGTATTACCAGAGATGTACAACGACTCGAATATTGATTGAATATTGCTATCCCACATTTCCTACGTGTAGATCAATACGATGAATTGTATGGACCAAGAATTTAAACAAGCTAACTTCAGAAAATTCAATGTGTCTTCAGCTGGCAATTCAAAATTGCGAATCTTTGCTTATAACGACTATCCCTTAAACATACAGCTATGAAAGCTGATAATTATTGAACGTATATATTTGTTTATTATTATAGTAACTTGTTCTTGAATCCAAAGTTGAATAAACGGTGCTTCGCATGGTCTAAAATTGATCGTGGACAAGAATATAATTATTCCTTATACTTTCAATAGTTTGTTGTTCAGTTGGGCTTTCTAGTTTTTGTTGGTATAGCTTGTTTTTAGGGTGAATACATTTTTTTAAGGTCAGGTGTTACCCAACTTTTGTCTTTTGCACGCATCTGCAACAGTCTCTTTTTTGGGATTTTTTTTAAAACAGATTACCGCAAATAGTAATGAAAGTGTCACATTTTCCGCTTTGTGTTTTATCTTTAAACCCAGACGACCAGTTAATATCTGCCAGGTCAGCTTGGAATTTAATCCCTTTTTTTTTTTTTTTTTTTTTTTTGAGATGCGTATCAATGGTCTGTTTTTAACCGTTTCATCTGATTGTGTGCCGAGAAGTAAAAAGGTAGGAAGATGATCTGTAATATCAGTCAATAAGTTTCCTGTCATAATTCTGTCATTCATGTGAAGATCAGGAAATATTACAGACGCAAAAGGACTATTACCCATCCGCATGAAGTTATTCTTTAAATGAACAATTTTTGCTTTCCTTTTTCAGCTATTTCCGACTTTGACTTTGAACTATTGTTTCAAGAAAGGCACATTAAGTTGAAACAGCTGCTTGATGACAACAACTTCACACAGCATGTAAGACAAACTGTTCCCCGTGAACTTTTAGATGGACTTACCTGCTTGTACTTTCACGAAAAAGAATTGAATGAACTGGTGAAAGATAAAACTGCAAATTATCTTTATTTCATATGAATATCCAGAGTTTATTCAAAAATAGTTATTGCTTGAAACTATGCTTAGACTCTCTTGATCGTAAATTTGATGTTATCGCCTTGACAGAAATCGGATGTACTGATGAGTTCAACTTCTCAGGGAAACTTCATCGCCTTGTAATCAATAATCGATGTGTGTGTATTTTGTATTGATATGAAAATATAGTTCAATTAAATTCAATTCAACTTTTGTCACCAACATCTCCTTTCTCAAAGCTTACAGGACATGTGATCTTAGCAGGGAAAATACATTTGGATATCGAAATCTAAAGACTATGCCTCTTTGGAATTCAAAGGTGTAATCCATCAACAATTTCATCAAAAATGTAATAAAATGTTAGACAAAATAACATGGAAAAACATAAAAAATCGAAATAAAAACAAATATACTGGCAAATAATCTGGAACTTAAACTCTCGATACGCTGCATGCATATCAATTTCCCGCAAAGCACGGGTTTATTAATGCCTGGCGATCACGGGGGACGTGCGGGTCACATCACTATCACAGACATGGCCGTATGCTCATTTCTTACAAAATCAGCCATTTTTGAGAAATTTAAGTTCACAAATGCCAAATGGTATTCATCTAGTACTTCCCGAGCCATATGTAAGACAAAAATTCCATCTGCCTTTAATAAGCATTCTTTATTTCCAAAATATTAGCTTGTCCACACAGGTACCGACCCGTATCTCGCCAGGCGAGACTAGGCAATCAAGTATGCAGTTGTGCATAATATGCATATCTCGTATTCCACATGTGCAATGTCTGGTCAAGAAATCAGCTTGATCACTTGGTCAAGTGACCAAGCTGTTCCAAAGTCTGCATCTGCTGTTGGTGAAAGCTGCAAAATGATGTACTGATACGATGAAGTTCTAAAACTTTTGAGGCCCTGTTGGGGGGGGGGGGGCTTAAAATCCAATAATCCAAAAGTTTTGACTTAGGGAACAACGTCGTGTCTTCCAAGGACAAGTTCTGGCAGCACATCACAATGGCCCCGTTCCTCTCCTCCGGCTGGGCGACCACAGCCTGGTCTCCCACTAGGCCCCAAATGAGAGCTTTGAGGTGCTTGAAGCCCTGGGTCAGTGCAGGTAGTTTCCATGTGAGTGGAAACAGGTTCCGCCTGTGCCACAAATGCTACGGGGCTCTGCTAAGCAGAACGAGGTTGGTGCGGGTACTGGCTGCTAGCCAGTGGCCTGGGTCTGCCACAACGCCTTCTCCTTGGAGTCGATGTCCGAAGACCCATCACCAGGCATTGGTCTCAGAGACCTTAAAGCTTCATCAAACAGCTGCTCGTCTGAGGCAGAAAGGGGAACCTGCATGTGACAGAAGTGGGTCCGTCACCATGCCTTTATGCTGGGGAAGTGACCAGTTCCGAAGATGTCATCACCACTACCTCCGCAGACTGCATTTGGTCATCCAATGAAGGGTGAGAGAGCAGGACTTTTGTGAGGCTTTTTGCGGGAGCCACAGATGCTGCTAATCCGAGGGTCGGCTGGCCAGAGGGCAACTGCTGGAGTTGCGAGAATTCCATAGCCTGCAGGCCAAGTGAGACCTGGCTCAGAACAGGTGCAGCGAGCAGTTCATACAAAATGGCTGACTCTGACACGGCGGGAGAGCCAGCAGGGGCAGACAAAGATAGAGTGTCCTTCCGCAACTGCTGCTCATTGCAGAGCTCATGTTCCACTTGCCTCTCAAAGGAGGAGGGCAGAGTACCGGCTCACAGGACGGGCACAGAGCGATCACCAACTGCTCAGTCAAGGTTGAGCCTGGAGGAGCAGTCGGCACAGTGGTTAGAGGCCCTCGGATTGGCTGAGCAGCCTCTGATCATTGCCTTAGGTGACGCCGAGTGATCGATCCCCACAAGGTGATCTCTTGCGGCCCGACTTGTGACTATGCTGCCTCTTCTGCATATTCGTGGTTGGGGGGGGGGGGGTCAGGTGAAGGAGTAGCAGCCACCTGGGCCTTCGGGTAAGCCACGTGGGTTTGCTTCCCCTTCTCAAGTGGTGTTGCTGGGGAAGAAGACTCGGCAAAGTCAGACTCAAAAGCCCAGCATTTAGTACCAATGCGCTTATGGCTAGCCTTCTCACCTTTCTTCCAGAACTGCTCATAGACCAGCCACTTGTCGTTTCCCAATCTAACACAGAACCTCCATGTGTTCTCTCGGGAACACATGCGGCCAAGTTGTTGGCAAGAACCGAAACAGTGTTCATGGTTGTCCCAGGCTGCCAGGAAGTGGCAGCCTGGGACAACCATGAACACTGTTTCGGTTGAAGTCCATCTAATGCCATGTATGCAACAAGGGAGAAAGAGAAGCAGTCTCTGGCTCGACACCCATACCATGCTGTCAAGCAGCAATTGCCTGACTTCCACTGTCCTCCCTCTGTCTAGGATTTTATTCACCACACGCCATCTTCAGAAAAGAATAATTTCGAGCCAAAACGAACAGCCCTACTTCCACATTTCTCTTGGGGATCCACAGGTCAAATGTAAGCTGTTCCTACCTCGGAATAGACTAGAATATCTTAAAAAACCAATTCCACAGCAGAGATAGTGCGCACAACACTAGAACAGTATCTCCGGACGAAATGCATAGAGCTCCCAATTCTTTAGACTATGCCAGAAATGACACCCGAGGAGGAAGGAAGACTAGGGGAACATGCACACCGGAAGTCACCCCATGTACACGAACCGAGCAGAGACGCCACTGGGACCGTCAGGTCTTCAGAACAATCGAGTGAGTACCCAACTCGGTTGTGTCGGGCGATGTAGCCAGACGCGGAGGTCTTGGTAATGGGTGTCGAGAAGTAACCTTAGATAACTAATGGAGTTATCTTGCAGTTTACTTATTAATGGAGTTTGAACATCATGGTGGCCACAGCAAAAATATTCAGACATGCTAAAGGAAGCAAACTATTTACAAACAGATTAACAGAAGCCTTATATGCCTTTTCTGCTCAAAATAAAGCTGAACGCATAAAGCTGTTTGTACATTGAGGATATTTTTTCTTCACAGTTAACATTTTCAAGCCTAAATGTCGTTTGGCTCCTGGTAAAGCATTGCTTTGCTGGCATAGTGTCAATGAAAAATGTCATATACACGGGCCACCTGGTTAGAGATGGGAGGTGGGGTTGTGTTTTTTTTTTTTTTTTTTTTTTTTTTTTTTTTTGTTTTTTGTCTTTTTTTGCGTTTTTTGTTTTTTTGTTTTTTTTGTTTTTAATAAAAAGTTTTGTACATAAGTATGTGAGGATGTATTTCATGTTGGCATGCATATGTATATGTACCACCTGTCATCAATTTAATTACCCATCGGCCTCTGTAAGATCTGGAGCATCTCAGGTAAAGCTGATGATGATGTCTTCCAAAATGTCAAGATGAGGGTTAAGTTAGCGAAATCCCATAACATTTCTGTGCAACGAGGATCTACATGAGTATATAAAAGTGCTTTTAGACTCGAAATGCAAATATTTTACATTTATTTTCCATTTGGACTAGGTGTCTTCCTGCTTATCGTACCATATCAGTAACCTTATCAATTTGTGTTTAACCCTCTCCAACAACCATAAAGCCAAGCAATCTTTCCACGTCTCGCTAAGCACCCAATCCGCACCGACAAATGTTATTAACCACACATCTATAGGATAAATACATCTACGTGATTATGTTGTTCATTAAATGGTCCGTTAATTAAACCAATTCAGCAGATAACATGATTGGTTTGGGTTTTTTTTTTTTTTATTTGAAAGAAAAAGTCTAAAAAATCTATAGAGATTTCATCGTAAATCAGCAATGCTCATATAAAGGCCATTTCATTTATTACCAAAATGCTGAACAGGTGCTTTTGGTTGCGTTGTCTGTTACCGGTGTTGCTCCCGGGCAGAATGAAAAAAAAAATCACCCTGTTCGTCCGAGCCTGCAGACTTCACATCAATCCAATTTGATTCAGCATTATCCAACGAATTTTTGCCATTAGAGCTCTATCTAATTAAGTTTATAGCTTCAAAGTTCTTTCATTGGGACTATGGTTTACTGTCCTTATTCTACAGCTCAGTTATGCTTGTTAGAAACTGAATTGCTTCTTTTCTTGACTTTTAGACAACGCATTTTTCATTGTGAAGCACTCTTTATCCGTTTTTATTTTGCCCACAAAAAGCGATGCCTTGAATTTATACTTGGGACTTGTCATATTTTGATGATTTGTAGCTTCACGTCTGGTTTAAAGTAATAAAAAAAAAGTTTTCAAAAATCATTAAAGGTCTTTAAATGGGTACGGGAAGAAAAGTTGCTGCTAAGTGCACAATTAACCTTAGTGTCATCATCTGTTGTCTGCGATATGACCTTCTGCCTGCCCCACTCCCAACCAGCGAAGTGTCGCGCCCTCAGCATTTTGCGCCCTCATTAGTGTGCCTATATAGGCAACATTATGTGCGACTTAAGTCGGAACATTTTGTTGAGGCCCATTGTAAAATTCAAGAAGCAGCAATAACTTGAACTAGTTGATGTTGACTGACTTGGGGGAGAACTATAATGTAAAGCTGGACACTTTATCCCTTGTTCAAATATTTCAAATTCTTGTTAATCTGTAGTGTTAAATATCTTTCCCACAAAGGTGAGAGTGTCTTGTATGCATTTCAAAGAGTGTATACTATTGATGGTCTTGTATTGAAACCTTATGTAATAGATGCAGATATCTTAATTATGGTCACAAAGTTCATTGGCTTCCTAAGCTGGGAAAACAGACATTGAAGGTGTGGAATATAAATTCACTCACAATGGCATTTGATGGCTGCCTGAGAAGCATGTACCACATCACTCTACCCTCTACACTCTCGTTCGGTAATACTACTGGCGACATCTTGTGGTGGAGGCTGTATTAGCAACTTTGACTGACGCTATATATTTCGATATATAAATTATCCATATCCACATTTCAAAGTACGTTTTCTGATGTCGTCATTCATTGTTCAATGTATAAATAAGACCTCAAAACAGACATTCTGTGATATCATTACTAGCTGTGTACTGTATAAATTAGTCACATACTGCAATATACATCCTCTGATTGCGTTGTTCATTTTTCCTATAGAAATTTACATTCGTCTTAAATTTAGCGATGTGCATCTCTCCTGCTAAACAGACTAAAGTTATATCGCTGATCTTGGGCATTACAAGGCAATGTCCCGAGCAGGTTTCATGGCCAGGATCATAAAGATGCATAAAGTGGACCAGACGTCATAATGATGTTACAGGTTTCGTTGTAAAATGTTTGATAATGTCCAAACTTGGTTTTGAGATCCCAAGGAAGTAGTAATTCTCATTAAATCCAGGGTCGTTATTAGCGTTTTGAATTGTTTATTTCATCGGTTTTCAATGGATTACTTTCCATATTGATCAAAAATGATGTAAAGGCAGAGTGACAGGATAAAAAATGAGTTCTGTTGGGGGGTCAACTGGGACCTAAAGTTTGGTGACTTCATCCCATTTTTTCTTATGGGTAGCATGAATAAGTGTTTGCAGCATTTACTTCTACCCATATCGACAAGTTTCTTATCATAATTACGTTGTAGAGCATTCAAAATGCAAGAGATCATTGGAAAAGAAATGTTGCACATATTACCTGAAGGGCTATGACAAGTTACTTTAAATGATGTACTGCAACGTGCGTCTGCACAATTCCCCTGAGACGGATTTTTCACAGCTGGGAAATCAAGAGCTTGAAATTCTCATAAAATACGCATGATTATGTTTGATTGATCATGGAGTGCAACATACGTGACATCTTTAGATGTTTTGCTGCTGAGGCAGTTTCATCCGTCTGTTGTCAAATTTAATGACGGACAAATACTGATAAATGGTGTGTGGGTGTTTCATTATTGTATTAATAAAATTCAAATGCAATTGGCAAGAATGGTCTTTTCTCATTTCATAAAGTAATACGCTTTGATTTTGTTCACTAAAACCCATAACGACAAAAGCAGCCTATAGTTAGTTATAAACTTCAGCATTTTGCTGGGGTGACAAGAAAGGCTAGGTGAGGGAGGCAATATGGTTAATAAAGTTGATATTCTGAATTACATGTTACAGTAAACACGCAATTGACATTCTTGAGAAAAAGAAGCATAAATGTGATGTCAAAATAAAAACTAACCAGCTCAACGGAATAAGTAGTAATTGTCAAAATTGAAGAAAAAAAATCTTTTTAAAGACAGAAAACGTAGTATGCTAAGAAGATCTATAATTTTTAGGGTAATATCTATCTGATTTGGATAATTTGTTCATTTTGAGATTTTGCTAAGTTGTGGCAGAAATATTATGTTGTCTATCACAGGTTCAAATTTGGTCATCAATGGGCGGCGGTAACCTTTGTATCTTGTAGACAATTGCATACAACAGGTATCTCCGCCGAAATGGCCGTCTCACACGGCTATATCTCTAACACTACTTTTCTGAGTTTAATGAAAAACAAAAATTACTAAAAACATATCACCTTCAATTCAGACAGATATTACAAAGCTTTTTTATCATTGAGTAGGAGTATAATTATATGAAGACTGTATATATCTGTGATAGGCTATTCAGTCTAGATGTGAAATCATTTTGCCGGGTTATAGCCTACCTTACCTCCAAAACAGGCGTCGGATAAGCCTAGGATGTTTGACAGCCCGTGACACTGAGGCGTACAGTGGCATGTGGCGGCTACATCCGCAGAGACGCTCAGCTGCAGAATTGACTACCCATTGATCGCAGCCTACTGTTGGCGTTAGCCGCTGTCACGGCCTAGCAGCAATCCAGTTAGCCCTAAGGGACCTCCCCACGCTCCGTACGCTTGCTACCCGCAAGCTTACAGAGCGTGGGGAGGTCACTTGGGGCTACAATCCAGTGTGCTCGAAGAAGGTCAGCAGCTCAGATCTGTGTACTTTTGCTGACTTTCACTGTTGACAGCTGCCCATTGCCACTGGCCGCCCTCCTCACAGTCACCGCTGACCATCATCCTGTTCTCTGCAGCATAGTTTATAGGCCTATTAACAAATAAATCCACATACAGAATTTCTAACAAGTAATTAGACCTAATGGCGAAGGCACAATGTTCACGGACTTAGATGCAAAAAAATTCCCTTGGTGTCTGCATCATCAATAAATGGGCACCAAGGTTGATATGCAAGTCCAATCTCCAAACTATCTGCAGCAACCTCCCGGATTTCGTTTAAAATAAGGCCTAGGGTTAGACGTCATGGTCGTGGCCGAGGACGCGACCGTTGTGGTGATCGTGGTCTACCAGGAAATAACGTCGGATTTTGAGACTAGATCTGCATTTCCATATTGATGCTGATTGTTTTTTTTTTTTGTTTTTTTTTTGTTTTTTTTTTTTTTTTGTTTTTTTTTGACAGGGACTAAAACATTGATTTTTCACGAGACTGTCTGGGCAATATACCAAGCAGCTTTCTTCATTCATTAGGAGAGAAAACATGATGTGTGCTTTCAAGCATGCCGTTTCTGACATTGATTATTCGTTTCAACATTAATGCACCGGTGAAACATCAATTACTGACCAATTTATACTGTCAAAAAATTTGTAGGGTGAAGGTTTGAAATATTAATGTGTCTACATTGAACTGATAACCTTTCAGATTACTCACCTGCATTAATGTCAATTATTACTACTTAGGAGGACGTTCTCTAGTAGATTAGTTCGATTGTGCTCATAGGGTAAAACCCCGTAACACTATGCACTACCCTTTCGATCCATGTGCTAATGCATTAGCGGCCCGCTACTTTTGTTAGAAGTGGTAGTAATAATGGTAATAACATGATGTTGTCAGGTGTAACACTTTTTCACTGGCCCTTCATCAATGATTAGCAGCCCATCACGGTCATTAGCACCCTGGCTTCGCTCGGGCGCTAATGACAGTGTCGGGCTGCTAATCATTGATGTCAGTAAAAAGAGTAACACCCTCCAAAATCATGTTATTGTTATATTAACATAACCATAGACCACAGAATTGTATGTCAAGAACAGAAAATCTCCAAGCTTGTATGGTATGCAACTTCTGAGGAGAATCTTATTAGGAATAAAGCAAGTCTGACCGGCATGCTCAGTCATCCCTGTGATGATAATCTTTGTCATCAACTTAATTGCAGAGTTCGGTGATTTCACAACAATATCATAGATTCGTGTCTGCATGCCAGGTTTGAACACATACTACTATTCCATAGAATTACAGTCAAATAATTTCAGGTTGAAATGTAGAACCGTGCAGGAAATTACCTATTCTCTAGCATGTTGTATAGGAAAAACTGATTATTCGGATAGAGTGGAGGTTTAACAGTAGTATCAGGAACAATACAGGATCGGTCCAAACATCATTACGCTCTAAGATATGTGAAAACAATACAAAACTGTAACTGCAGTAGTAATACGCTGCTGAAGCTTTGACCAATAACAAGAGAAGAGGCTTTTGAAAGGTTAAAAAATTCAAGAAAGGTACCAAAGCCAGACATATTACTGTTGACAACAACAACAACAAATCTGATAATATAAAGGATAAACATGAAATTCTATATACTTCTGTCTCATATATGACGTAAATAGGATGAATAAGCTACAAGACCGGGTCAATTCACGCATCAGATCTCAATGCATTTGAAACTTGGAAAACATGATGGCAATAGTGGTACAGATATGTTAAATATCTGCCTTTGCTTTTTAATGTCATGCTTATACGTGGATTTGCTAGCGCTCCCACTTATTTCCGCTCCCGCTTATTTTCTCCATGTTTCTATGCACCCTATTCCAATAAATAAACAAATCAATCAAACAATCAATAAGATAAAGTCATTGAGTGACTGACAATTGCAGGGGCATTGCTCTTACCAAAATTCTTGGTAAAGTGTTAGACTCCTTTGACAGGGTTGAATATGTCAAAATACTTTCTTTGTTGTGAAAAAAGATGCATGTCCCATGATAGCCAGACTCCTTTTGACAAAGAATGTAAATCAAAGAACATCTGTTGTGTGAGGTAGTGATGTATCTCAGCTTGTGGACTGCTATAATGTGTAAAACAAGGTAGCAGTTTTTGGCTATCTTGTTTTGGAATTTATTTGGAAGAACATTTTGTAAAGATTAAAATGTCTGGTTTGGGATGCTTTGTCAGACATTTTTTTCCAATGCCTTGCCTTAGGCAGATGATGTAGTCTTTCTTCCACCCGCTATATCAAGTATGTCCGAAATGTTAAATATTTTGGACAACTTTTCAAAGAGTGTAATGTCATTTGTAATCCAGAAACAAGTTGAAACGCTTCAAGATAGAGAACAATGTTCCAGTGTATTTTCATAATGGCTCTAGATGCAAAGTGACGTCATGTGATCACGTATGAAATGTTTCAAGTTTACATGCGGAACACGAAAATACAGAAATTCACACGGAAGTTTGAATCTGAAGTGAACATTCTTATGTGACCGTTTGTAATATTATATCATGAAACAAGATACCGACTGTTCAAGACATTCTATGCCGTCATATTGATGTTAGTTGTAGGATTTTTCATTCAAGGTTTTAACTTTGTTTTATGAAGCACAGAGAAAAACTGGTGCGTTTTATACGGAAAATACCATATACCAGCCAGAGGAGTTTACTCCCATAATATAAGAGGATTCACACGCAGAAGTTCAAATACATAAAGATTCATAAAACTTATTCATAAAATACTGAATAGAACCAATCCCCTGATGCTCATACGCTTGGTTTATTGTAGCTTTAAATGACAGCCCTTCCTCCGCATATAATTCCATTAATAACATTTAATGAAAGTATAATATTGACAAATAGAATTTCTATAATCACAGTTGTCTCAAATAGTCGCATTTCCCACAAGCTGAAAGCCAGACCACATCCCTCATTCGTTAATTATGCCAACTTGCCAAGCCAGACACAGGAAAGTCATTACCATTTTATTATGCCAAGAACTTTTTGATGCAATAAACATACAATAGGCCCAATTAGTATAGAGTGTTATTGCAGCTCACCTATGATTAGCCAATATAATATTATATTATTCGCATGACTCATTTGTCCATTATTTATGTTATGCTTTGACAAGTTACTGCATCCTGTACTTTAGTTCTTCATGTACTTCATGCGCGAATAAAAATACAGGTATATATAATGTATGGGAATAATGTGTGTATGTGCAAAATTTCCATATATGTATAAAAATTGCATGTATTGTATTTGTGTCCTTCTGTCCAAAACCACTTCCTAGCAGTCATTACCCTATGCTGCAGTCCGAACTCTTTACTCTCCGTAAGCTAACCTGTCACTGTCCAACCTACATACATGTATATGGAAATGCTACCGCCATATTGCACACGTTCTTCTGTAGAATGTTTACATAGGCTGAATCAGCCCAAATGAATTAGAGGCTCTTCAGTGGGTAACTACTCAAAACATGTTTCGGAGCCTGTACCCGCACATGTCTCTCTTAGTACTTTGCCTATAAATGCAGAGCTTCCTTATGAATGAAGAAGACCTGTCAAACCAAACATAATTATTAATTTTGTATAGTACAAGTTCAGATAAAAACAATTTGACTTACACCCTGAACCAGTATGTAACCTTCTTAGCGGGATAGCTTATCTTAGTTAAACCACCTGCCAGTGTGTAACTGAAGTAGAAACAAACTGGGGCATTATATTCAGTCCCAGTGATTGTAAACTAAATCGTTGCAGCTGGACCACCTGTACAAACCGAGGGAAATCCTAACAAGTGCTGCATTAATGGACATCCTGCACCAGAAATATAAAACAAACCCCATGATGACATCTACTCCTGATTTTGAAAGTCTCCAAACAATTAGGCTCTATTTCACTGCCAACCCTGAGTCAATGTTTCAACGTAATGGGTCAGGTTTGTGACATTTGAGAAAATACTGCCAAATTTGAGTAATTTTTAGACATTGAGTAAAAGTGTACTTAGGCATGTCAGCAAAGAATGAAAGTCATTAGCATTTAAGTCAAAAACATGTTATCAAAACATATTTTTTCTTAACCAGATTTAAGTACAATTAGGTAAACTTGTAACTGTCGTCGGCCGCTGCTTCTTACCGATAGCCCCTGGGGGTTTAACCTGACAGAAAACATGTAAGCCTAAAAAGCCAAACTTTCTGACAATCTTTGGATATTAACAGCAAAATTTGTAGGGCAAGTCAGAAAAGAATGAAAGTTATTATATTTTGATTGCATTTTCTAATGACTAAGAAAATGCAATCAAAATATAATATTTCTTAACCAGATGTTAAGTACAATAAGAGACATTCATATTTAACTGCGATCCTGCTCACTTCCTGTGTTGCCGGGGCAACAGACTGATGCTTCCACCATTATCAGGGCAGATTTGTATTATATACTACATAAACATCCATAATTAGCACCTTTCTAACCAAAAGTGAGCCAATTTGTAATCAATTTAGGCATCCTTTATGTTTCAAATATATGTTAATACATTTTCTTAAGATTATTCTTTGTTCGTGTTGTTTCTTTTATTGAGAAAGTACTTTTGACCATGCTAAATACATGGATCTGCCCTGATGCAGGTGACTCCCTCTTTAGCTAAATAGGTGTTAGAGTAGGACAGCATTTAAATATGAATACATCCTATTAGGCAAGCTTGTAAGTATCGTAGGCCGCTACTTGACAATTTTGATATCAGCTAAACACGTTATTATTATCATCATCATCATCATCATCATCATCATCATCATCATCATCATCATCTTTATCATTGTTATCATTACACCACAAGTAATGGTTCTGGAATGAGAAGTGTCGTTGTGCATCAGCGAAAACATAACAGTTACGTTTATCTGACGGTAAGATATGTGAACACTGAGGACGCCAGAATTTGACAGGTAAAGATAACATAACTTTTAATTTTTTTTTGTAAAACTTATGAGGTTATTATCAAAACTGTTTTCTAAGAAAAATACTGAGTGACCGTACCGTAATAATAGTAATCGAAAAACTGGAATATCGCGCCAATCTTTCCTCTATTCTACTCTACCATCGCCAGAAAATCAGAAAGAAGGCGCCCATTCAAAATGTTATGCATGGGATTTTTAGTATAAAGCTCCTCAGTATTTTAGTTATTTTATATGTATACAGGATGTGTTGTGGTACCAAGAACAAAGGAACAAATTTAGTTAGAATGTTGCAGTTGCTGAAAACTTTGAGAAAATAAAGTTAGAAATAAGGCGGAAAACATTTTTAAGTGCGCTACGATCTTGGAACAGCGGTTCGCCCGATGCTCTTCTAGTGCAAGTTAAATCAAGTGAGAGTCACCTCTGGGTATACGCCATGTTTGGGGTTCAGAGACTAAGTACGAGGAAGGATGGTGTAGTCATGGTGCTCTCTTGCTTGGTTCAGTCGTCAAGAAAGAAAGAAAGAAAGAAAGAAAGAAAGAAAGAAAGAAAGAAAGAAAGAAAGAAAGAGAGAGAGAGAGAGAAAGAAAGAAAGAAGACAGACAGACAGACAGACAGAAAGAAAGAAAGAAAGAAAGAAAGAAAGAAAGAAAGAAGACAGACAGACAGAAAGAAAGAAAGAAAGAGAGAGAGAAAGAAAGAAAGAAGGAAGACCGACCGACAGACATAAAGAAAGAAAGAAGGAAAGAAAGAAAGAAAGAAAGAAAGAAAGAAAGAAATATTTGTTCAACAGATGGAGATGCAATTGGTTCCAACCGTTAATTTTCTGAATGAATTAATGTTGACTTTTGTATGTTTCTACTTCCTTTCCAAGACCATTCAGAAGAAATCTACTTGGTGCACTGCTAAAATATCCTGATTTTTAACGATTTTCTCAAAATGACATGACCAGGAAGCAATATAGTGGTAAGTGCGTGTGTGTGTAGTTCTCCCCGATAAACTGTTGACCAAATCCTGTGCAAACTTGTTGGAGAAGTAACTGGGAAATATCTCAACCATATTTGTTTTAACATGTCACCTTTTGAATTTTTAACCACGCAGACTCGTCATTCAGAGGAGCCCATGGGTTTTTTCGTCCCTCCTCTCATCTGTCCAAAGAGCTTTTTGACATTTTCTCGACTTCTTAAAAAAACATTGCGTGGAATGATTTGACTTTATACAGGAATATTATTATTTCGCAGGGGTTAACCTCCAACAAGTTTGAAAAAAAAATATGATGATGCAATGTTTACCCCCTATTTCGGGAACAATTTTCATCTTTTGAAGAACTACTCCGCCAATGGTTCCACTGGGTCATCCAGTCATCTCGTTCTCATTTTGGTCAGCAGGTGGCGTCGATATGGAGGGAGGTCTGGTGGTTGTTTGATTGAGGTGGGCGGGGTAAATGTATGTTGTTACAGAGCTCCAGATATTTTTTGACTTCTTCTGCAGAAAATCTGAAAAGAATCATTTGAGCTTTGTCCCCGAAATATTTACCCCTGCTGAAATAAAGAGAAAACGCAGCTATAAAGTACTTGGGCATAATGTAGAAAGTTAGTGTGAGGATTGTGTTTGGTTTGTGATGCCATTGGTTTTACCACTCTTCTGGGATGACCCTTTCATAAAACTGTGAAGTCTGCCTCCAGTGATCCGCATGTCTGGGCATGTTGGCCTCAAAGTGCTCTGATATGCTGCCAGTGAGCTCATTTAAACCGCCGTGAACCTCAATACCACACACAAGGAT
The DNA here is from genome assembly GCA_964020975.1 of Hermodice carunculata. Classification (NCBI taxonomy): domain Eukaryota; kingdom Metazoa; phylum Annelida; class Polychaeta; order Eunicida; family Amphinomidae; genus Hermodice; species Hermodice carunculata. Next base: position 90,693,425 of record OZ026614.1, on the reverse strand, counting down.
CACCAAATTCAGAACTTTATCCCATTCCCAGGACCATCTTAGTTCTTCACTCGATCCAGCATAATGAACTACTACCACATTGCATGAAATGACAGTGGTGCATCAAATTCACACAACGCATCGTATTATCGTACTCCATGTTAAGCCAATAAACAAATGGATTTTTTCAACTGATTAGCAGGAGTATAAATATAATTTGACTAAATGTAATGCAAGACTGCTTGAATGATGAAGATACGTGACGAAGTTTCGGGATATCCAACTTAGGATCATTCATTGGTGAGTGTTAATGCTGGACATGTATGGCAATATTGTCATATTCAATTTCTGATTGAATTATGCTATGACTTAATTCATTCAGCATTGCAAAAATGAAAGAGATCTCTCAAATCACGTTGAGGCTACATGTTTCACACACACACACAAACACACATACACAGAGAGAGAGAGAGAGAGAGAGAGAGAGAGAGAGAGAGAGAGAGAGAGAGAGAGAGAGAGAGGGGGGTACAGGTGTGTTGTATGGGATTTTAGGGGGAATCTCTTAAATGTTTCTATGCCGACCCTAGCCAACGTGCTCGCACCATGCCACCCATCTCCTTTCACTCTATGGATAAGTCCACCACCGATCTTTCAGAATATTATTCTGAGCTTCCACACCTTACAAAATCATGATCAGTCATATATTTCGGAACGGGCGGGACTCGAACCTGCAACCTTCGGCACCATTCGCCTAGCACACACACACACACACACACACACACACACACACACACACATACATACATACATACATACATACATACACACACATACATACATACACACACACATACATACATACATAAATGCATGCATACATACATACATACATACATGTGTGTGTGTGTGTGTGTGTGTGTGTGTGTGTGTGTGTGTGTATGTGTGAGTGTGACGAGGGTGGACGTTCATGAGAACACCCAAAAAGATATCTGAACCTGTGTCCGCTTTACCTCTGCCCTTTGTGTTGTGTACTTTGATAGACATAGAAATTTTAATGTTTCTATAAAATCATAAGACTAATATACACGAGATTTTTGCGAAACTTACTTCTCAAAGATCTTCCATTATGGCCAAAATATCAAACTCCACAAACGTATGGATTTTTAATAAAGTTAAATTAAAATGCACTCTTAATTGTAGCTTGAAATCTATGAAGTTGGCCAAACTTTCCAAATGTTGAAAAGTATGAATGTTCTTTCCCTTTTTACACATTACCTCCTTTGACGTCTGAATTTCTTACCTGGGCACAGCCGAAGGTACTTGTAGAACTTTAAAAATGGCAACTGGAGTCTGAATGCGTTGCCATGGCAACAAGGAGTCCGTAGGATGACTGTCTATGCACGCTACTGACTCGGTATTGCACGGCAGTGAGCTCCTAAAAACTTAATCAAGTCCTGTAACATCAGCCCTCTCTCGCCGAACAAACGTTCCGCGTTTTGAAGTGAAATTAAGTTCTGCATAACACAGGGTTCGGCGGGACATGGGTGTGAGGAAAAACAACGAGAAGTTAAGCCTTTTTAGGGGTTCAGTGCACCAAGGAGGTTACACTAGTCTCCTTGATTACACTCAGTATACCGGCCTGCTGAAGAATACGAACAGAAATTAACTAACTAGAAATATTCGATTTGCTTCTCAGCAAATCTTTTATTTATTAATTTTTTTAATTTCAAACATATTTATTTCACATGGATTGCCTAAATAGTTACAAAGAACTAATCTGGAGGCTCTCCACAACACGATGACGCACAAAGAATTTACAATAAACACAGGACATACAATCTATGAATTGGCATGTGGTTTAACATAAATATTCGGTACAATTGAATCGAGAACAAATCTCAAACGTTGACAGCTGAAAAATAATCTGACATAGCAATATAATGCACTATAAGTGGCTTAAAATTCAAAGCGTCTCGTGTTCACGATGTAGGTCTATGTGTCCAGAAAACTTTTAAAGATTGCCATTCAGTATTTATCTTATTCCTGCAACAATATTTTTTCATGCGGCTGTGAAAAAAAAATATATATATAAATTGGAGTTGGAAAGGAACCTCAATCTTTTATAGTTTTGAAGCTATTCAAGATTTAAATTTTGTTTATTTGCCTAATTTGTATGAATCAAACTGCTACAACTTTGATTCATGGGTCATTGGATGCAGATATCCCACAAATCTTCCAATTGGATTTTGAATGACACCTCAGTCTATAACAGTTTTGAAGTCATTTAAGATTAAAATTTTGTGTTTTCACCTAATTTGCATAAATTAAAATGCTATAACTTTGGTTCATGTTTCATTGGATGGGGCTATGTCACACACCTACCAATTGAAGTTGAAATGACACCTCTATCTGTAACAGTTTTGAAGTTATTCCAGATTTGAATTTTGTGTATTTACCTAATTTGCATAAAATAGAATGCATGAAGCATGAGTTTGACTCATGTTTCATTAGATGCGGCTATGTCACAAACCTACAAATTCAATTTGGAATGACACCTGTATCTATGATAGTTTGGATGTTACTACAAAAATAAATGGCAACTGTGTAGCTGCAGCTGTAGATCAAGTACACAGACAAAATACTTATCATTTTCCAGTTTATACAGTACACAATACCTGAGTACAGTGTAAAGATAGACAGAACATGTAAATAGGCGAACCCTGCTCAGTGCTCTTGGGTTCATTCTTATAATAAAAATCCATATTTTAACAAAAACAAAGAGCAAATGTGCAGCTGACACCTACATGTAAGAAAGAGACAGTTTTATAGACACATGCTTAGTGTTTTTGACAGCATTGATGATATTGCAACCTATTGGACTGATCTGCTCCTCAGCATTACCAAAGATTATATTCCAAGCAAAGAAATCTTTGTGAGACCAAAAAACAAACCCTGGATGGATTCGTTTATTGAAAGAATGAGGAGAAAACGGGATCGTGCATGGAGGCGCTACAAACGAACTAAATACGATGTCCATCAACAAATCTATAAGAAATTTCGTAACATAACTGCAAACGCTGATAAATCTGCTATCCAGTCTTATTTCTCAAAAGTGAGAGATGATCTAGATAACAAAAATTTAAACCCTAAAAATGGTGGAGCCTGACCAAATCCATACTGGGTTGCAAGATCCATCAAAATATACCGCCTTTAATTGAAAATGAAAATGATATATCAAATAAAAAAGAGAAAGCCGAAATTTTTAATGAGTACTTCGCCAGTCAGAGCAAGCTTGAAGCTGATAATACCTTTACTCTACCTACTTTCGAATATCGTACTAATGAGAGGCTCAAAACGTTTATATTCACTGAAGAAGAGGTTAAAAAAGTTCTGCAATCCCTCAAAACATGCTCTGCAACTGGTCCCGATAACATTGGTAATTTCCTTTTAAAAAATGTGGCAACTGGTATCAGCTACTCACTGCTTAAGCTATTCAATCTTTCAATGCAGTCATCTTCATTTCCCGACTGCTGGAAAAAGTCAAATTTATGTCCAGTTTTCAAAAAGTCGGACCGACAAAGCAAAACTAACTACCGTCCAATTTCCTTGCTATGCAATGTGTCCAAAGTATTGGAGCGTCTCGTGTTTAATAAATTTTATGAATATTTAGTTAGTCAAGGCCTATTAACGTCCAAAAACTCAGGATTCAAACAAAATGACTCTACTATAAATCTGCTAATAAGCATACTGCACAATATTTGTAACGGTTTAGAAAACCACAACGAAGCTCGAATAGTTTTTCTAGATGTCTCCAAGGCCTTTGACCGCGTTTGGCACGAGGGACTATTGTTCAAACTACGTCAATTGGGTTTTGAAGCATCCTTGGTACGTTGGGTATGTAGTTATCTCTCAAATCGTCGGCAACGAGTGGTCATCCAGGGCCACTGCTCACAAAGGCTCCCTGTGGAAGCCGGAGTTCCCCAAGGATCTATTCTTGGACCCCTTTTATTTCTTGTATTTGTAAATGACATTGTAGATAACATATCATGTGATATAAGATTGTTTGCCGACGATACTAGCATCATTGAAATTGTAAAAAATCCCACCATCTCAGCGAACCGCATGAACGGTTATTTGAGAAAAGTTGACCAGTGGGGTCATCTTTGGCACGTCTTATTTAATGCATTGAAATCTCTTTCTCTAATATTTTCGACAAAACGCGTTAAATATGAGCATCCTCCATTACTTCTGGGTGATCAAGTCATGCCAGAAACAACCAGCCATACTCACCTGGGAATAACTCTATCTTCAAATTTAACGTGGAATGCACATATTGAGAGAATTATAGATAAAGCCAGTAAACGTCTTGCTGTCTTGAAGAGACTGAAATTCAAACTATCTAGAAATACCTTATGCAAACTATATTTCACTATGGTGCGTCCAATACTTGAATATGGGTGTGTACTTTTTGATAATTGCAGCAAAGGACTCTCGGACCTTCTTGAGTCCGTGCAATATGAAGCGGCCAGAATCTGCAAGGGCGCTCGCCGCCACACCTCGCTTGACCGTCTACTCTCTGAATTAGGGTGGCAAACTCTAGCAGACCGGCGTAAATATTTCAAACTAGTTGCTTTCTTCAAATGTACCACGGATTGTGTCCCGAATATTTATCAAGTATAGTACCCTTAAAACCAGCCGATACCATTGGTCGTAGTCTAAGAACACCGCAGTATTTGAGACAGGTCAAATTTCGTACAAACCGGTTTGGTGATTCATTGTTGCCTTCAGTAATTAAATCGTGGAACGACCTAACGGACGACACCATTATTCTCTGTCTGTCTCTCTCCCTTTTTTCTTTCTTTTCTTTTTTTTATATATATATATTTTTTTATTTTTTATTTATGTTAGGGAACTCACTCATCCAGTGTGGGAGGAGGTACCTCGGTACCCCCCGCACCTTACCTACGGGCCTGGATGCTCAAATCATCTTGCCCTCTATGTGGTGGACCGGGGGGTAAGGGGAAGACAATTTTTTCCTGGGGCAGTTGATCGAAATTGTGAGCAGCTTGAGACCTTTACAGAATCACTTAAAATGCCAAATCTGTCGGAAAGTGAAAACGTGTAGGCCTATTTTACAAAAGATTCTATGCGCGACATAAGTCGGAACACTTCCAAAACAGCAAAGATTAAAACGTTGATACTTTTGCCTATCTGATCTAATGTTAAACTCATCTGGAGCCAACAAGACCAAACTCAAAGCATGAAATCAATGCCATACACAGCGTAGGAAAATGGCGTCCATGCAGGTTACCCATCACTCATTCGATGCTTGGAAATGACTTCGTTTACTTATAATTAAGTTCACTTCTGTCTGCTCGTTGTTCCTGAAAGCCAGTTGATTACGCTAACTGATTGTATCTGTTATACACTGTAGTACACTGTTGTAACATTGTCGTACCGATCATATACCGTAGTACTAAAGCACCAATTGTACACTTTCGTAACATTGTTGTACCGATCATACACTTGGTACTGAAGTGCCCATTGTACATTGTCGTACCGATAATACACTTTAGTACATGTACTGAAATACCAATTGTACATTGCCATACCAGTAAGCTTTGAAGACACACACACACACACTGATTTGCTATGCAGAAAATAATCGTTTCTCGTTCCAATCGTCCTCTTCTCCAGATATTTTGTCTTTCTGTATGCTCTATCTCTTACTCTCGTGCTGTGCTGCAAAGCACTGGTCATAAAGGGTTTATCACGTGGTCAGATAGTTACTTCCTTATGAGGAATGCAATCGGACGCTATGTCATTTAGAAAGATGTAAAAACCCTCATTTAAAAAGATGTAAAACTCGTACAAATTTCGTTAATATCTCCGTCAATGAACATAGCTTCCTGTGGCGCATCGTATGGTGAGTCTCGAATTTTATCGTGGTCGCATTGAGACTAGTTCCAAATGACCCTCTTATATGCTATACTTTTATAAAGTTGAACACTTGCTGATACTCATGGTCGCACGTGGCAATAGGTAAGAAATTTCTAACCCTACTTTCACAGACTCCTTAATTACAAATACTAATTAAATCAAGCAATGATTGACCATGAGTGGGTTCAGAAACTAATTGTTTTAGATTAAGTCGGTGGGTGGCATTTAAGAATTTATGCTCAAAAGTATATTTGCAACTACCAACAACCCAGTTGATACCAGGTAAATTGAAATCACCTGTAATTATAAATACTGCACGTGGCGCTTTAGAAACCAATCTAGCCACTATGTCTTGAAAATACTCAAGAAATTCAATGCTTTCTTCCGTGTTCTGACTTGGCCTATGGTCTGTAAAATGTTGCAATGAAAAATTTATGTTTTGTTATTGTAGTTTTCACAACTAGGAATTCCAAGTTTGGTACATAAAAATCGTTTCTTTGTTTACACACTGATGAATCAGATAAGTAAATTGGCATCCCACCTCCAAATATGTTACGATCACATCTAAAAAAGGCTGAAACCCACCGATTTCTAAATCGATATTTGAAATAGAGTTGTTAAGTTTTGTTTCGTTCAGACAGATTACATCTTCATTTTCTTGAATGAGAACGGAACATCTGCAATGAATTTCGGAAATATGAATTTATCAAGATATTCACTGACGATTTTTAACGGATTCGATCATTCGACCTACATGTTCAGAAATTGCTGGACAAACTAGCAGTGAAAAGTACCTTGGATCTGGAATTTAAACCAGAAAATATGTCATGGGCTTCAATGCGTAAACTACGTGGGAAATGACATTTTCCCCCACGGTAATTTGTTAGAAATAGTTGAAAATTAAGATATTTTAATTTGCATAAAATAGAGTATTTTCTTTCAAGCTGAGGTAACCGTAAGTGGGAAAGAGTTAAGAGGTCAAGCTTTCAATTCAAAAAGGCTTTAATTTTCGACAAGGGTAACATGGAATAGCGTTGTTGTAACCGTACATTTATATAAAACCTAGTATTCTTCACGATTCCGAAATATTCACTCCGAAGGAAATTGATGCATACATGAACGTCCGGAATAACACGTGATCAGCATGGTAACGTTTCCTTTCCTTATCTCCTAACAATGAAGTTGGAACTTGGAGATTATCGAAATTAAGAACACGTAGAATATTTAAGCGCAATGACAGCATGGGAGCATCTTCGTGTACAGCGAGAGATTTTATGCTGCGTACAAGTTTTACAAAGTTGCAGTTCAGCAACCATAACTTAAGAATTGAGACTTGCAAACATGCAAAAAAGAATTATCAAAAACTGTGCAGGTGTCTTGTCATAAAATAAGGTAAAAGGGAAAGGGAAAAGCACTTTTTGTGGTAGCGTATAAACATTATTCACAAAGCAGGGATAGTTCGGCGTTCAGTTGATTTAAAGAGGAAGATAATGCACTATCTTTGGAATAGCAAAATGGGTTCAGTTATGAAACCAATATTGGAAAAAGAAAACCACTATCTGCAAAGGTTTCAGCAATCGTTTTGTCCTCATGCCGCGATTTTAAATCGTGCTGTTGTACAAATGAACATTTCTCAAAAATGTGGAGATTCGTTTAATGTCTGATACACGCACAAATTGTTTTAAAAGTCTTTCAGTATCTACATTCTACACACTTTGTCGTTGCCCCCCCCCCCCCAAAAAAAAGGAGAAAAAATGTATTCATAACGTCTAGAAGTTTAAATATTTTTATGCCACGGGATCATACATGTAGTCATGAAGGATACAAGATGCACTCGCCAGATTTAGGCCGAGTTCACATAAGCTTGCAAAAGAGATGGATAGGCAGTCAGACCCAACATACCTCCAAGTAAGAGATTAATATAAACCATGTGTATAGAATGGGATGTGTTCCAGATGAATTTTGTCGTTTACCTGTCTGTTCAAAATGTGACCAGGCTAGACAAACTATAATTATACTCCATTTGACTCTATAGGTCTATATAATCTTCGCGACTTGTGGTTTGGCCAGCAATTCATCCAAAGTATGAAATGCAATGGACAATCATGCCTTATTCAACCAGCCACAGTAAGTCTATGAAGGTTTCAGTACTATTGTTATTACTACTACTACTACTACTACTACTACTACTACTACTACTACTACTACTACTACTACTACTACTACTACTACTACTACTTCTACTACTACTACTACTTCTACTACTACTACTACTACTACACTGCTGCTGCTGCCGCTATTACCACCACTACCACATTTTTACTCACGAAGTTTGCAACTCAGGCGGATTTGTCTGACATTTCATTTGAAAAGTATTATATATAGAAACTCCAAACTTGGCATGATTATACTTCCGTACATGAAGCCTGGATTTTTTGTAAAGAGGTTCAACGGTTTTGAAAATTATGCAAATTAGGGCCATTTGAAAATATAAATCTTGAATATCTACAAAAAAATATTATAGGTACAGGTAATTAACCCAACTTCAATTAATATGTTGGTAACACTGCACATTTTTGTAATTTACATGTGACCTCTAAAGGTCAAAGGTCAATGTCATTTTCAAGTTTGAAGTTTTCATCAAGCCATAACTCGGTCAATTTTCATCCAATTTTAACCATGTTGGACCCAACCTGTAGGTATTGCAACACTGCATATTTTTGTAATTTACATGCAATGCCTGAAGATCAAAGGTCAAGCTCATTCAGGCCTTTTTTTAAATCTAGCCATAAGCGTAATGGAATTCGAAGTACCAAAGGCTTTGAAGATTGTATCAGTCAAGATTGTCACTTTGTGACAAACCTCCTGCTGAGAGTTTGCATGTCAGTTTTTGCAAGTATCTTCTTGGTGTACACAGGAAAGCCTCAAATGCGGCAGTCAGGGGTGAACTAGGGAGTTTCCCAGTACTAATTGAGTCTATTTGCAAAGCTATCAAATATTGGTTGCACATTCAAAATAGTGACCAGGACTCCTTGGTGTATAAAGCACTGCTTGAGAATTATGTACTACTAATGGATGACAATAATAGTTGGGTTAAACATGTTAAGAAATACTTGATTGTGTAGGCATGCAAGAGACATGGTTTAATCTCGGAGGGAACAATCCCCAACGTACTGTTAAAATACTGCGAGAAAGTCTGCAGACTATGTATAAGCAACAGTGGTTAAATCTAATTAATGGTCAGCACAACAACTCTGACAAATTGCGAACCTACTGCAAATTTAAATTTGGTTTCGAAATTAATATTACCTACGTCAGAATATGTCAGTAAAACAAAGAAAAAATTTCACTAAACTAAGATTAAGTGCACATACTTTGGCCATTGAAACTGGAAGGTACACTCGCCCTTCCACACCTGTAGACCAACGTTTTTGTAAATTGTGCGACTCGAACAAAATTGAGGACGAATTCCACTTTATTCTACATTGTAGTGTCTTACAGAATGAAAGACACAAGTTCTATACAGATTTGGCTAATATACATGATCTGCAGTCTTATTGCAATCCACAGATGGATGATAATAGTAAGTTTAAATTTATCATGACCATGGGAGATGGGAATGACATAGTTCGAGCACTAGTCATTAAATATATCAATTCAATTTTTGAGTTAAGGTACAACAAACTGGGTTTTTAACATTTACACTGGGTTGCACCTGTCAATTAGTGATGATGTGAAGCCTCCCTTGAATCTCTATATGTCTTTTGTGTGAATTTATATATAGCTTGGCCACTTAGACTATAGCTTTGTATTAGTTTGTGTCAATAAAGTTTCTATTCAAGATTCTGGGGCCCACTTTGGTAATTGATACTTTTAGCCCAGATAAGAGAGCCTGGGTTTGATAGCAGGCTAAGGGCAGCATGCATGCTTGTCTGTATGTGTGCCCCTGAGTAGCATACAAAATACCATGTGTGACTGCTTTTTCCATGTTTACACAAGACAGACAAGACGTAACTTAGAAAATTGCAACAACACATAATTAATTAATAGGGTAAGACATAACAGATTCAACTGAAAGCCACAGGAAGCTGTAGTTTTTCTTGCAGTGAGGTTGCAAGGTTAGGACAAGCCACAGACAGCCAGGTCAGTGTTCAATGCAAACAAAGCATGCACAAATATGAATAGACTAACGTCTACAAGTTGTATAATGCTTAGCAGACCACTTGGTTCATGAGAATGAAATGGAAAAGAATAATGACATAATCTGTGGTAGTTTATATATCATTACATACTATCAAAAATATTGTCTTTCTTTTTAAAGTGTGTGTGTCAGCACACACTTTCTGTTTTTCTAGGAATTCTTTATTTATTTATTTATTTCTTCTTTCTTTCTTTCTTTCTTTCTTTACAGGCAAATTTGTCCGACATTTCATTTGAAAAGTATACTACGTAGAAACTCCAAACTTGGCACAGTTATACTTCTATAGATAAAGTCTGGCTTTTTTTATAATGAGAGGTCATGCTTTTCAAAATTATGCAAATGAGGGCTAATTAAAGTTTTAAATCTTCAATATGTTATACAGTGCATTCCACCTAACTTCAGCTCTGGGGGCCATCTCATTAGTTGTGACCACAGTGGTGGTGGGCAAAACAGCCTCTCACTGACCTCTTTGTCCTGCCACTCAACCCGGCTGCTATAATTAGTGGTGTTTGTAAACAGGTCCACATGGGTGCTGCTGTAGACATTTATATGGGTTTTATTTTCACTTTTGTAGAGTCAAATAATTGGATTTTTTACAAAATAATCCGGCTAAAGGGACACCATTTTACTGTGGAGCTGGCCCTGCTATGTGTCTGCCATCCCACCAAACACACATGACCAGTGACAGTGAATGATTGGTATCAAATGGCCAGCTTATTCCAAAGTCCTGGAAAGTGTAACCGCATCAAAATAAACCATACCCTTTCCTCCTTAAGTTTATGTGTATTTTATTACCCCCAATAGATTTCACTCATAATCCACAGCCTTTGTCAACATCGCAAGACCTGTGGGACATTTTTACAGGGGTGTCACACCTCAATTAAACTGCAAACAAGCCATAATCCTGGTATACATTTTACAAGATGTGACATCAAAATTACCCTTTGAAAATGAGGCATCCCTTGACTCATTCAGGAGAGAAGCCTTCATTTACTGTCAGTAAAATTTGTATCAAAGGGATATACTGAGTATTCTTATCTTTTAAATGAGGGGGTTCTGATTTAAATTTTCTGACAATCATAATAGAATATAATATCTGCTCATGATTTGTGATATTCCAACTTTTTTTATTTGTTTCACACATTGTATTAGCAATGCAAATTTGAAAGAATTAGCAAAGAGCACATCCTTTGGGTTCATCACTGAATGAGTTAATTTTGTAATATAAACATTGGCTGCATTGATTGAATGGCTATGTCTGTTTGGTAATTTAATTATAAGTTAACGTTTTCTTTCTGGACACCAGTCAGTTCAGTGGCTCTTAGAAAAAACATTTTGGGCTACATTATTTATATACAATTACACAGTCCAAGAAATGCTCAAGATCCTTGCTCATGCATTCTATCATTATGTCTGTGTGCCAACGCAAACATACTGTTCTTTCTTTCTTTCTTTCTTTCTTTCTTTCTTTCTTTCTTTCTTTCTTTCTTTCTTTCTTTCTTTCTTTCTATCTTTCTTTCTTTCTTAATTTGAAATTTTCAATCTTGAATATCTTCAACAGTATAACAGAGATGTAATTCCAACTACTAGGGGGTTGTTGACCATTGGCACCTAATCACCTAATGAATTAAAAATAAAAGTTGTAGCAATTTAAATTATGTTAAAAAGCACCATTAGAAATTTTAAATCTTGAATAACTTCAAAGCTATAATAGATAGAGATGCCATTCCAACTTCTACTCCTGTTTTATGGAATAGTTGTACATTGCCATGCCAATATGCTTTGAAGACACACACACTGATTTGCTATGCAGCAAATCATCTTTCCTAGTTCTTTCTTTCTTTCTTTCTTCTTTCTTTCTTTCTTTCCTTTTTTTCTTTTTTATGTCTGTGTGCCAACACAGACATATTGTTTTTCTAGGAATTCTTTCTTTCTTTCTTTCTTTCTTTCATTCTTTCTTAATGTCTGTGTGCCAACACAGACACATTGTTTTTCTAGGAATTCTTTCTTTCTCTTTCTTTCTTTCCTTCTTTCTTTCTTTCTTTCTTTCTTTCTTTCTTTCTTTCTTTCTTTCCAGTCAAATTTGTCCGACATTTTATTTAAAAAGTGTTACACGCAGAAACTCCAGACTTGGCAAAATTATACTTCTATAGATGAAGTCTAGCCTTTTTGTAATGAGAGGTCATGCTTTTCAAAATTATGCAAATGAGGGCTGATTAAAGTTTTAAATCTTCAATATCTTATATACTATAGTAGATCTCGTTCCGAGTGTATAGGAGTTTGATCATAGCAAGGTAAAGGCCATCTCAAATGTCAAGGTCATGTCAAGGTCAAAGGTCAATTTCAGGCCAAAATGTCATTTTTGAGGTTAAGGTTCACTTCAGGTAGATGTCATCTCAAGGTCAAAGGTCATTTCAAGGTCAAAGGCCACTTTCGATGGTGGCTTTCTTCTAGCCATAACTTGGTCAATTTTTACCCAATTTTGATCATGTTTGGCTCAAGTTGTAGCTATTGCAACACTGCACATTTTGAAAATTACATGAGACCCTGAAAGGTCAAAGGTCAATGTCATCTGGACCTTTGAAAGTTTCACCCAGCCATAACTTGGCTAATTTCCATCCAATTCTAATCATGTTGGACTGAAATTGCGGGTATTGTAACACTGTACATTTTTGCAATTTATATGTGATCTGTAAAGGTTAAAGGTCAAAGGTCAAGGTTATTTGGACTTGGAAATATCATCCAGCCATAAGCTTAATGTAATGTGAAGTACCTAAGCAAAAAAGTTGTTACATTTAATATTTACAGCTTTTGAAGGCACACAGACATATTTGCTTTAAAGCAAATCTTCCTTTCTAGTTTCTTTCGTATGCGTCGTGCAGATGAGTGCACAAACTAATCTAAAAATCCGTAACATAATGCCCATTAAAACTGGAAAAAAATATACAATTTCCTTTTTGCATGTTGTTTGCTTGTACATCGATCTACGAAAAAATGACCAGTGATAGTCTGCTTGTTGTGTATTCTACAGAAAAAAAATGCTGTACTTGTTTCAAGTGGTTTCACTTGAAAATGAATAGTTTTATGATAAAAATTAAGCACTGAAAGTGTCGAGACTTTCAGAGAGAGTAAACGAAGCCAATATTCCTGTTTGATCACACATTCATGAACCATGATGTTTGAGCAACAATCGTGATGTAGTTACCTCTCGCCTGAAAATGTCAAGAAAAGTATTTTGTTTGGCACATCACAGCATGCCATAGGTACCCTCCCCCAGCCAATGTTATAATCAGACGAACAAATTAACTATTAAGATGCTATATAATCATGCTAATAATGGGCCAAGCACGTGTTACATGCCAGGCAAGAAGCCAAGATGATCGGGCCAGATTTGAAAGCAAATACCATGCAACAACTAAGAAAGAACTTTTCCTGGAGCCTTACTAATTTTTTAGATAGCCATCCTCAAAAATGAATCACCGATCTCCGGCACATCAGTGGGTATTAGAATAACAATTAAGGTCTAACTTAAAAAGATGGATTATTATTATTATTATCATCATCATCATCATCATTATTATTATTGTTGTTGTTGTTGCTATTGTTATTGTTATTATTATTATTATTATTATTATTATTATTATTATTATTATTATTATTATTATTATTATATCTTCAACGACTTTTGTAGTTGAAAAAACGAAATCAAAATTGGTTACAAGCATTTTGTATCTTTATATAACACAAATTATCACATTGAGAGAGAGAGAGAGAGAGAGAGAGAGAGAGAGAGAGAGAGAGAGAGCACCCTAAGTTATAGAATAAAGAATTTCACAAATTTTGCAGCTTCTGTTGCTAACGCATTTCGAGTGTCTGTTTCAAATTCAAATGAGACCCCTTGACAAAGGTGTTGCTTGCCCTTTTAAAAATCAATTTACATACTTAATTTTTTGTGTCAAAGTAAACTGCACCCCGTGGAAAAGAGATAATATATATATCTTTATATTAAAACAGGACAGTAATAATTTTGTTGAACACATTTTGCTGGCCATTAAACTTTACAACGATCCTCGCGAGGCTGGAATATAGAATTAATTGTTTTGTGTAGCCTGACTGTCAGCTTTTAATTACAACCAGTTTGAGCAACTAAGTTGTACCTTTGTTAAGCATCAGACTTATGCAAGGTCAATCGAATTAGCGTCACATACATTTTGTTTCAGAGATCAATTTTCATTTTCTTCCAAAGAAGACCATGCTATAGGGCCATGACTGAGATCAGAATATCGTCCTGATGTGGAGATTATACCAAAGGATACATTTTTGGAAATAGACTCCGAAGTTTTGTTATTGTGTTAACGTGATTAGCAAAATTTTTAAACCGGTTTGAAGTTCATTTTCTAAAATAATAACAAGATATTAGTATAGCCCATCAGAAAATGAACTTCAAACCAGTCACAAGAACAACAACGACAATAACGAGGTAATTCTTAACACAGTCTGAAAGGAATCTTTTGCGAAAGGAGCATGAAAGTTTACTGGTCTGAGAGGTGAAGAAGCTTGTGGGATATCGTCTTGTCCCCAGACATATATATATATGCCAGTCATAGTATATTGTTTATTTTTTCCATTATAACTCGTATTCTCCTGTTTTTATATGCCACGTTTTCTGCCCAGTTAAAGCATAGAGATATTATTCTATATAATATCTCTATGGTACTAACAGTCCACACACTGTGAGTCTGACGTGAGTGTGAAGGAGGTTCACATTTCACTGGCAATTTCACAACCCTAATTGATGAAGTACTGTATATATAATTCTATAACCAAGAGAGTTTTTTACGTTTTTCCTCATTTCCTTGGGGGGGGGGGGCAGTCCTGATAAGCAGCTTTTCGTATTACACTTCTCTGTCATTGTATCAATGTAGGCAATGATCGGCTGAGGGAAGCCATATATAACATGGGGCCTACGCATTGCTGTGTTGCTGGTGACAGGCAAACCTGTGTTCAGAGGGCGCTACAGGTCCTGCCTGGATATTCAGTTGCAGCTGCCGCAATCTGTCGGTGACAGTGAGCACGTGGGGAGACTCGCCGTACAGTAACCACTTGTTTGCGTCTGATACACTGTAACAGTCCTTGCATTTGGTGCATTTCAAAGGCCAGGTAAGGATATCGATGAATTTATATGTCAATTGTCATGAATTCCTCATTTGACAGACGAACCATCAAAGTCACAAAGTGTGTGATGCGGTTAATAACTGTTATGTCTGTTCTGTCGTGATATCGACACCGGTACGACAGTAGAACGCCATGGACTCATCAGGTTGTGGATTTAAATTGAAATGGAGTCAACAAATTTGACAAGTATGATTTATCAGCATAGTTATTAAGATGGTTTGTTCATTGGCAGTAGTTCTGTGGTTTTGAATATGCGTATCTGGTTTGTTCGCTAATTTTTATTTGGGACCCCGGCATAGCCATTGGTTACAGTGAAACTTGTGCCGTCGCCTGAGTGACCAGGTGGATTGCCTACGAAACAGACGAAACTCTTAGTGTTCTCCACATACATGTAGTGAAGTGTAACAGAAATACCTGCACTGCGCTAGTCTCTGTATTAGGCAGTCAGGGAGACCGCCAATAATTGAGCCCTTTGAGGAATGTGACTGTTCTTGGGGAGGGAGGGTTCTTAATTGGTTCCGAAACGGGTATGTATGCGCCTCAAAGGGTGAAATCCTATCTTCTACATGCGACTTTTAACCCAATATTAAGTATGGGATCAAAATTCTACATTTTGCCAAAGTATGGGGGTCAAAATTTGACATTTTCACATAAGAAATGGTCATTTTCCACAATTTCAATAAAAAATCGGCCCGAATCAGCACTTTTCAACTTGGGCGTGAAGAAAATCCATTAATTTTTCTCACTTTTTGAAAAAAGAGGGTCAATATTCGCACCTGAGTTCATAAAGGGGGGGGGAGGGGTCAAAGCTAAATACGGGGTCATTGCCACAGAGCCTATATACCTACTTCTATATGTTGGAGTACTCCCCCACCCACCCACCCCAGGCTGTTCTTGTGGACTTACCTGTTGCAGTGTTGAATGCACCATGAAAGGTGTTTGATATAAGGCAAGTTAAGAGTGACTTTTACAATAGTTAGTGAACATAAGTGTGGATTCAACTATAAAGTATGATAAACTTTAACATTTTCAGACATCTAACAAACCGAGGATGCTATATATTCATTTCAATTTCACTTTGTCCATTGGTTGCAATGTTTGTTTAACAAATCAATTACAAAAGTGATCATCGTAATTTAGCACAAATATCCCA
Source organism: Hermodice carunculata (assembly GCA_964020975.1). NCBI lineage: Eukaryota > Metazoa > Annelida > Polychaeta > Eunicida > Amphinomidae > Hermodice > Hermodice carunculata. The sequence goes on along the minus strand of OZ026614.1, from coordinate 90,676,977 downwards.
TCAACTTATTCAATTCTGAACATATTGGCCTCAATTCTGCAGCAAGCTGAAGTTTATGTATTGAATCAAAAAAGTGTGTCTCAAATTTTTGAATTTTTGTTTCGTTTTGTCACCAGAGTTGATCAAAGGTGGGTTGCCTTTGATGTGTCATGTTTTCAACTTCAAACTGTTGTATATGAGGAACAACAACAAAAATTCAAAATTTGAGACATGCTTTTTACATTATAAGGGTATTCTATAGTTTATCGCTAATTTGATATTAAAATCCATTGAAATGTAGGAGTTGAAGCCATATTTGTTTCAAAGAATGATAATCACTTTTATACACTTTGATGACTGCTGTGTAGACATTGTAGCTAGTAAACACTACTACAGTGCTACAGAATTAATCTTTATGTTGTTTGCTTTTCAAAAATGTATACTTTATGGACATTTTGAGTATATTTCGAGAGTTATCAAAAGAAAAGTGTCCCTCATCACTAAAGCCAATGCTAACTTGCCATATATCCTATACCCCCATTTCAGTGGAATGGACAAAATAGATTTTAACCCTTTCCAGGTCAGAATGCAACTGAAGCCAAAGCTCTGTTTGGCATGGGTTGGGCACATTGCCAAGGAAAACTATTCACCTGGAGTATGAAGTAATGAGAGGTGTCGTGTATCTGTTAGCAAGAAATTAAGTGCAAGCATGAAAGCAAATTATGACAAATTGCAGCTGGGCACTTTAGATGATTTGAGCAAGAAGGGTTGAGGGAAAAATGGGCTAGTATAAAGCCTAAGTTGGTCCCGGAGCACAGGGGCAAAGCACATCATGGTAGGCCTTACTGAGAGACATTTTGAAGGTAACCATTATTGGATCAGGGCACACCTATCTTTACAAAAGTATCAGTGTAACAGGATAATATACTCTTCCCCCCTCCCCCCCCTCCCCGGAAGGAAGTTATCATGGGCAACAGATTACAAGGTAGGAAAATGCATCAACGGCATGTGCCACAATAAGATCCAGATCAAATGACGTAAATCATGGTTTAAAGCTATGGTGTAGTCATTAGAGCACATTGACTGGGTACCCACCCAAAAGCTCCCCAGACTCGGGTACCCAGGTACCTGTAAAATTCCAGACTCCAAACAGCATTCCTCTTTTTTGATATTTCAGAGAGCTTGGATGGCTACTGGTATAATTTTTCACACCATTTTGTGGTAGCTTTTTAAACGATTTCCCTGCAAAAAAAGCCAAGCCAGATCAGTTGACAAATATAGTCAGGTACCAGTTTGGGCACCCGGGTACGAGCTTGTACCCAAGGTGGGTACTCCTGTACAGAATAAATGCCAAATCAGTGCACTCGTATTCATACATGTACGCTGGTGTGTGTACCAGTCAGTAAAACAGGTACAACAGCGTAGAATTGTCAGGACAAGGCTCTATGTTACCATTACAAACATGGATCATGCAGAGATCTTGCCAGCCAATCAAAAGGGGACCTCCAGCTGCTAAAGGCAAGGCTTTGACTTGGCATGACGAAAGTGGGTCATGCATGTATCTGACCAATCACATGTAATTTTGTAAGAAGCTCATGGAGTACCAGACAAGCATCCACTGCTTTATGAAATGGCTCATACATAGATCTGGCCTCTCCCAGTTAGTCTTATGATGAGTCCTTGAACTGCCATTTGAGACAGGCACCCACTGTTTTACCGTAAAGGGTCATACATTTAAATCTTGTCCATCCCAGGCAATCTTGTATTTAATAAGGCTTTTGGCTACCAAGGCAAGGTACAATTCACTGCTTTACAAAAGTGGGTCATACATAAATCTTGCTCGTCCCAGTCAAAGTTACAATGTATAAGGAGCCCTTTTGGCTGTGAGGAAAGTATCCACTGCTTTTTAGTCCCCCGCCCACTTGGTGGGGGACTATAGGTTTGCACCTCGTCCGTCCGTCCGTCCGAAGCTTCTCCGGGCCATATTTCCAACACCATAACACCCACAGCTACCAAATTTAATGTGTTTGTACTTCCTAGGATAGACGTGTATGGTGTGCCAAAAGTAGGTCACTAGGTCAAATATCTGGGTCACAGAATACATATGTAAGAAAAATCTTGTCCGGGCCATAACTTTTTTGTCCTTTTACTTAGAGTCATGAAATGTTACACAAATGTGAAGCTTAGTCTAAGAAAGTGTCATAAAGCAAAACTAGGTCACTAGGTCAAATATTTGGGTCACCACGATATGTAAATATACAGAAACAAATTTTGTCCGGCACATATCTTCCCTATATTAATGCTACCTCTTCAATTTTTTTATGGTGGGTAGACCTTAGGTAGTAGCTGTGCATAGGCATTGTTTTGTGTGGCTAATTACTTGCATTAATTAATTATTTAACAAAGTTTGTTAAGCAAGACAAATTTTGTATGGGCCATATCTTCTAAACTATTAATGCTAGCCCTTTGAATTTTTTGTGGTGGATAGACCATAGGTAGTAGGTGTGCATAGGCATTGTTTTGTGTGGCTTATTACTTGCATTAATTAATTATTTAACAAAGTTCATTAAGCAAGACAAATTTTGTCCGGGCCATATCTTCTAAACTATTAATGCTAGCCCTTTGAATTTTTTGTGGTGGATAGACCATAGGTAGTAGGTGTGCATAGGCATTGTTTTGTGTGGCTAATTACTTGCATTAATTAATTATTTAACAAAGTTCATTAAGCAAGACAAATTTTGTCCGGGCCATATCTTCTAAACTATTAATGCTAGCCCTTTGAATTTTTTATGGTGTGTAGACCTTAGGTAGTAGGTGTGCATACACATTGTTTTCTGTGGCTAATTACTTCCATTAATTAATTAATTAATGAAGTTCATTAAGCAAGCTCAAGATACAATACAAATTTTGTCCAGGCCATATCTTCTAAATTATTGATGCCAGCCCTTTGATTTTTTTTATGGTGGGTAGACCTTAGAGGGGATATGGTAATGGGCACCGTCCGTGTGTCCGTCCTTCCGTCAAATATTTGGGTCACAGTAATACATAAATGTACAGTATTTTCATGTCATTACTGTAATTCTTAAAAAATTTTGACTTCTTGTTATAAAAGTTTCCTGATAATGTATTGTGACCTAAAAGTGTGTCACGACGCAAAACTAGGTCATTAGGTCAAATATCTAGGTCACAGTGTAAACTCCATGTAAAACCTTGTCCATGCCATATTTCCCTTACTATAATACCTACAGCTACCAAATTTATTATTTTAATACTACCTGGGGAGTTGTTGTGTCACATGGCAAAAGTAGGTCACTAGGGCAAATATCTAGGTCACTGTGAAATCCATTCAAAATCTTGTCCGGGCCATAACTTTTTTGTCCTTTTACTTAGATTAATGAAATTTTACACAAATGTGAAGCTTAATCTAAGAATGTGCCATACTTTTAATTTTTTTTTCATATAGGTCACACCCCTATATAGTAGTCCATTCAACCTCGTGGGCGACAAGCGGGGGACTATGTATTGCTCTGCAATACTCATTAACTTGTTCAATGGCACATGCATAGATCTCACCAATATTCCAGCTGGTCTGATAAGGAACCCTGGGGATGCCAAGGCAGGTATCCACTGTTTGACACAAATGGGTGATACAAGATGCATCTGGCCAGTATCCCAGCAAATCTTATAAGAATTGAGCCCTTGGGCAAAAGAGCATGAATTGCCAGATAAAGCAAACACCACTGACCCAGGCCACTGCCACTGTACATCACAATTTTACTGAACAATGCAAGCTACAGGTGCACAGGCATGTTGTACAGCCATGAATGAGAGGAGGTGGACAAAAAGTTGGATCTTCATTGAAGAATTCCAAAGAAAATGAAGTTACAACATGGGCACGGGTAAGGTACAGGGTGAGCAGCAGTTGATATTCCCATTAATCCTTTCTTCTGGCCTTTGAAGTGAGGTGGAGTCTACAGCCAGAGCCGCCTTTGTGGCAGGTTGGGTGCTAAAAAAAGCTATTGATCCAGGGTATGCTATTCAGTTAGAAATGTCTGCAATTCTCTGTGATTTTGTTTTCATCAAAAGTAAAATTGGTAAAAAACAAACAAACATGAAAAAAGTAGAAAAAAACCAAGTGAAGCAGATTCACATAACTTCACCAGTTTGCTGCTAGTTTAAGAGTTCTTGTTGAAACTGACCACAACTGTCAGAATTTAGTCAGGTATTGCTGTTTTTCAGTTTTTCGCTGAGGATGTTGTTCTGACAGAACATTTTGTATAGTAATCGTACAGGGGAACTGTCAGAGCAGCATCTTGGTCACCAGTGACCGATGACTATAGGTCCATCCCAAGCAAAGCAAATTTTTGATACTGATGGATATCCTATTGCGTATATACATTATCTTCATAAATCAGCTGTTTTCTTTAAAGAATTTAGAAGATGAAGTGACAGACATTGAAATCAAACAGTGAGACTCAGTGTGTGGTAGGGTACATACATATCAATATTTATCAAGCCATTAACTTATATTTGTAACTTATCTTTCATGAGTTATCATCAAGATTTGAAAATCATAAAAATCATGCCTATAGGTAAAAGTGATGATGTATTGGTGTACTTATTATAGACTTGTCTTAAGTTACGTCATTTTTCTAAAATATTTGAAACTACTTGTACACAAGATAGTATGTATTTGTCAGCTTGGCCTCAAGCAGAATCATTCTATTAGCATAGCAATATTTTGACTAACATACTTTAAATAATGGCTGGAGCAATTAAAGATGGTGAATTATATGTTTTTCTTGTATTTAAAAGTAAAGTGTTTGATACCACTGATCACCGAATCCTGTTTATAAGGCTAGAGTATTGTGGAATAAGAGGTGTAGCACTTTGATTGTTAGTTACTTTAATATCTGAAAAGTGTCAGAACTTCCTAATAATATGTATTCCTCTCAAGGAAAAATTGTATCTGGTGTTCCACAAGGATTGATACTTGCCTCATGTTATATCTTTTTTATATTAATGATATTCGTTGTAAACATTTCTAACCTTTTATTTTTCCACATGTTTCTATTTGCTGGTGACACCGATGCATTTCTTAGTGGCAAACTATGAGCTCGTACGAATCGATTATTAGACAAGTTGTATATTTGGTTTTATGCAAACAAAGTATATCTTAATATAAAAAGAACTACAGTATGTGATTTTCAGGTCAATATGTAAGGGATATAGTCAGTCGTTAATTCCTCAGAAACTAAGTGTTAAAATTATTGTTGAAGTCAAATTTCTGTCAGTAATCACAGATATTCATCAAGAGTAACATTTCCATAAAATAATTCAAAATCTGAGGTAGCAGACAGTATTGGTATTTCTTGTACAAAGCATAGAGAGGCTTCTTAAGGAACACACATTCTTTATCTTGTGTCATTCATTTCTGTATCCTTGCATTATTGCATGAAATCTGTGGCATCACATCCAAGACATGTTTTTGTAGACTCGCAGATTATATTACTGAGGATTGCTGTTAGAAAGATTACATGCTGACTCAGCAACTGGCACAGTTGGGTGACGATGCAAGGCAGGGCATCAACATTTTTGCAGATCAAAACTTATCATTGACAAGAGAAACCATTGTTTCAGAACCAATACTTTTCAGCATGATGTCACAATGAAAGTTACAGTACTGATGGAGATAAACTGTTTTGTCACTGGCTGTGCTGGGTCACTGCTAATCTGTTAGCAGTCCTGGCAGTGTCACTCAATGATAAAGAGACCAAGTGGTTCAGAGTTGACCAGTGGCTCCCCATTCCCAGATGCTTGAGCATTAGTTCAACATCCTGTTGACATGTTGTTGATGAGTATACATATTCCTCACATTGTTAATACATGTCTTTGAATTATGTGATACTGTACGGAGAGGACACAATCAATGAAATGTTTATATATACAAATTAAGCTGGTTTACATAAAAATTGGTGTTCTGTGTTTCCGAGCTATTCTGCATGGGGGAAAATGTGCTGGCCTGTGGTCGTCTTTCTTTTCAATTGCCAATTGTTGATGGTCATGTGTGTTACTGTGGTTCATTAGTGTATACCTTAAATAATTCTTGGGTGTAAGGCCCAGTACCTCAGACTTTGGCACTGCACATTCACACACAAACACATGTGGCAGAAATTAACCTGTTAGGTGCACAAGCTGGCCTGCTGGTCTTAAAATATGACAAGGACTTTTTTTACATGGGCTGTCACGAAGCATGGCAAAACATGGAATGATCTTTGATACATTGGTCATTCCTTGCTGGCTGGGAAGGGAAGAAGCCCGAGCCATAGGCCACTAAAGTGGACCATGGATTGAACTGGAGATCACTGTATCCTGAGTGAGACACACTCCCAAGTTAGCTGTCATCCCTGTCTGTGGCCTCAGACCAATATATTTCGTTATGAGCTGCTCAATGCATGTTGTTCATTGATGGTCCAGTGGACTGGAAAAAAAGAAAAAATGTTAGGACCTGCTGTGTGTTCATATTCCTTAGTGTATAATGGATCTGATTAAATAAATCGAATATGGCCAAGATTAACCACAGAGAATCCATATTGGACAGCAATATTAGCTCAGTAATTCTACTAGCTATTATATACGCAGTCAGGTGGGGATTGAGTTGCACCAGGTCACTCATTGTGCCTCCTGTATAGTACGTAGGCTCCCATAGACCAACTGCTTCAGAAATATTAACATGCAATATGCCCCCCACAGAAAGGACCCTCTTACCACCAGTCGTAATGTGTATTAATCAGATACTAGATCCATATATATCACGTGAATGCTAACCATTTTTGTGGCCTATGATAAATTGTCATCCTTTGGTGAAATAATGCATGAAACATACATGGTATGCATAAAGGGACTTGAGGTTCAAAGATCCTTCAATCCGTGGTATCCATTGTCTGTTAATCCACAATTCACATTTTGACTTTTCGAAAACTGCTTGCCAGATGCACTTCAAAGTGAGCGGAGGTCTAATGCTCAACTGGACATCCTCCACGTATTTTTTAAATTTTTTTATGATTTTAATTTTTGGTTCATTTTGGGGCAATATCTTAGAAAATCCTCTCCAAAACTACTTGGCCAATTGCTTTGAGTTTGAAGTTACACAGTGACACTTCTGGTGACCCCTAGCCCTTAATTTGTTCACCAAGTGGCATTGCAGCTTTTTTAACCTATATTTTATGAATTTTTGTTTGTTTTTTGGTTGTTCAGATGATCCTGAATCTTGGTTGAAATGTACCGTGTCTTGAAGGGTCAAACAGATTTGTTATCTGGCTAGTGACATGCTACAGATCCCTGATTTTTAACACCTTTTCTTAGTTGGGGTACCTGTTGCCTGGTTAATACACTCGTTCCTGTTAATCACAATGCAAGTCAATGGGGCTTGGAAGGTAATTCACATTTTTGACTTCTCCAACACTGCTTGTCAGAATCACTTTAAACTTTGCAGGGATGTACCTTGGGTTGGTCCCTTTTGATTTGTTCAAATGGTCATGCTCCATTGCTTTTATATTTTTTATAATTTTTTTTTTTTGAAAATTTTTTGAAAAAATTTTTTCCAGGACTCCATGGCCAATTCAAATTGCACAGAGACACTTCTGAGGACCCCAAAGACCTAAATTTGGGCCACAAAAGGTGCAGCAATTTTTATGAATTTCTGTGGGTTTTTCATCGATTGCTACTTCTCCAAAACCCTAACTTCCATTGTGCTAAAACTTAGTGGAAAAGGCAGTAAAAAAAGAAAGGTGAGGTGGAGGAGGTGAAAAGTGGACCATAATTGAGCTTTGGATGTGAGAAAAACATTGAAATGTGTCCTCAATCATGATGGATCACTGCACTAAACGTTTTTGGCCAAAATAGCAGCTGAAGAGTCAGGTCTCAGAAATATGACTTTAAATGCAGAAACTATGGTAGGTCACATTAATATTCATTAACTTGGTCTGGTTATCTGTTGCTTTGACCAAGTGCTGTGTTTTTGTTTGTTTGTTTTCAGGTTATGCACAAAGACTATCGAATCCTTGGAAATAGAAATAAACCATCACCATGTCTGAGTACTACGGGTTCAACATCCTTCATTAGTGAATGCTGTGAAAGCACCAGCCGAGCATTGAGAGGCCCCTGCATAAGCAGAGATGTTACGTAATTGCTAAATTTTTCTGAAAGGTTTTCCTGAGGATGTTTTCATATTGCGTAACACATTCTTTTTAGCATGGGATACATGTACATCAATTTTAAGGGAAATGTATCACTATGTCATGTTTATAAGTCCTTACAAGCAGACTTGGAGTAAACCCCCATTGTAATTGAACACAATTACACATTGCTTAAAAGATAACTTTTCTTGCAAAAGTACCCTACCAATCATTCAAGGCAGGTCCAAGCAAGGTATCATGTAAATATGTCATTTTACATGTAGTATACACATGTATATTCCTGTACATGTCACATGTATAAATCTATACAAGCTAAATGAAGTCCTTCCTGCTGCGAGGGAACAGGATCCCTGTTTAGAAGAAATTAAACCTCTTCACTTGCAATTCATTCCAGCATATTGGACAAGACATCTCCATGATGGATGGTGCTGCCGCTGTGAGTGATAATTTTGTGAGGCAATTGAAGTTTCAAAACATGATTTGCATTATTTAAACTGCTCAGGCTATATGGTTCATGGTGCTTTTCAAGGGGTGTCATGTTTACAAATTACTTGCAGATTCATGTCAAATGTTGCATGAAAATAAATTATCCAGGTATTATTGTAAATTTCCTTACAGGAATCTTGTTTCTTGAAATCGTTGCAAGTATTTGCTTCATCCCAGAGCAAGAATATCCATGCTCCTCCCTAAAACCCCATGAAGGCCTGCGTAGTACATGTACCTGAAGCTGCTCATATTTTATTGTCTGTTGAATAATCTTTGCATTTAAAGTGTTGGCAATTACATCTGTCAAATATTTTGTAACCAGTTACAGAATGTGAAGTATAATTAATACATGGAATGCAAGTTATTTGTCAATGTTTTTGATGGTCTGTTTTGGAAGCCAAACTAAAACAGATCAGAGACAAATTACTACATGTGGGCTCACGAGCCCCACTTACCTGATGAATGTATCACCAGTTCAAAACTGATGGCGACGGAAGATGAGTTAAAATTGGGATGTATGGATTACTCCGTAGCTTGTTTTATAAATGTTACATGCAAAATAAATTATTGCTTTTCTAGGTGTACGCTGACAGAGTCAATATCAGAATTTCCTGTCTGAGGATGACAGCTTTATATCAGGTGAACTTGGGTTAATTAAAGTAGCAGACAGGATGGTGCCCAGGGCAGCTGGGATGCCTGCTTGAAGAGTATAGTTTGTAATAAAAGGTAGCAAACTGGTACGTTTTCTGCGTGTAAACTTCACAAGGGAAGTAAGTGCTTCTTTTAGACAGTTCTATTGATCATACATACTTACTTTTACACTTGCAGATTAAAGACAGTGCCAGCTGTTCGTTATTTTTATTGATAAATTTCAAAATTGTCATTAGCTTGTCAGTCGTCTGTCATCCATCTGTATACATCCATCCACAATCACCTTTTTGGCTTTTTCTCCAAAATTGTCAGCCAGATCAAATTCACACTTGGTGGGGATGTACCTTTGGTAAATGTCCACCAAGTTTGGTCATGCTCCAGTGATTTTTAATGAATATTTTGTTCATTTGAAAACAAAAAATTCTTTAAAATTTTCTTCTCAGAAAATGTTCAGCCAATTTCTTTGAAACTGCATAGAGATACTTCTGGGAACCCCTAGACATAAATGTAAAACAAATTTTGTCATGCTCTAGTGATTTTTTAATGAATATTTTGTTCATTTGAAAAAAAAAATCTTTGAAATTTTCTTCTTTGAAAATGTTTGGAGATACTTCTGGGGACCCCTAGTCCTAAATTTAAATTAGGTGGGTCTCTTTTAAGTTTGTTCATATGGTCATGCTGCAGTGATTTACATTTTTATGAATTTTGTTTTTCTTTTTTGCAAGTCTACTTAAAAACTGTCGAGCCAATTGCTTTTAAAATGCATAAGGACACTCTGGGGTACACCTGGGCCATAATTTGAAATAGATTTTTGTGTCTTTTTGCTGTTTTGGACTTTTTCTCCAAAGGCTCTCACACATGAAGCTGAAACTTTGTGGAAATGTTCCTTGTGGAGGGGTAAAAGAAAGGTGCTCAGTAGGTGATATTACTGTGGATGCTTAATTTTTAAAGATTTTTTTTTCAATATTAGTTTGTGATGCATTCATTCCCATTGACAGCTATTAAAGTTAATCAGAATCACAATGGTAATTCACATTAGACTTACTTTTTCCCCGAACCCATCTGCCAGATTCACTTCAAACTTGTTAAGGATGCGTGTGCATGTATTTTGGGTGGGTCTCCACTGATTTTGGTCAAATGGTCATGCTCCAGTGAGATGTTATTTTATGAATTTTTTGTTGTTTCTTTGGCAAAATCTTAGACTCTTTTTCTCTGAAACTGCTCAGCCAATTGCTTTGAAATTGCGTTGGGACACTTCTGGGTACACTTTTATGAATTTTACTGTTCACTTGATAATTTGAAAACTCTTTGCACTCTTGATTTTGTCAATGCATGTGAACACATTTAAAATGGAAAGTAAGGATAGCCTCAGGTGCATTCACTACAGTAATGCCCTAGCTGTTCTCAGATATGTCACTTTGTGACCCAAAAGCACTATAGCTATAGGCCATCCTAAGGTCCCTAATCCTACAGCAGATGTGCCTGGGTTTGTTACCACGGCAAAGTTTAAGCCCTCAAACTCTGAATTCATTTGGTTGCTCAAGTGTGATCACAAATTTACATTTTTTAGCAGTGTACTTTGTGTAAATGCATCCAAGCCCAGACATACATACATGTATACAGTACTACCAGAAAATCTTGCACCCATTTACCAGCGGTCCACTGGTGGCCAACATGAGTGAGGGCTCCTGGAGGTACCTTGCCTGAAAGACCCCTTATAAAGGTAGACACCTGGGGAGATTTTATTCTCATTACACTGTCTGTGCCAACTTTGTGGGTATCCTGCAAGAATTTCATTTCAATTACAACATGGGCAGTGAATTAGCATGTGCCCCCCCTCCCACCACCACCACCAGCACCAGTAGGTTGGTGGAAGGCTTCCCACATGTACTGTAATATGGCTAAATGTCCTTGTGATTGTACCAGTGTTGGATGATGCTGTAATTATTGATAACTTGAAGTCTCAAAAAGGCTGCTCAGATCACACAATTAAGCTGGCTCCTTGGACCAAGGATGTGGGGTACAGGAAATATTCTGCCTGCTCCTATGAAATGTTACCAGAATCTTACATGACTATTCATTGCACATTTGTCATAAAAGACAAAAATCTACATGGCATGGTTGCACGGGTTTAACCATGACTTCCTGCTTTGTACATGTAACTGAGGAAACCAGCCCACGCAGAACAGCACCATCTAGTGGCAAAGAAATAAGTGCATGAACTGTATGTCAAATAGTGGCAGGAGGCATAAAACTACATGTAGATGGGGGTTTTTTTTAGATATTGTTTGAGTCTGCACCTGAATGGGGTTTACATGTATGTGTTTGTTCATGGTGGTTGTGAATTTAAAACTATGAGTGAGAGCACATGACCTGTGCCTAACAGAGAAAACTATGTGACTCCCTTGCTTTGAATGCCAACCTAGTCTCAAACTTTTGACCGTCATATACTTGTAATTATAAAAAAGAAATTTTCAAAAATAATAGAACTCCTAATTTCAACCCATATACACTGTTATACATTTGAACGAGAAATTAACAGAATTAGAAGCATCTGTGTATATTCATAAATTAAATTATAATTGGCCTTTATAAAAATTTAATTAAATATATTTTGAATGTGAAAACGAAATAAAGTCTTGAACACAGGTGCATAAGACACATGTAAGTCTTACAGTGGATAAAAGCCCAATTGCTGGGTTCAAAACTGCAACTCAAATTTTTTTTTAAAAGTTTGGTTCAAAGTTTACAGAAATTCAATTATTTTGAAGTGCATTTTTTAAAATTTGCACTACAATTCTTCAAGTGTAATCAGCTGTATAATACCAGGGTTGTCCCTGAAGCTTTATAGCTTAACAGTAATGTAAAGCTTTAGAAAAAAAATAAGCTTTCAACTTTGCCATGAAGCTTTAAATGCTTCCCATAAAGCTATAATATTTGGAAAAATGCACAAAATACTCTCTTTCCAGACGAAAATGGTACTTTATAGGCCTAGATTGACTCTTTCAAGTAGACAAAGTTCAAATTGACCTTCAAGCATGAACAAAAATGAAAAGCTTTAATTTTTTCCTGGGGACAACCCTGGTATAATTTCAACACATTAGACTCTCTCATAATAAGAAATGAGTTTTTTTGTTTTTGTTTTTGTTTTTCCTAAGTTTCTGGCATAAAAATATTTATCATTTTTAAGGATGCAAGTACCATCATAAAATTATTTTAAATTTGAATTTTAGCATTGTTCGATTGATCAGATCAATGATAACAATAGCAAAATTTGAGGCTGAGTATCAAAAGCATGTTGCTAGATGTTTCTTGTCACAGAACATATGCACGTGTTTTCAATACTATAAAAATAATGAGGACAGCAATTAGATAATGCCAAAGAATGGTCATGAGTGAAGCATAAGTTGTTCACGCATCAAATGGTAACAACGATTGGAGAGAACAGAGCTGGAAAGGCAGCATGTCACATTAGTCATTTTATTCAACTTAGCATGCAATGCATGACTAAAAGTCATAAAAACACCCCCATCAAATCTTGTCTAAAAAGGTGACAGTGTTAAAGGGGTGGCCTACCATGAGGTGAACAACATGGGAAATGTCACACTTTCTGCATGAAAGTAGCCATGTTTGAACTGACTTTACTAGAAAGAGAGACCGTTGACGGCTGACATGATATCCTACATTAAAAAGAAAGGTAGTGGGACCTGGCTTGCCCTCCCTGCTGTCATAAGACAAGGGGTACACCTGCCTCAGCGGTCACGTGCCCTGATAAGTGTCCATGTCACCCAGGAGCAGGTGCTGCTCTGGGGACCCGTGTCACTATCACAGATTTGCAGCTTTACCATTCCGTTGTTTCATGCTCCCAGCAATTCCAAAGCTATTTGTCGCATGGTGCTCTCTGCCTACCCAATTTGTTAAAGCTTGTCCAGTGACTGGCTCTCATATATGGTTAGAATGCAAAATATAGTCTTCTTTTATTGGACCAAATCTACCAGATGTTCCCTTAATTGTGGTCGTTTGGCTAGTGAGTTAAATGTCTCTGAGGGGATTTCTATCAGTCACCTGAACTGAATTAAAAGCAAATGGAACTTCCTTGTTTCACATTGCCGCAAAGCGTATGAATATCCTGTATTAATCGCTTTACAGGCTCAATTAGAAGCAGATTTTGAGCAGTTTTAGCTCAGCTGACCTTTCAGTCAGCTAAGCTTACAGTGTGGGAGATGGTCAGTCGTCCATCCATTTCATCAAGTCATAAGTATTCCATCATAGTGCTGTTTGGGTACAAGAGAAGTGAGGATGGCTCTGCTTCATCAAAAGGCTTCAAAAGTACATGTATGTCTTTAAGGTCACCATCTGTCCATAGCTGCATGTTCCCCTTCTCAAAAATTGTTCTCAATCCAGCGGCACTTTAGACTTAGTGGAGGTGCACATGCACTTTGAATGGCTCTCTAGTTTGTTCAAATGGTCATTCGATACATAATATTTTGTCATTTTTATGGATTTGTAACTTCAGCTGATCATGATGTATCATTCAGCTGAGCTTATACGTGCGGTGAGGGCGGTGATGTGTCATCTGCTGTTGTGTTCTGAATTACATTTTATGCTCAGAAACCATTGCCAGGATCCTTGTCAAACTTTATGTATCTTTGGTGGCCATGGGTCACTACTGCCATTTTTTTTTTTCAAATGGTCATGTGCCAATTATTTGTTTATTTTTGCATGAAATTTTTAATTCACTCGTGGGGAAAGTCTGGGAAATAGATTATTTCTAAAACTGCTTAGCCAATTTTTTAAGATTTTATATCAATGTTTCTATCGCCTGCTAAGCCTTATTAGCTCAGCTGACTTGGCAGTCAGAAGGGCTTATAGAATGGTCTGTCATCTTTCGTCTGTCCATCCTACGTCATCCATCCACAATATTACATTTTCCAAAACTGCTGGTCAGATTAACTTCAAACATAGCGGGAATGTACCTTGGGTAGGTTTCTACCAAGTTTTTTGAAATGGTCATGCTCCAAAATCTTTTTAATATATACATATTTTTGGAAAAATCTGGAAGAATCTCTGAAATCATGAATACTAGGAATTCCTAATTTTAAACAATTTTTTTTCAATTTTGGTACTTATGGTTTAATACATGTATTCCTATTGATTACTATGCAAGTGTATGCAGATTGCTATGTGGCAATTTACATTTTCTACATCTTCTCCAAAACCACTGATCAGATTGACTGGGATGTACCTTGAGGGGGGTTGTGCCAGGTACATGTATACTCAAATGGTCACACTCTGATGATTTTTTTTTTTTAATTTTCAATTTAAATTGTTTTCAATTTTTCTGCTGGCTCAGCAAATTCCACATTATTGGCTTTTGACTTCATAATGGTGTATCCTGGGGCCATGGCTACTGCTCAACCTTAGTTAGAAAGTATCTATGCGCTTTCAATCGGTACAGTTAATTTTGACCATAAGTGACCTTAAAAGGTCAAACTGGAGGTCAAGCTGATTATGTTGACATAACTTGGTAATGGTGGATCCTAGATGCATAGTTACTATAATTTAAAACATTAAATGGAAAGCACCTGTTGGCTTTCATTTGGTGTAGCTAATCTTGACCTTCAGTGACAGTGAAAGGTCAAACTGGAGGTCAAAGTGATACATTGGCCTATATGTTGGTGATGGTGGATCCTAAACCCAAAATTACTATTAAACTTTAATAGGAAAGTGCCCGTGGGCTTTCGTTTCCTGAAGTTAATCTTGACCTTGAGTGACCTTGAAAGGTTAGACTGGAGGTCAAGCTGTATTACAAAGTATTACACTTCATGTCAGAGCTTTATGCTGGATTCGCTTCAAATTTAGAGCCAATATAGCTGCACTCATTCTCCACCGAAGTAGTTCACTAAGTAGCTGTACTCCCATATTGTGGTTTTGATTGCATTTCAAAATAATGGGGGATTGGGAAGAGCAGATACATTTTTAGTGTAGAGTTCCTAGCTTTGCATGTGCTCTAGCTCAGGAAAAGTCAGATACCAATCGGGGCAAGTTAGAATTGAAAAACTTTAGTCCTGTGGACAACCGCAAATTATTGTTTTTCCAAATGATATTTGCATGGATGGACAAGCCGTCCCGGGGCTAGTTAAATGCCAGACTTGCCAGCCCTGAGGACTGCAACTGAAAAAAAAATCCTTGCAGAGCCCTGTAGTGTTTTACAGGGTTGCCCATGTAGATTCTGGAAATATGTTGTTCATCAGGTCTTCTTCAGACATATCTTAGATGGGTCATTGCTCCACATCTTGGTGTTTCTGAAATGCCTGAGCACTGAGAGACATGTCACAGCACATACCGTATTCCTCCAAAAGAGCGCCCCGGGCGCTTATAAAATTACAAAATTAGTCTTGTTTGGGTAGGGGGGAGGTACTTAACTACTGAAGCTACCGTTCGCTAAATTTGTTCCACTGTTAAACTGTATTAAATGCTATGACAATGTACCATGCAAGCCTTGAATACTGTGCATCAATGAATAAAGCTGAAATGCAAAAACTGTTTTTTTCCCCTCGTCTTTATTCTGAACCTGAATGATAAACAACCACTTTCAGTGAATGCGGACTCGATTATCAGTTTCACACCACCAGTCACTTTCAGGTCGTCACTTTTGCCGGGATCTTGCCTCCATGATAAGGAAAAAAAAAGTTATTAGTTTCACGTGCACCCGTCACTTTTGCTGTGATCACACCTCCATGACAAAAAAGAAGAAAAAAGATCAGTTTCACTTCGGTCACTCTTCCGTAATTGTGTTTCCATGATGAAGAAGAAAAAAAATCAAAACTGATGACTGACGTTCCCGTGGAACATGACCGACAGTTTTACTTTTTTCTATCTTTTTTTTTTTTTGTACCGCTACGGCATGTTTGTCATGTACATATACACTAGATTTTAATTGTGAGAACAACATTCAAAATTTACTGGCCTGAGACCCAAGACTTTTATCTCTCCAGAAACCCTGCGGGCACATCGTATGCATCGTACTCATCGATCACCTCCTGGTGATCGTCTTCTCCCACTCATTGGCATCTTCCAGCCAGTAGCAGGAAGTCCTCTGCCAGTTGATTGGCAGCTTCACATTCACCTATAAAGAGGGAACAAAAACGTGTTCAAAGAACAGGACTTAAGGTAGCGAGATACAAATGTGGTGCAAATCAGCATGGACAACTTTACGGCCCTGTAACTTTTAAGCTGTTCACATGAACATAGTAAAAGTATACATTTTTGGATTTTTCTAGCTCTGTACTATATGTAGGGAAAAAATCAGGACAATACTGATTGTAATTGTTGAACAAACAAACCATGAAGAAGAGCATGTCTTTTATCTCAGACCCCAGGGCTCTTGGCTAATAACTTTTTTAATGTATACAACAAACTTGTGACAAGTATGCCATTTTATTGGCGGATATCAAAATTCAAAAGTGTCCTTTTATTTGGCTTTTATGTATTTTATTTGCATAAGTGCAGGCATTCAAACACGGTGTCATCACTTAAATCAGCTGAATGCATTGAGCATTGACATTCTATACAAGGTTAAAAACCTACTAGTAGGCGCAGAGAAAAATAAAAGGACACTTTTAAACTCCACACAATTACCTTTCCAGCTCCGTTTATTTGAAGGAAATTCTGCCGGTAAGTTTTTGCGAAATAAATTTAACCAGTTCGAGTAGACGGCCTTTCATCTTTGTTCACGAACGGCAATCAAAGGTTCACTCGTCATCTTTGAACCGGGTCTGAGAACAATAACTCGTGCAATTTTACTCAAACACTCGTGGATTTTTGCATAGTATTAGAGTTCACAGTATGTTAGAACAAACATGATAACTGTCACTCATGTTGTTTACTTCTGAAGAGCTTAATTGCGTTGTTTATTTGCTATTGGCGATCAGATCACAAAACATGGTTTCCCTGTCAAGCATACCGCTTTGCTACGCTTCATTTTGATTGGCCAATCATGGTGACGTGAGATGCCAATCATCGTCGTCGTGTGGCCTCTGCTTGACAATGGTGTGCTACATTTCAATAGCATTGACATCACAGTTAGCTTGCCGCAGTTTTGAAGCCTTTGTTTAAAAAAAAATAAAAATACAACTTATCTTCAAAGCATGGCAAGTGTATTATATGATGAGGGGCTCCATGGGGTTTTTGTAAGTGCTCTATGTAAGTGTACTGTTCAACATGGTGAGCTTTCATTCTGTAGGCTCCTACTACCAATAATATATGGTACTTTCAAAGGATCAAATAAAACGAGATGTAAGAAGTAAGCTGTACCTTTACTTACCCACAACAAATACAACAATATCCAATTACAATGTATATTGGATCAAATTGCCACCCAATTAGTCAGGCTAATTGATAGTTTTGGGACCGGGTTAGCGGGTCGGACCCCACTATAATATCTGAATTGTACATACCCAAGCTCAGTCATTCTGTTCACCAGAATCTTTTCTTGCGTCAGTCGTAGCATCTGTTGCTGGCTGCATTGCTGATTTTTCCTTCCTAACTTTAGGTATTTTGAGACTGATTGTGCTAGTTTAGCGATACAACTCCTGACGAACGTACTAAGATAGGACCACCAATGCAATGACCAAGTCGCAAGTGCGGGTTCTGAGCTTGTAAGAACTTCAAATACAATTTAGACAAAGGCTTTAATTTTTCTGTTGAATTTAAATGTAATGAGAACTTTTGCGTGAATTATTAAATCTGATTAGAACTATTGGTTTCTTTGGGTGAGAAAACAATCGCTGCCACGTTGGTGATGAAAGACGCCGTTGAAACAGCAATGCCTTTGAAGTAGGATCAGAACGTGCAGTCATGTCATGATCACGGCTGACTGTACCGTGTATGGCCTGTCTTCAACACTTTTCTTCGGATTAAAGGTTAAAAACTCAAGATAGCATAAAGAAAAAAAGCAAAGTACATGTAACAAGAGCGACCTAATGCATTAAATGTATGACCATGTGGTTTGGGAACCATGGGGCTAATGCATCAGCGGCAGCGCCAGAGCGGACACAATGGTGGCCATTTTTAAATGAGCTGTTGCCAAGACTGTGGTCATGTGACCACTTTCTCAAGCCCATCCCCTTCACACTAACAACAAACATGGTCGGTCAATGCTCAGCAAGAAGCTCTACTAATTACCCCGGTTTTTCTCTGTTTTGCAATTTCAGCAGAAATTTGATTTTTACATGACAGATACATAAGACATTCATCCATACAAAGATCAAAAAACTTTTTTTTGGCCGAAATTTCTGGTGATTTGTATGTGGCTACCTTAAATTCTTTCTTTACCATTCAGCGCATACATTAACTTCCTCTGCAGAAGCAGGCATCAAAACTGAAACTCAGTGCTGCAGCATTGAACTGTGCTGCAGCTATTTTTAGTGTCCCACCATGACCCAGTTCTACATGTAAGTCAAATTGTTCTTATCTAAACCTGCACTATACAAATTTAGTAATTATGGTTTGTTTGACAGGTATTCTTCTTAGTAGTTACCCGCTGAAGACCCTTTAATTTATTTGGGTTGATACAGCCTGTGTCAAAATTTTACAGAGGAACGTGTGCAATATGGACAATAGTATTATTCCATATGTATAAAGGTCAGACAGGGACAAGTTAGCTTATGGAGAGTAAAGAGTTCGGACTGCGGAATAGGGTAATGACTACTAGGAAGTGGTTCCGGGCAAAAAGACACAAATACAATAACTATGCAGGGATATCATGTGACCAGCTCACCCGCCAAAATGGCAGTAAGAAAACTTGACATACACTGCGCAGTTTGCAGGTGATATGTTAATTAATTCTTACAGGATTGGGTAGGGACTAGGACAACAAATAGACACCACAAACATGGAAATGTACATGACAGGCATGCAGTGGTACTGCAAAAAAACGGTGAGACCATTGGCCATGTTTCACGGGAACATTCCAAAGGTTTTTTTTAGTTTTTTCCTTGGTCATGGAGGTGTGATTATGGCAAAAGTAACAGGGACAAGAGTGAACTGGCATGAAGGATATGGGCTGAAAAAACCTGCAACATTTATTTTCAAAGGCAACAGCAGAGATTTACAGATGTTACCAGCTTTGTTGAAAGAAAAATAGTTACATTTACAAAGAAGCGGCGCACTTGCGTTTATGCATTGCAGTACATACGGTAAATTTTCTACTCCCCTTTGGAAAAAAGTCGGGGGGGGGGGTTATTAGAGCATGGGTGCTCTTTGGGAGGAATACGGTAATTATAAGTGCAGTCAGATAATTGTAAAGCCTCATACATGTTTGTGTGGTGTTCTTAAGTTATTTTTGGGCAGATCCTTATTGAATGCGGAGGGAATGCGTATGGTTAACTCAACAGAACAAAGGCTGTTCTCGCTGCTGCCTTAATTGTGTCTGTGATGGAAGCCACTTAGAATACATTGGTACAGTCCAAACCTCACCTTGATTTGCATGCAATTCAGGCTATTAAGAGAAGCCAAGTTGTACAGGGACCACCATTATAACTAAGTCTTGCCGCTGATTGATGCAATAACGATGAAGCAACAATAAATTACCCATCATTAAAAATTCTGTTTGAAGGAGCCTATCAGCACCTGTTCGTCCCTGTCAATACAATGCTCATAAAACTAAATCGTAATATAATTCCGAGCCACCAAGAGGTCGGGGTTTGAACAAATTTTTGATTAATCACTCGTGAATATCATGCTGGTATTCTCCGAGGTCGTGTCTCTGTATCGGTTTCCTCGTGCCATTACACTTGTGTGGAATGCCTATGGACAGACATGCAATATAGTTCTTGGAAATTCAATTTGCACGGCCACTTATATGCTACTTTATTACAGAGATATAAAATTGCTAGGGGTCCAATGACAAACAAGTCTTCGGTTCAGTTGCCATGGCCACTATTGTAATGACACTTTATCATCCGTACATGTTACTTTTGATGTAGATAATTGCAACAGTACATATTTTAAACAGGCATCTATCTATAGCTGTATGAAAATGTTAAAAGTTACATGTAGTTCTTCTCCCCCACCCCCAGTGTTAAAAGTGCCTCACAAAAATACCACCCCACAAGGCAGGCTTTTTCCCATGCATGCAGCAAATGTGCCATTTCCACCATACTGATCCAGAGACTCCAACCGCAGAGCGATAGTGGGCAGGAGATTCTCCCTGTCAGTAGGTATATTATCCCCCTTCCCCCCTTGAATTGACACTGAGTCAACAACTTTCCTTAGCATGAGTTGGGCACTCTACAATTCTCAGTCAAATTGCTTTTCATTACTGTTGAAATTAGTTGAAAAACACGGTGGCAGACGGCATTTGACCACTAGCAGGTTTAAGGGGGAAAGGTTTAAGACATGTAACAGGGAGGGTGCAAGGAAGAGAAGCAACTGAGCTGCTCAGATGGGGCGGGACCCCTTTCCGGGTAAGAAACTTTCAAGAAAATGAGGTTGAAAGAGTGCTTTTAGGAAAATAAGGCTGAAATAGTGCTTTCTGGTGCATAAATTTGGACTTTAATGTGTGGTTTCAAGGCCACTATGGATGGTGATTGACAGTAATTTTGAGAAAACATGTCTGATCAATTTTGGACAAATTATATTTGGATTGAGCAGGAGAAAAGGAATGCTTAGTGTGAGAGTGGGAAGATTAAAAAAAAATACATAAAAACGGGCGATCTCCTGCCAAAAACAGGAGAGTTGGAGTCTCTGCTGATCACTGCAGAAATTAAGACATGGGATTCTCTAAATCGTCTTTCATTTCACCATCATTGTTAAATGCCAATATGTATGATTTTTTTTTTTTTTATCAACAGCAAATGTATTGAGTGTGGTACAAACAGAGATACTGGTGAACAATAGCAAACTGAGTTGGCTTAGCATTAAGGGGTCAAGGCAGTGGTGGCAATAAGCCAAGCTGACCTCTCAACTGGGTATGCCTGGTAAAGCTTGGCCGCTGGTTGGGAAAGAGGTCATTAGGGACAGGAAGTGACCTTTCCCCACTCAACTGGTTAAGTTACCTTGGTAATCAGAATCAAACTTCTCTTTTTTTATCACATTTAAGGCCCTAATTTTAGTGAAAAAAATAATCAGTATAGCCTATTAATAATAACCTAGACAAGAAAACCCCTAAATATGCCAAGCTTGCATCCATAGTAGGTTTTTTCCCTTGTTTCAAGTTTGTCCTCTGTACGTTTCTATGTTCAGTGAGAGAAAGTCATCCCAAATGACATGTAGCCCAGATAGAGGCTCAGTCTGGGGCTTCACTGGGCATGCTCAGCTTAGATGTCTATTGGGATTATTACCATATAATCTTAAGGCAAATATTCTTCAACATTGTTGCTTAGGGATACTTTAACTGGATTGTATGTTAACATCAATAAATCAATGTGCACATACAGCTAAAGTGGTAATTTTGTTTAAAATGTGGAGAACCTACAGGATGTGTTGAAAGCAGGTTGTAGGAGCTTCCTGAGTTATCAGGTCTGGTGTTCTGGTCACAGATGGTTTGATACTCAAACTCTGTTCTGTGCCACGGGTGGCTCATAAGTGTTGAGGAGAAGCATGACAGTGACTGATACAGTGAAGTTAGATTTAATTAATAAACTCATTACCTACATTGTATAATTATTCCAGTAGGAAGCATTTGTCTTAACCCATTGCTTGTGAAACCAGCCATAACTGGCTGGTGGTCAAATGTCATTTGCTTCAATGTTTAGAATTCATTTCAACAGTGATGAAAAATAATTTGGATGAAAATTGTTGAGACATATCAAAATAAGATGACACATGCAAAGGAAAACTGTTGACTTAGTCTTTAATAATTCAAGAGTGAAATGGTCGACTGGGTCAAACATGTCCCAGATATAACACGAATGTTTAGTATTTCATAAAACATGAAATAAAGAAAATCATATGGGTACATGTACTCTCCGATCATATTTCAATGTTGCATATTGTCAAAGTGTACTTGGCGAGTCTGCCTACTTGGCAGGAGTCTTCTGATTTTCACCAGCTGTCCTGACCGTCTGATGGCTTGAGATTTTAGTTAAACCCAGAATCTCCCAATTTTACACAAATTCATCAGGTTTCACTCAATGCAGGGAGCTGAATGTCAACGGAGGTGGTACCTCTACGCACAAAATATGGGATGACAGTTGAAACACCATATCCCTGCACACCTAAACAGCCAATATACTGGTGAGACCTTTCATAGTATTTATTTGGACCCTAAGGAAGTGACAGGAAACATGAGGAAAAATAAAAACCAGCTTTCATCAGTCACCACATGGGTTATAACCCTCTCCGCATTGAATTAAGACTTGAGTCAACAGCTTTCCTTGGTATGGGATGGGCAGTGCCAAGCATCATGGAGAAGGGGGTTTTAGGTGACTCATAGATCATGTTAGAACAGAGTTCCCTTGTACAGACATGAAAAGTGATTCGCTATCATTATTAATTGTTGCATCTCCCCCAAAATACATGTACAGGGTAAAAAATTACTATCAGTTCATGTTGCATGTTTTGTCCTACAGAATAGACTAATGAATGCTCATGCTATACACATGCATGCATGTACATGTACATCACTGTTTCTGCTGAGCATTTTTGTGTTAGGACAGTTTTGGGAAATTTCCTATCGTAGCCAAATTGGTTGAGGACATATATCCATACAGCTGAAGTCTGGAAGAACGCCGAACAAATGGCAGTGAAGTGTCATGAAAAATGGAAAGACCTGAAACCCTGCTGCATGCACATGTATAGCTAAGCCATAGTATACGATGACAGAGTAAATACAGACAGCTCATCAGAACCCAAGATACACAAAAACAAAACCGAATTATCAGCCTGTTGTCAGCTGTATATTGTTTCAGTATCATCTTTACACTTGGTATGTATTCAAGTACAAACATTGTGCTTATAATCTAAAGAAAATTCATTTGAAAGCATTTTTGGTTGGTGCTGGAGGCCATGTAGAGCACTTTTTGGTTACTTGACCAGCATTAAATGTGAAGTTGATGTTCTGATAAGATCTTCCTAACAATTTTAATTTGGTATGAACA
The DNA here is from genome assembly GCA_964020975.1 of Hermodice carunculata. Lineage (NCBI taxonomy): Eukaryota > Metazoa > Annelida > Polychaeta > Eunicida > Amphinomidae > Hermodice > Hermodice carunculata. The sequence goes on along the minus strand of OZ026614.1, from coordinate 90,653,561 downwards.
TAATCAAAGAATAATTCCTTTAAAATTTCAAAGTTAACTGCTGGCAGTATCTTTTAAAGGAAAGTGTTTCAGCTCCTTGTAATGTCCAAACAATTTGCTTAAATTTGAAAATATTCCAGTGTAAATCACTCTCATGGCATGAACAGTAATTTTTGGCACATTTGCATGTATCACATAATACCAAATACCTCAAATCCGTGCAATGTGCATTCCATAAAACAGAGCTCAATGCCTCAGGATCAGCTGGCAGTTTATTGTTTCCCCCGAAGGCAAACTTTGACCAAAGGGTATTGTCCTCCTGTTGTCATCCATCCACATGTCGATTTATCCATATACTTGTGCTGGTAACTAAAGAATGAAGAGAGACACCACAGCCTAATTTGGTGTATCCTGATGGTGGAAGCCTATAACAGAGAGCTAAAACTGGTTTGCATACAAGAAACCTTTATAGCGGCTTCAATATTACATGTTTGTTAATCACAGCAGTATCAGCATGATCACTTGGGGCTGGAGTGAGCTTCCTCAAACAAAATCTGGCACACGTGTTCCTCGTTTGGAATGCTTTGGATGATATTGCATATGACTGACCTTGACCTCATTTCAAGACTGATTATGTGTAGGTCAAGTTGATCAAAGCAAATTCAGCAAATCTGGTATCTTGTAACATAAAGGGTGAATCATATGGTTACTATTCAACATTGACAAGAATATACAAACAGAGTTTCATTTGGTGATGTTAATTATGTTTGCGTCCGTTTCTTCCACTTCATCTTCTTTTTCTTCTTGTTCTTCTTCAACACATTGTTTTGTGCGTTGCGGACGCGATAACTCGAGAAAGATTTGACTTGGGAAGTTGAAATTTTTTGTGAAGATGTTCCTGTATAAAGCCTTGCTTGGGATTGCAGATGGGTGACCGTGACGTATTTTTCAAGGTCACATGGGCATGTCATGTAAAATTGATGCGGATGCAATAACTTCAAGGATTTGACTTAAGAGGTTGAAATTTTGCATGATTATGTACCATGATACGAACTAGGTTGGGATTGCAGATGGGTGACCGTGACCTATTTTTCAAGGTCACATGGGCATGTCATGTAAAATTGACGCGGACGCAATAACTCCGCAAGGATTTGACTTAAGAGGTTGAAATTTTGCATGATTATGTACCATAATATGAACTAGGTTGGGATTGTAGATGGGTGACCTTAACCTTTTTTCAAGGTCACATGGCCACTTTAAAAAACCATTGCAGATGCACTCGAGAAAGATTTGACTTAAAGAGGTTGAAATTTTGTGGGATTATATTTCTGTGTAACATTTTTGTAAGACTTTGCTTATAACTGCAGATGTATGACCTTGATCTATTTTCCAAGGTCACATGGGCATGTCATGTAAAATTGACGAGGACGCAATAACTCCGCAAGGATTTGACTTAGGAGGTTGAAATTTTGCATGATTATGTACCATAATATGAACTAGGTTGGGATTGCAGATGGGTGACCTTGACATTTTTTCAAGGTCCCATGGGCATGTCATGTAAAATTGACAGGGACGCAATGATTTGACTTAAGAAGTTGAAATTTTGCATGATTATGTACCATAATATGAACTAGGTTGGGACTATAGATGGGTGACCTGGACCTATTTTCAAGGTCACATGGCCACTTTATAAAAATCATTGCATGCTCTCCTGAAAGATTTGACTTAAAGAGGTTGAAATTTTGTGTGATTATGTTTCTATGCAAGACTTTTGTAAGACCTTGCTTGTAACTGCAAATGTATGACCTTGACCTATTTTTCAAGGTCACATGGGCATTTCGTCAAAAGTCAATGTTTTGAAATGTCAATGAAGAGTGTGCCTTCACCATATCTGTAGATCATTAATTGGTATTGGTATGCCTATTTATAAAAAAAGGGTGACAATTGTAAGGGCGCATGGAGAGACATTTGATTTTCTGTTGGAAAATCAGCCTGTTCTAGTTTTCACCTTGAATGACTGTTAAGGTCACTGGGGTCAACTTTGTTAATTCCAGTGTCTGCATAACTTAAGACCAGAATGAACTTCTTGAATAAAATTTGGCAGCTGTGTACCTCTTAAGGAGGCCTGAGACCGCTGCCACCAGTCGAGCTGTGAAGATTAAGAGAACATTGGCAGAGGGGTATCAAGGGTGTAGACAGGCTATTTTTGAGCTTTGTGCCTAGCATGAAGACATGCCGGATTAAATATTGTATGCACCTTTAAGGTTACAAACTGTATCTGCACCAGCTGGTTTTAACAATTCACTGACTATACTTAAGATTAGTTATGTTCTGGCCTTGTTAGAAACAAATTTAAAGTAAGAGTGTGTTCGAAGCTTGATCTTTCTCTTCTTCATGGGCACCACTCCCCTCCCCTTTTTTTTCATGTCGCTGACATTGTGTATGGAAACTAAAGTACAGCTGTAATTGGAAAATCCTGAGTCAGCCAGGACCCACATTTTTTGCAAAAGCCTCCACAGTTCTCCTATGCTCTTCCCCCTTTTAACCATGGAGCTTTTCTAGATACTTCTATGCTCTGTGCTTTTCTGCATAATAATATGTGGACAGTTTGAGTATGAGTAATGCAAACCACCTGATACGACTTTTGCTAAGCAGCAATCGAGGTCAAGATGAAAACTTCATTACATGTACAGTGCTTGCAATGAGTAAACAGCAGGAGAGTAATAAACAGCTCTCCTGGAAGAACTTAGGTGAGCCATTTAATTGCGAGCACCGAAGGCGCGAAGCAATGCTAGGGGGGTCCGGGGGCATGCCCCCCCCCCAAAAAAAAATTTTGAAATCAAGGGTGCATTTTGTGGCATTCCTGGCATTTCAAACCCCCCTTTCCTTATTTTTGTGAGTAACAATATTTGCACGAAAAGACATGAAATTCCAAATATTTTCCTGCCATCTTAACAGTTTATGCATAGTTTACCATGCAGTGAATCATGCAAATTGCATTGTGCATTATCTGTGATCTGACAACCATGTTTCACTAACTTTCTAGACTTATATCATCATCATCTAGACTTATAGGCCCTATGTACATGACCCAATAACATCTCCGACTGATTTTTACACTGAAATAAACAAGCCGAATTGTAATATTTATTCCTTCTTTGCCTGGTGATGGCGGTTAATAAAGTGGGCATATAAGGCAGCTCCATGGCATAAGTCACTTTGTAACAAATGGTGAGCTGATTCATCGATACATCGATTGAATAGATTTGTAGTTCAATGATATGATGATCAGTGTGAATATTGACGTGGCGGTATTTAATCGATTTATTTAAAAGCTGCTACAGTGTCAGTGCTAGATCTAGTAGTTTGCCGACTTGTCCAGCAAGATACAAAATTCCAGCAACATGATTCTCAACTCAAAATATACTCTCCCATCACAGGTGACTTGCGGTTTCAAAATCAGTCGAATAGACGCAGACAAAAACGCTCACCATGTTGTCGATATTGTATAATATTCACAAGAATAATATGTGAGAAGGACATTGGTGTTACACAACTTTATTGAAGTGGAATTTGCAAGATTCTTGCAAGTAAACAAGCGGTAAATTATGGTCCTTGACCTTGAAACGTAGACCACGTGGGATCACAGTGCGGTTTTGGCTTTGACACGCCAATGTAACAATGAAAGGCCGCATGATGCAGGGTTGTGCCATGAAGTACAGTGGCCTCACAATCATCTCAGGTACGCATGATAATCAGTAAAGCTGACATGTAAATAAACATAGCTGCACACTCGGTAAACCTGTTAAGGGTTCACGACAATTTTGATGTTTTTGTTTGCACTTTATGAAAAATGGAGATGCGCATTTTTCAAGTGTTAGGTGTGTAATAATCAGTGCTTGTCAAAACAAATTTAGGTGCGCGATGGTGCGCAAGCGCGATCGCGCACCTTAAAACGCAACCACTGCATGTACTTGCATTATAATGCAACATGTATTGCCACAGAATTGGAATATTGAAGCTTGAGGCATGTTTGTAGAAAAGTTTTATACAGTATTCCTCCTAAATGTATGGAAAATCAAGTTAAGTGTCTTAATTAGAAGCTGTATGTATGTATGTATGTATGTATAGATGTATGTACATGCATATGTACAGTTTGTGTATGAGGTATGTTTTTCACAAATGAAACTGAAATCATTGACAAAAAAATGGATTTGTAAAGTTTAAACCAGAAAACACACTGAAGCATTTTCTAAGAATACAGAAATCTGTTCACTCATGGATCAAAGATTTCACTTAAAAGTGTGATTACATGTGCCCTTTCCAGACAATGCTATTCCAATGCATCGCGTACAATTCACAATTTTTCATGGACTTCAATCAAAAAGAATTTTTTCTTTTAAATTGGTACTGTATGATGTGGTGACACTTCCATAAAAGATTTTGATTTTAGACATTTTCATTGTGAGCTGTTTTCACCTGAATTCGGCTGCCTTAACTATACTCATACATGTAGCTACAGCTTTATGGACTCCATCGAAACTGGAGCTAGAGCTATTTAGATTAAATAATAATCAATTTTATGGCCTGCAATAAAACAAAATTGCTGAATGAATACTCTTCAGTAACCAAGCATGTACCCATCCTGCAGATTGCCGGCTCACAATAAGATTTATAGTCAGTATACGTAGACGTTCAGACACTGCCGGTGTGAAGCATTCCCTGTAGTCCTTAATTCATCCCATCCATAAGCAATATGCCAATAAATGCCACTTCATATCTATCAGGTGATACTGAAGGATTCCCTCCTTTCTGCCCATAAAGGATTATAAACAGCTGATTCGTGACAGTTTTGTATTTTGTATCTTAGTTTTGAGCTAGATGTACTCAGATCTACTTCAGATGTAATTTTAATAATGGATGGATAACTATCACCTGGAAGATGGAAGTCACATCCATAAAATTGAGTACGGGAACTGATTGGGAAGATGCATTTGATGTGACTGTCGCATAAATATGGCCTTTGTGTGCTGTTGGCATGTATACACCAACACCTGCAACTGCAGTTCCATCTGTAATAAAATGAGAGCTGCATGGAGATTTGATCATTTCTGGTACCAGAACAAGAGGAATTTTAAAATTTAAACCCAGGAATGAAAATTTTAGTGGAGTAAAATCTTAGAAAGGCTTGTGAATGGGATAAATAGATGTGGATGAAAAATATGTATATAAATACAGGATCTATACCTAGACATGAACAAGTGTGTATACACAGTGTATGCATTGGGTCAGTCAACATCCACACCCTGCAGTGGCCACACGGCAAGTACTAGAGGATCTGCACTTGACGAATAGAAATTGTCCTGACTGCACATGCATACATGTAAGTACTTTTTTTGCAGCTCTTTGAAGATATTAATCATTCATATATCGACAGTTTCTTCAGCAATCCATGATGTCAGTTCATGGAAAGATTTTGGGAAAAATTAAAGCTTAAACAGTCTGATGCTTACAAAGTGTGCATGTACAGGGAAGAAAGAGGAAGCAACAACAAGCAGAATGCTGCAGTATCAAGTTACCTTACACACACATTGAGACATACAAACAAACAACAAACAAAGATCATGAAGCATAAATATATTTCAAAAGTGTTGGCCTCCCGTCAGTGGTCCATGAGATGGCCTATTGAAATATCTGGTGATGGCTTGGAGCTGGGCAAAGGAATAAATGACAAACCGTTGCCAGGTGTAGCATATGGGCAAGTAACCTATGACAATGTTTCCGTTAGGACTTTTTTCAAGGGTTCACAAGAAGGAAAATTCAGAGGAGAAGACTAGATTTTCACCAAATTTACAAGTAAATAAACAAGACTTAATTGTGACCCTTTAGAATTTTCTCAGAGGGTATTTCAGGTTTTGAAAGGGTAATATACTCCCATATTAAGTTAACGGAAACAGTGCTGTGGGTAAGAACTAAGGACATACACATGCTGTTGACATCCATTTAAATTTGGAACAAGAACTATATTTTATTTGCAATATTTGATTCCCTTTGGGACTTTGCGATCACTGACAAACAGTTAAACTAATGAGGCATTCAGTCACCTGAGTCTGATTGGAGAGTGCATTTTAATTGTGTACGAAATGTGTCATAGCAAGCACTTGGGCCCCCCACAGGGAAAATGACTCCTTGCCAATTAATTAGCATGAATGAATGCAAGAAAATAGAGCAAAGACATCATGTACAATCTGGTTGCCTTTTAAAGTACTTGAGATGAAACCTGTTCAATCTTTAAGTATGCTGAAACTATCATGCAGGGCTGCTTTTATACATGACTACAGTTTGTCGTTTTGATTGCAGTTTTTATGGAACATTTACATGTGCCTGCGACAAGTACAAGTAAGTCACAAACTAAATAAATGTGAGTCGTTGTCCTTTTTCTCTGCTGCAGAGTGTAAACGATATTTTATGGCCAATCCTATTTTCATCTGTGCCCTCGTGTGAAATTGCGGGCAAGTCTGTAAACAAAGAAAGCTGTAAATAGGGAATGTAAGAGGCACACGAAGATGCATCTGGATTGTATCATGCCACGACAGAACAAACAGGTCTTGAATCGAACTTTCAATGGCACTGTGTCAGGCACACAATGTGCAGGGAAACCTAAAAAAACGAAAATTATGCAGTGATCAACCTTCCCAGAAACACTTCTTTATTTTTTTTTTACAGATACACTCTATGTGGAAATTAAGGGAAATTACATATGTTCTTGAATACACAAACAGAATCAAGAGTGAAAGGTTTGAGTCTGCATATATATATTGAGACATCTGCAACCATCAAGCCAATGGCAGGAGTACACTTGAATTTTCAAGCTAACCAGAGCTTCATGTACTAATTTAAATCTAGATGATGTACTTAGGTACAAACAGTGTATTGATATCTTCAGAGGCAAGCTGCTGTGAATACAGATGACTTGGGTGGAAAAAAGTGGTTACTGTCACTTGGTTACGATGAAGACGATGAATATTTTTTACCATCATGATTGAATAGAATCACATACATATACAAGCATATACATGTCAACCTCAACGTGATTACCATAAATTCTCTGATAGAAGCCGCACCCTAATTGAAGACGCACCCTGACTTTGAGTCCTTCCCTGGGGAAGATTTTTCGCCATTTCCAATTCACGAAAAACCCTATTAGAAGCCGCACCCTAACTTCAGCGACTTTCATGGAAATTTTCTGCACACACCTAACATTTAGCATAACAAGCATGCGTACTTATTTGCTCCCCTTTAATGCAATTTACCTGAATAAAAGTTTGATTGAAAGAGTTACTGGCCGTATTTTAATAAAGTATGTATCACATGTGCTTGGTGTTTTGTCTATGATGGGCCTATTTGTTTTAACCATGACGTCAATTGTATTAGGTTTCTTGGCAGAAAACCCCTAATACAAGCCGCACCCTGACTTTATGATACTGAATTTGTGTTCTTGAAAATCCGTACTCTAATTGAAGCTGCGGCTTGTAATAGAGAATTTACGGTAACAAATGTGGTGATAAAGACCTTGATTGGTGGCATTTGCATTGCCTGGCAAGTCATGCTGCACCTGGGGCTTGAATATCCAGGCAATGCTGAACCCTTCCCCCCCCCCCCCCTGCATTGAAGACTTGAGTCAATAGCTTTCCTGTCATGGGTTGGGCAATAAGCAGCCAATCCATACAATGCAAGGAAAGCCATTGACCTGGTCCATGCTATGTTGATTATGATATATGTAGGTCTTGTCTACATTTCTCTTTCAAATTGTTTTTTATTACAATATACTGATGAGATTTACCAAAACATTGAAGCAGATAATTTTTTTTACCACCAGCTGGTTTTGGCTGGTTTAAGGGAAGGAGGGTTATAGATTCTGAGTCTGCTGCTACTTGTACTACATCTTTTGAGGAATTCAAATGATAATCATGCAATTTTCATCGAATGTTGCCAGAAAAAACGGGAATAATGCTTCAAAAGCTGTGAGTCATCTGCTATGTGGGAAGTGGGACTGAGCAAAAGAAGGTTTGCATTTACCTTTTCCCCCTAAACCGGCCAAGACTGGCTTATCAAATGTCTGCATCAATAGTTTTGACTCTTTTTAACCGTTATTGAAAATAATTTGAATGAGAACTGTGGATGAGGCCTATAAGGAAAACATGCCCCCAGTCAACAGCTTTCCTATACCATTGAAAGCTGTTTATCTTGTCTTAATTTCGAGGGCAAACAGTTAAAAGCCATGAATGAAAACAGTCTATTTGCTTCAGTTTATATATGCATGATAGACTACACAAGAAGAAGGAATGTGGTCAATTTTTCTTTTTTTTTATGAGAAAAGTCCATGTTAGGTAATGTAGTTTTGCTGAGATCAAGATGCGCCATTGTCATTTTCCATTTTAAATGGAACTGGAAGCAGTTCAAAAGTTGATTGCATTCGTGTTGTATCATAATACAAAACTGAGTCATAAACCTGCCTGCAGTTTCCCATGTACTTATTTCAGATGCAAACCAAAATATTTGTAGGATTTCAATGAAATTAAAAAATTTATCTATGCGATGCAGCCAGATATTTCAAATCTGTAAATGATTGTCATGTGCACGTCATCTCGAACTTAAACATTTTTCTCTCATACAGCCTCACTGTGCTTAAATCTCGGCATAGCTGTCATGCAAGGTTTCCTGATTTTAATGCTTTTTCTAGCCAACAATCTCAATTATCTCCGCCACGTTTCTTTACTGATGGCATGTGTTTGGATCAGCTTTGCAGACTCACAAACTGTGTATGTTGGTGGATCCGTGATAGGTGCCTCGCCAGTGGCGTCTTTTTTTTCATGTTGAATTGTTATGTGTCTGGCAAGACGAGATATGCTGTGTTTACACTCTTGCTTTCCACTAGAGACCTCCTGGGCAATTTCTGGCTCTGGTTGGCAGGACTAAGCTGCGTCTTTCAGTACTCTATTTCTTAAAGCAGAGAGGAATTGCCAATTCAACTTGAAGGAATGCAAGTGATGTTTATCGATGAGAGATTGAACGTGAGAGAAGTCTCTCATAGATGACTTTCACTTATCAGTTTCATCACATAACAAGGATGAACGACTGTGACCTCTGCCCTCTGAGGCTACATGAGACACCTGACTCTCTGGATAAAATATCATTTATGAGGACAGTTTTGCAAGAAGATACATGACAAAGACAGCTCAGATTATAGATCAGACTTACATATAAGAGCCGATTGTCTGCTGAGGAAAAAATGTTGAGACTTTCTATTGCTCATTGTTACTGGAGGAACACTGTAATATAATCTTCAATCTTCTTGAACTTTCCTGTCAGATACATACAACAAGTAAGAGTTCAGAAAAATGCTTGATTAAGCAATTTTGTTTTTCAAAATTGCTTATGTCAGTATACTTTTAATTTTTTACCCTTCGGCCTTATGAGGCCAAAGGGCATTGTCGTCCTCTGCACCATTTGCCTATCTGTCCATCCATCTGGTGTTACCACCATAACTTAAGAAAGTTTTTCAGTTGGGACTTCCAAATTGCTTGTGATTGTACAATGCTACAAGATGTATTTTGTGTGTAAGTGTGGTTGACCCTGACGCATTTTTCAAGGTTGCACTATGGTCACATATACAAAGCTCTAACTATTGAAAGCCTACATCTATCAGCCTGAATTGTACACAAAGAAGCATCATGAAGTGTTTTAAGACCCTGTTTAAAGTCAAGGTCATACCGTTATACAGTGGCACCTGCTATTTAAGACCACCCATAATGACAGACAAAAGTGGTCACATATGACAGGTGGTCTTTCACTGCAGGTAAGCTACATGTAGCAAAGAAATTAAAGGCCAGTGTCTTGAAAGGGTGGTCTTAAAATCTAGTCTGGTCCTTTGCGAGAGGTGGTCTTTAGAGCAGGTACCACTGTATTTGATGTACTTTTTAAAGTAAAAAGCAAAGTGCACAATAGAAGTGCTGATGTAACTAAGAGGATTTTTGAGATTTGGCATCCAAATTGCACATGATTATGCAACATTATAAAACCTAACTATAGGTCATCCATTTTTGACCTTGACCTATTTTTCAAGGTCACAGGGCATTATCTTGCATGTAGGAATCCCTGATATTTTGGGACACAAGTCATGATAATATTTGTAAACATGGGTTAATAAGATGAAGACATTAATTCTGGTCGAAGGGTGCTTAGTGCTTTGCACGGTATTTTTTACAACTGTTGCATCCAGTAGTTCTGACATTTACTGTGTAAATGTGTATGATTTATATTGATGACTTAAAAAGACTGCATTAATCATTTTCTCCACTAAAGCAACCCTAGCAGCATATCAATGTTTTCAATAAAATTTTGCCAATGATCTGGATCAATATGTCATGATCTGGAAAAATTGAAGGAGATTCCACAATTCTCCTTTCAGTTCCTTCAGTCACTGAAAAGATGATGGGTTGACTTGAGAACCCAACTATGTTCTCTGTTTGATGTATGACGTTTTTCCATGTGGAAAATTGCTTCTGAATCTGAGAAATCTGTTGAATATGCCTCCCCCTGTCCAAAGGAGAAGGGGGCATATTGCAAATACTTTGTCTGTGCGTGTGTCTGTCCGTCAACAGGCAGAAACCTCTGATACTGTTATCAAGGACCAAGTGGATAAAAACAAGGGAGTTTAAATGCGTTGTCTCAAATGAGGACAAGAAATCACCAATTATATATGCAATTGTCAAAATGCATAAAAACCCTGTTAAATTCAGGTTCATCATTGCAGCAAAGAAATGTGTTTCGAAACAAGTTGCCAAACAACTCACTTAAGTTCTCAAACTTGTCAAAAATTCAGATACTAACTACTGCAAAAAAATGAAAATGTTCACAGGAGTGAATGGAATGTGGATTACAGATAGCACAAGTGATATTCTATTAGACATTGACAATATCAACAATAAGAATGGTGCCAAATCAATTCATACCTTTGATTTCTCAACATTGTATACAAAGATCAACTTGACAGACTTAAACAACGCGTTAATTTCAATGTTGGATAAAGCGTTCAAAGGTGGAACATGTCAGTATATTAAACATCTGGTGAAGAGGCTAAATTTGATTTTGGCAAGAGCAAAGGAATATCCACAAAGCAAGAGTGTCCTCAAATGATACAATAGCTCAAAATTTTTGGACATACGACTTTGATATTGTGCATGCATATTGTCCTGCACCAGCTCTCGGACAAGTTAGAAGATGGTGACCTTGACCCATTCCTTTGTGGTCACAGAGCTATTTTAGTTGATTTGATTTTTGACCTAGAGCTTTCATATTGCATATGTTTATTGTCCTGCATCAGATCTCATAGGAGTTCAAACATGGGTGACCTTCACCCAATTCCCAAGGTCACAGAACCATTTTTGCCCTTCGGCCTTATGAGGCCGACGGGTATTGTCGTACCCGGTGGCGTCCGTCTGTCCGTCCATCCGTCCCATGGTTTTACCACCATCACTTCACAAATTTTTGAGACAGGACTTTCAAATTGCACATGATAGTACACTCTTATATGGCCTAGTTTGTGTAGAAGCATAGTTGACCTTGACGTAATTCTTAAGGTCACACAGTGGTCACATGTGCTAAGCAACGTTACCCTCTATTGAAAGCCTGCATCTAGCATTCTAAATCTTACAGACAAAAAGCTTCATAGAGTGATCTAGAAGCCTATTGAAAATGGAGGTCATAGCTCTATATTTGACGTACTTTTTGAGGTCAAAGGTCAAGTACACAATGGTGGTATTGGTAAAAGTAAGGAAGTATTTAAGTCAGTTACATGAAATTTTATACACACATGTAACACAAACAAAAAATGTGTCATGAATCAAAAGTAGGTCGCTAGGTCAAGTAATTGGGTCACAGTGACCTGTTCATTGAAATTTTGTTTACCACTGTAACTTCAAAAGCTTTTGAGACAGGACTTTCAAATTGCATATGATAGTACACCAATGCAAGCATAATTGACCTTGACCTAATTTTCAAGGTCACACACGGGTTACCAGTTTGCTGAGTGACGTGCATCTAGAAATCTAAATCTTAAAACAAAAGAAGCAACACAGGGTGATCTAGAAGGCTATTGAAAGTCAAGGTTATACCTCTATATTTAACCTAATGTTTTTGAGATCAAAGGTCTAGTGTACAATAGTAGTATTTGTGTAGGTAACTATACCTGATACTATGGGACACTATTCCTATTCACTTACAGCAAAAGAGATTGAAGGCGGCCGAAGGGTACTGCATTCTTTGAACGGTATTTTTAGCTCTGCTGACCAAAGATCGCAGAGCTTATGCGACTGCTCATGTCTGTCCATCTGTAAACTTTAGCTCATTGGCCCAATATGGTCCACAGTTTTCACGTTAGCCCAATATGACATTCAGGACTTATTAGGTGTATGAAAATCTAAGCCCCTTTTGATATTGGTGGCGCCACCTACATTATTATGTAATATATGGATCAATATGTGAAAATCTTGTGAACACTCTGGCATCTTTAATTTTTTGGTAGGTCTTCACCAAATTTGGTGGGATTGTGGGGGAGGTCAAAGTCTAAGTTGCTAATGATACTACTGGCACCACCTATAATTTGACGGAAATTATGAGCCAAATGTGTTTTAAGATATAAAAAAAATATTTCTAAATGTAATTGGATTTAACTTGCCAAATTTATATGATATATAGACCATAACCAAAGGTAGAATATTTTGTAATATCAATGACCTTGATGTATTTTTGTGAAGTCACCAGGCATGTAAAGTTGAAAAGGTGATTTTGTAATGGCTGGGTGTAGCTTGGACATCAACGGCAAAGGGAATTGAGCCTCCAGATCAAAATTGCACTTGATTACAAAATACATAGAACTGTACTTGGTGACCTACTTTTTGGGTTATGTGATCCAGTAATTATGGAGTTTGCCGCCTGCCAAGTTTATTGTTTTTCCTCCATAACTCGTAAAGTTATAACCCGATTTGAACAAAGAGACTATATATGGTAAGCTGGATATGGGGCACATATTTTGAACAGTAACAATTTTTTAATTCAAGTTAAAAATCAAGGTCAAATGGCCAGTTTGAATATAGGGGTGATCTCGTTAATGCTATGCACCCCACAATTCTTAAGAGAGGCCCATATAACATTTAGGAGTTATATGGTGTATAAAAATCTTTGTCAACAGCAATGTTGATGGTGCCACCTATAGTATTATGTAATTTACAGGTCAAAATGGGAAAATCTTGTGACCACAATACTGTCCACAGTTTTCAAGGTAGCCAGATATAACTTTCAGGACTTAAAGGGAGTATAAAATATCTAGGTTCTCTTTAATATTGGTGGCGCCACCTACTATATTTTGCAATATAGGGGTCCAAGTATGTTAATCTTGTGAACACTCTAGCATCATTAATTTTTGGCAGATCTTCATCAACTTTGGTGGGATTGTGGGAGAGGTCAAAGTCTAATTGGCTAATGATGCTAGTTGTGCCACCTATCATTTTATGGAAATTATGAGCCAAAATGTGTTTTAAGAAGTAAAATTCCATATCTTGAAATGTAATTGGATTAGGCTTGCCAAAATTTATAAGATATATAGACATAGTGTAAAACTAGAATTGTATGTAATATCAGTGACTTTGACCTATTTTGTGAGGTCACTATGCCTGTAAAGTTGAAAGAGATTATTTTGTAATGACAGGGTGTAGCTTGGACTTCAATGGCAATGTCAGCACAGCACCAGGCAGGCCTTTGGCCTCTTGTATTACATAATCTGGGTGTCCCTGATCTTCTGTCCCAAGGTCACTAATGACATAAAGTTAAGTACTCCCTCATTGTTGTCTTGGCACAAGCAGTTGCAGAAATAAGCTATGATTACATGAACAGACAAGTGCCATCTGGTGGACAATTTTCACATTAAATGCACATAAGCTTTATATGTTCAGAAGCCACTTGAGGACTCACAAGTTTTAAATGAACAGGTGCAATATAGCCACGATGCCAGCAGAGCATAAGGCCCATGGGCATATTGTTGTGAGTGTGGTTTTCATGCGATTACTCAAAAAGTTTTTGATGTAGGCCTTTCATATTACACTTGATTACGGTCATACATAAGGTCTAAGGCAGGTTCTAAGACCTTGATCCAATTCCAAAGGTGACAGTCATTTTAGTGAATGTGGTTTACATGTGATGACTCTTAAAGTTTTTGACATAGGGCTCCCATATTGCACTTGATTATAGTAGTTTATTAGTTTTTCCACAAGCTTGAAGATGGGCGACTTTGACCCAATTTCCAAGGTCATAGAGTCATTTTATTGAATTTGGCTTACACGGGATAACTGGAAAAGTTTGTTGCTAAGGGCTTTCATATGGCACATCCATATAGTCCTGAATACAGTCTGAAACAAGTTTGAAGATGAGTGACCTTGAGCCAATGCCCAAGGTCACAGTGCCATTTTAGTGAATTTGGTTTTCACATGTTAACTCAAAAAGTATTTTGCTCCGGGCTTTCTTATTACACTTGTTTATAGTCCTGAATAACGTCTCAGATGAATTGAGAATATGAATGACCTTGACCCTTTTTCCATGGTCAGAGCCATTATAGTGAATTTAATTTTCACGCGATAACTTGAAAAGTTTTTCTCTTAGGGCTTTCATATTGCACATGCTTACAGTCCTCAATAAGATGATGGACAAATTAAAAGATAAGTGACCTTGACCCAATTCCCAAGGTCACAGAGCCATTTGTGCAAGAATGGTTTTCACAAGAGAACTCCAAAAGTTTCTGAGATACAGCTTTCATATTGAGCTCAATTATAATCCTGTAGAAGTTCTGAGGTGAGTTTGAAGATGGGTGAACTTAACCCAATTACCAAGGTCTTCGCAATTTTAATGAATGTGGTTTACATGCAATAACTCTCAAAGTTTTTGACGTAGGGCTTTCACATTACACTTGATTAAGGTAGCTTATTAGCTTTCGCTGGAATTAGAAAATGGGTGACCTTGGCCTGATTTCCAAGGTCACAGAGCCATTTCAGTGAATTCAACTTTTAATGTGAAAGTTTTTGTTTAGGGCTGTAATATTGCACATGCTTATAGTCCTGAATAAGGTCTCAAACAAGTTTGAAGATGCCTGACCTTGACCGATTTCCCAGTGTCACAGAGCCATTTTAGTGAATTTGGTTTTCGCGCAATTACTCAAAAAGTTTTGTGCATAGGGGTTTCATATTGCACATGCTCATAGTCCTGCTTAAGGTCTCAGAGGAGATAAAGATGCTTGACCTTGACCCAGTTCCCAAGCCTAGATCAAAGAACCAGGGGGGCATATATCTAGCAATCTCTAATAGCGTCTTAGCTTCTATTTGATGGCTATTTAGTGTTGACTCTTTTTCTGTATGGATCATAATCAGTGCTGGATTTTTGGCCAAAATTTCAGTTACTGTGCAGCAAAACATGAAAATTTAACTTCAATTCATTCTCGTTTGTTCCATATTTCATTGAAAAGACTAATTTGGCACAGTACTGAGACTAGTACAGTAGAAATTAAAACTGAATCCACGTAAAAATGTGTGCCGTTAAATTTTAATTTAAGTAACTTCCAGACTCACCAAAAAAAGAATTAGACAGAATACTGGACAATTGAAAAATCATCATTAAAGTGTGCTCGTAGTACAAAACAATTAAATTCAAAACTTAATCAAGGCAATGTCCAACCAATTTTGAATTAATTTTCTTCAATTTGAGATTTAAAGACATTTTGGACTACATATATGTTGACTGTAATACATGTATATCCAAATTGAAGAGCTATGACCCCATCACAATCTGCACAAATTAACATTAACAAAGTACTTGTAGCAGTCACTGGACTGTGTCAACCTTTGGATCTTGATTACGGACAAAATGTATCTGCTGCAAATTGTCCATTTTGCATGGACATTTCTCTAAAACAAATTCTCTGATTTTATTCAATAAAACTTATTTACTCTAAAAAGTCTCTGTAACAAAAAAGCTTCAGGGATTTTCTAAGAAATGATCAGTTCTTTTCGAAATGTGTATCAAAAATGAATAGTCCCACAAAGTTTATCAATTTAACAGAAACAACTGTTTTCCAATTAATATTATATTTATATCACACTTGTAAACAAACTAGTACAGTTATAAAAAGTCCCCATATTTTGCAGAGACATGAGTTGAGATTTTATTAGCACAAATGTGACCATTTTGTCTAGCATATTTTTCGAGAAATATCCAAAATTTTACAAGAAAAACACATTTTACCCAAATTGCTTGTGTTTATACAACAACTTTCAATTTTGAGTTCCATCTTTAGAGCACACTTATTTCACAAAAAGTTGCTGCCAATGCAAGAGATGCACATCAATTTCCACCCACAAAGCACGGGGCTTACGCCTGCCTATCATGGAGGACACACAGACATATCACTGTCACAGACATGCCTAGTATTGAGTATATAGGTTTATTATGTCAGGGATACATGAGTCTGTGATATTTGGCCTTAAAGTGAAGTCATGACTTTTCCAGGTTGGACATTGTCTTAATGGAGAAGTCATTTCTCTCAACCAAACATCTGGGGATAATCCATATGCATGCTGTAGTGATATGAAGGTTGATCCACTCTCTATTAGCAAGGCTTGGAGACAAAAAAAACAAAACAAAACAAAACATAAAACATTGATAAAGAGGTGTACACTTGTCAAGTCGTTTCAAGATTTCATTAATAAACCTGAAACATTTTGTTGATTGTTACCATCCCTTGTGAAAGACAGAACGGAGATAGTTGACATGCTGGGACACATTTCACTGGTCTAGACTTGCTGATAGAGAGCCCGGATAAAGCACATTTCCTCTGAAAACAGACTCACAATGGCTGCACATGCATATTGTCAAGTCTGTATGCAAAATTGGAGGTAGTAGCATCCTTTAATACGGTGAAGTGTCAATCACCTGCCATGTCTTCCCAAGAATGAAATACTTGCTCAGAATGTTTTTTTTTTTAGATCTGCTAACCATAGGTGGCAGAGTTTATGTGATCAGTCATGTCCATCTGTCTGTCCATAAACATTTGCTTGTCAACGTAGCATCTATAATTCATAAGTTTAGCCCCTTGAAATTTGTGGACATATTGTATGAACAAAATTCTAGGTTCATTTCATTATTGATGGTACCACCAAGTGGATACAGGAGCCCAAAAGTGAAAAAGTTGAAAATGATCTGGTGTGTTTGATTTTGATTGGATTATTATGAAATGTGGTTGAAATATTCTGGAGGGGATTATGCATGGTCTGAGCAATACTAGTGGTACCCTGCCACCATCAGGGGAACTGGAAATATGACTTTATTTTGTTAAAATTTATGAAATTAATTATCTTGAGAAATTATGAGGTGAATTTCACCAAATGTACATGTACATGTACAACAAATGTGTATCGTGTCCGGAGGGTAAATATTGCACGATATGGATGACCATGACCTACTTTCTTGAGGTCACAGAGGAAATAATTTTCATGTCAGGGTCATTTCATCTGAATTTGTGGACACACATCCATATACCAATACAGGTATGTAATGCAAATAAAAGTCTACAAAGTGTGCATGGAGTCAAGGTGGTGCCATTGGTGGTAATTATTGGAACTAATATCACATGTATCAAAAACACATGGAATTCATTGCTGTGAAAATTAAATACGTTAAAGGAGTATTCCCACGCTACTATTGTCGTCTGATCAAATATAATTTACCTGTCATTTTTTTCACGATCGGTCAGTATCGATATTCTTACCATATTCCGAGCAGTATATTGAACAAAAACGCTGAAAAAGTGGTAAAAATGCGCGTTGTGTTGACGAGTTTCATGACCAAGTCTGAGCGACCATTGGAAGGGAAATCCATGACCACCCTGTGAGTCTATAAAATGACGTCATGTCACGTGATCATAAACTGGGCCAACACTGTCAACAAAGCAGCATGGAGATCACTCTTTTTCTCAGAGGCAGACAAAAGTGTCCCTTTTCTCTTTGTAGTCTTGGGCGTACGGTCCGCATCCGCCATGATGATGATAACGTGCTCGATGTTGTGTACATACGGGTACCGTGACAATTGCAAGGAATTGTGGGAGGAGTTTTCCGAGCTAAATTTAGCTACGCTCTATTCAAACGGGGACGTGCAGAAAAGCAATCGATAGTCTTTCATACGAGGGCCAGGATAACATTATGAGTTTGGGATATTTCCCGTTCATGAAATTCGATAAAATTCACGAAGCTTATTATATAAAGGTAGGGCTGTAAATTGACGAAAGTTGAACTTTATTTGCTGTATGGGAGTTTTTCCAGCGTATGTGCTTGTGGCCGCACAGGCCTACTCCTTTAAGACAGAACTGCTGTAAATTGCTTGGCATGTACATTTATTTCCACGTGTATAAATTTTCACAGTTTTTGTAATTTTGACATTTCACTTTAGTTTTAATTTCACTGTTTTGCACATAATTCCCATTCAAACAATATTAAAATACTATTTTGCTGTGTTTTAATTTTCACAGTTTTGTGCCATCAGCAAAATTAGCGAAAATAAGAATACAGCAAAATTAAAGCAATTTACATTACAACACTTACACTTAATATGTGTTAGCCCAATGGTCAAACTTTATGAAATTTAGGTGACCTTGAATCATTTTCAAGGTCATTAAAGACTTAGTAAAGGACACTAAATTCAATATTTTGAGAAAGAAAAAGGCTAATGATACCAAATATAGTACAAATGTGTATCATATGTAGAAGGTTGATATGGCATAATTTGGATGACCTTGACATACTTTCTCAAGATCATGGTGGGAATGCATTTAAACAAAAGAATTTTTGTGTAATGGCCATTATATCGGAACTGGTGGATATATACCTATATGTACCATTACAGGAACACTTTACAGGCAAGATTCTTCAATGTACATGCGTACGTCTGTATTTCATGTAAAGTCATGGTGGTGCGACCGGTGGTATTAATTGGAACGACCATCATAGGTTTGAAAAACACAATTAATTTATTTTTGTGATAATCAATTGAGATAGAACTACAAAATTTACACTAATTATGCATTACATGTAGGTCAATATTAAAATTTCACAAAATTATGAGTGAACTTGACATGTTTCTAAAGGTCATTATAAGCACTGTTGAAAAGGATACTTAATTCAACATGTTGAGAAAGATTAACCCTTTCTCTGCTGCAGGCGAGAAAACCCACCCAAATTAAAGGTACTTGCTTCTTCTTGGCTTCAGGTGAGTGTATCTGCCCAATGTAGCACATGTAAAAGATCAACTTTCAGTGCATGTAAATGTTATTACTGAGATATGGCAACATGGTGCATTCTCCTGCAGGTGTACAACATATTAAATGGTTTTCACTATAACTATTGAGCAATAGTGCCAAAATTATATAAATATTGAGGTAATTCTGTGAAAATAACGACACACAGAGATTTTATTCAGTACAGACGATCGCGAAGATTGATTGACAATGCATACCAGTGCACAAGTTTCCCGTTTTAACAACAATTGCTTGCTGTTCCCACTTTGTATTTCTTTCAGCGGTTAACCAGGAACATCCTGAATGTTTTCAAAATATCTACCATTGATGTGTCACTAAATTTTAGTACTTCTGTGACATGAAAACATGAAAGAAATTAACAGAACCGAAAGTATAAAAGTACCATTGGCTTGAATGATCGACTCCACTATGCTTGTTTGTTGAAAGTGTGTACTATGCATGCAAACTTATTTGCATGACCTGTTAGTAAATCAGCGCATGAGCAGGGACACAATCTCGCTGCCATCTATTCGTAGATTTTTACCTCCAAGATGGTAAATTATGCAAGATGACCCTGTATGGTGGGAGGGAATAAAAGATCAATTCCAATAGGAAAGCAGCATGACGATATTGACGACGTTCTCACATTTCCATATTGATACCAAACATGGAACTGGCAAGAGAATCAAAGGAAGTTTGAGGCTGCAAAAATCCAATTTTAACACTGTTTTGCAGATTTTTATTAGCATCGAAAACAAATGATTAGATGTTATGTAGAAGTCTGTATGAATAAGATCCTCACATTTACGCAACAAAAGTGTTTCTGCAGCAAAAACTACGCAGTTTAATTGACCAGAAATGAGCATACAATGTCTTTGTTTATGCAAATAAACCTCCATGTGTATGCCCTGAAGATTGTGGTTATTGGGCGATCCCAAGATTAAATTCAGCATAATACACAATTAACCAAAAAAAAAAAAAATAATAATAAATAGCAGAGGAAAGGTTAAGGCTAACATTGCCAAGTATATATATGGAAATTAGATACATGTACATGTATTGCATGATATGGATAATTTTGTACTTTCTAAGGAGGCAAAAAAATTATTTCATGAAATTAATATTTTTTTTTTTTTTTTTTGGTAATGGTCATTACATGTACATCTCAACTTTTGTTCATACACCCATATTATTTTACCATAACAGGAACATTAGAGACAAAAGGTGGACATATGGAGTCACAGTGGCACCACTGGTGGTAATTATTAGAACTGAAATCATTGGGATCACAGCATATTAAATTCATTATTGCAATTAAAAAAAATGAGATCAAACTGGAAAATTTACACCAAATATGCAGCACCACCAGTGGTAATTATTGAAACTAACATCATTGGTATCAAAATGCATTTAATTCATTATTGCAATAAAAATATGAGATGGAACTGGAAAATTTACCAAATATGCATTATGCCACTGATCAAATTTTGTAATATGTCGTGTGGCCTTTACTTTTTTTCCTAAGATCACTAAGCACTTTAGGAAAGGACACTAAATTTATTATCTTGATAAAGAATAAGGCAAATGATACCAAATGAATCACAAATACATAGCATGTGGAAGTTTGATATTGCATGATATTGATGACCTTGACTAATATCTCCAGGTCATAGAGGGAATGCATTTGAGGAAATGAATTTTTGTTCATGGTCTTCAGCAGAACATTAGACCCATGGGCCTCTTGGGTTTTTTGGGGGGCGGTGGTGGGGGTGGGGTGGTGGGGGTGGGGGAGGGGTAGTGGGGGGGTGGGGGTGGGGGGGGGGGGGGTAGTGGTGGTTTCTGGTGCTTCAGCCCTTGATCATAAGTGGTAAATTCTGGATGGATACAACATATCATTTGAATTTGGAAATAATCGACTAACACAAAACGATAAATAATAAGAAGACCGACATTGTCGGATGTTGTTCACAATTTTCACCTGTTCTGCATGTCATTTATCCACACAACAATCCAGTAATTATGTGTTACTTTCTTCAAGGTTATTTTGATAATCAAAATGCTTTGAACCAGACAGAAATCTGCAGCAGCAGCAGCTGTTGTTATGAGTCTTATTACTGGCTTGATAGGATCCAGCTCAATCAGCCAGAGATGTCACAGAGAGACTGTCTAACAAGATAGACTTACTTTTAATTCCCATACCATACATACTATTTTTTTCTGCACAGTGCACGGCATTCACTTTTTCCTTTATGTCAGAGTCTATATAACACAACTGGCAGGAGTGACTTTATTCTGGGAAAAATACCTTGAGGGTCAAGGGTGAATGCTGCTGCACAAATGAATTTTGGGGGGAATTTCTCTTTGTAATGTAATTGGACATTAGACAGATTAATAAAGTGGTGCCCTCACAGAAGGCCACCCAAGTACAAGTATATCAGAAATGTGGCCTTGTAAGAAGGGTGGCCTCTCTTGAGGGGAAAAATATAGTGAAAATAACAAACTGACTGCATATGGAGAAGTGATCCCTGTAGGGAGGGTGGCTTCTCAGCAGGGGAACCTTTTTAAGAGTGAGACCATTGTGCATATCAGTCCAAAAAGGAAGGGTATGTCAATGACATTTGTAGAGTAAAAATTATTCAGAAAGTCAAGTATTTATTGTTGATGTGAAAGTACATAATATATGACCTGTGACATACAGTGGTCCCTGTATTAAGAGGCCACTTCCATCAGACCACCTGTCTTGAAAGTCCAGCTTTTGAAGATACTTTGTTCAGCACTTTCCATCTTATTCAAACCTCCAATGAAAGACCACCTGTCTTAAGAGACCACAATTTGGTTTTCTGAGCCAGATTTCACCATACAGGGGAAAGGTAGAAAAGTATATGGAAGACACCTGGCTTTCCAATATGAAAGGCAGGCCTTCCCCTGTCACTCGCCAATGTAGCAAAATGCTATGAAAATACCACTTTGGCTATAAATTTTTACAATTGGCTAATGGTTAACAAATAGGAGTGTCCCAAACATTGTATTATGCACACAAATTTGGCTACAAAATTAAAATTTCCAGGGGAAGCCCTGGAAAGGTGACTGGTGCAAATGAATGCAATGTACTGCATACAATCCATGTGACAAAATATTAAATAGCATTTTACATACTGGTTTATTAACATCCCCGTATATCTATGAAGTGTGAGCAGGGGACATAGTAATTGGCTCTGTCTGTCTTTGTTACGTCATCTGTCAATCCAAACAGTTTTGTTCAGGCTGCTTCCTGGAGACTCTTGTACCCAGCCATATCTGACATTTCGATGATGGACCTTACAAATCAGGAAGAAATTTTGCTTGTTTTGTGTGACAAATCATCCTATATTAATTAAAAGAAGTTTGTGAGGCACCCTCATCCCTACACACTGCTTCTTAGAAACTAACACAACTGGCCTCCTTTTTTTCTGAGGACATAGCTCTTGCACGGAAGAACTCACGAATAATTCTTTTGTCTACAGTGAAACCTCGTTACAACGACACTTGGATAGCTGACATATCCAATATAATGACACAAACTTTCACAGGAATACGTTTATTTTCTTTCTTGATTCATTTACATATACCTGACATGTTCAGTTAATTATCTGACACATTTCTTAGGAAACAGATGGTGTCATTATGACGAGTTTTCACTGTACATTTATTTATGTCCTAAATTACGTAGAAATCATTCAGTATTACTTTCCTTGAACTCTTCCACAGAGAGCACAACAGCAATCCATCTGAAATTCAGACATGATGTGAGGTACATGTATGCACTTGTGTTGACTGGTTAGACTCCGATAAGGTGTAAAGTTGGGGTGTGCCTCTTGCAGTCAAACATGAGCTGCAACACAGCTCAGTTGTACATGTAGTTCTTTTGAGAAATCACATCTGGGCAGCTCCAAAAGGAATCACATGAAGTTGCTGGTTTCTTGAGTGTAGGGTCAAACAAAACAGAAAAACCAGTCTGGCAATTTACAAATGTAATGTGAAAGATGCAGGTGGCAAAACTATCATCAGAATAGTCTCTAAATGGAGGAATTGTTATTGCAGTTTGTATGTACATCTTGTGAGAAAAATATGTAAATCTTCAGACATTTACATTGTACATAGCATGTAACTTGATGCATGTGCATCTATAGTTGTATCACATTCACCCCAACCCCCACCCCCACTCTTATACTTTAATCCAAACACTCACTTTGTCCAATAGGGGGTTTTCGCCAGCCGCCACATTGCATTACATTTGAAAATTGTCATACTGGCTTTTCTGTTTTATTTGACCCCACACTCAAGAAACAAGCACTGGTTTATGGGATCGTGGTAGTTCTCGACAGCCATATTTACAGTCAGCGCATATAAAACTATATGGTACAATCTGACTTCTAAGGCTGGCGTAAAAATCCCCTGTAAATGCCAAGGTTTACACGTTATGTGCCAGGGTGTTTTCATAATATTGTCTGGGACAAAGTATATTCATTTTATGGATTTTTAACCAACCAATAAGTACTAACACCTATTTTTTTATAGCACTGACTAAAGTACTTCTTCTATCTAAAGAAAAAATTATATTCTTACTTGTGACTGGAAAAATAACTGAATCTGTCCATACAATAATATCTGTCATCATTGCATCAGATCAACATAACCCAGGCCCATTATAATAAAATGTGTTTATCCTGTCTGTTTGCAATGGCCTCTGATCCAAGGATGATGATTAAATCTTTATTCATGTACATAATAGATTCTCCGTGCTTCAAAACATTACTATGTTGCCTCATTCTAAGTAATTTATATTAGCCAGGTCAACACCACCCCCAGCCCACAGTATCTGTGAGTGCAGTATACCCGTATGTTATAAATTGGGGAAAACATGTCCTCAATGTGGTAAACATTATTCAACGAAATTCATCTCTGTGATTAGTAAAATATATAGAATTATGATTTCCAATATTATTTTACATGCCAACAACATCCATGGTGGTACATAAATGTGTCAATCTACAGATTCGTTTTTTAAGACATGCACCGAGAAAAAATAACTATATAATATATGCCTAACACATAATATACAGTTTTCCATAAGATTTAGCCCAGAAAATACCAGTAACAAGAATAAATACATATTTGATATGTTTCCTTGGTTCCCGAAGTTATAGGAAAATTGTTAATGCAGTCTTGCTCTCTGACTCTAGGGGAAGACATTGATTTGATAATAACTTTTTATATGTATAATTGTCAGCATTAGCATGTCTTTATCCTTCTTGTAAATCTACCTCTCATATTTGTAACAGATTGTGTTTTCCAAACCGCTCACTTAAAAAAGATCAAATCTGGCATTTCTGCTACTTGTTTGTGAAGTTCACTTTCTAAGATGATAGACTTAAGCTACTCGCATCAAGTACCTGGGTGGATGAGCGGCATTTCTCGTGCTCAGGTGATAGACTAAGGCCACTCACAACAAGTACTGGAGCACATTAGTGGTATTTCATGCGTCATGCATTTGAATAGGGGTTGATGAGATGTGTTTCACACTCCAGCATTGAATCATTAGACAGAGCCTAGTAGAGGGGAAATGCTTGCGTAAGTGACCCTTCAAAATTCCCCAGTTTCTTTCTGACATTATCTAATACCTTAGCACATATTTAATGTGTTTATGTGGTTTGAAAATAAATGATTCAGTTGTGAACAGCAGCAAACATAGTCAGTTTTAGGCTACTGAACTCAAATACTACTAGTGTTCATTCTAACTTTGAAGTCCTCAAATTTATTGACTGTATGTATTCAGAATGAGAATACCAGGTCCATGTTCAGTTGCAGCTGACATCTTCCAATGCTTTGATGCTTATTATAGACTACAATTGTTTGGAAAGTATGCGATAAGGCCATGCAAAATTAATAAATAGTTTCTCAGGAACTTTTTTTTTAGATGAAGAGGCAGAGCGGTTTTTTATTTTATTTTTTCCTGAACAGATTATTTTGATGGGGCAGGGTGTTTTTTTTTAATTAAGTTTTTCCTATCAATTGAACATAAAGGTGAGTTTAATATGAAAATGGTGCAAATTCAGAAAAGCA
The DNA here is from genome assembly GCA_964020975.1 of Hermodice carunculata. Lineage (NCBI taxonomy): Eukaryota > Metazoa > Annelida > Polychaeta > Eunicida > Amphinomidae > Hermodice > Hermodice carunculata. The sequence continues at coordinate 90,628,090 of OZ026614.1, read as the reverse complement.
CTTATTAAAGAGCTGTTTATACACGTCAGTATGTTTTGGAATGCTTTTATGCTCTAGGTTTTCACAGAACCGAATGGGATACCCTTTGGAAGTTTATTGCAGATGTTGTAGCAACGAAAATGGTATCGCCGTAATTAGGAACGGCCAAAAAAGATCTGAGGCGGGAATAAATAGCCACACGGGCGGGCGGATTTTTGTTTTTATTTTTATTAATTTTTTGGGAAAAAAAGAAGTGAGATGGGCCTTAAAAATCGATGCGGCGGTTCCTGAGAAACTATTCATTAATTTTTTATGGCCTAACTCATCTGTACCAAAAGCAATGTTTTATATCATTGCATCAAACTCCGTTTCACTCTTTACTCTCACAATGTTCTATCATTTAATCATGCCATCTTTATTTGACAATAATTCCTGTCTTGTTACTCGTGGACCATTTTCTTATACTAAAAAAAGTTTGAATTAAAATTGGTTGTTGATTACTTTTCTCAGATTGTTATTAGCCCATATCATTGCTTGTGTATTTAATCTGCGGGTACACAAATATATGCATATGGCTAGACCAACATTTTTGCAGGTAATTGTGTTGTCTCCTTACCTGAAAATATAGATTTTAAATATCCTTTAAACTTACTTACTGTATTGTGCTGAAGGATTGTAATGTGAACGTGTATGTACTTATTTTTGTATATTAATCAGAAGCGGTCAAAAAATAAAATTGCAATATTTTCTCTGTTTTTTTTATCTCTCTTCTCAATGTGCTTTATGTATTCATTATAGAAACCAACTCAGAGAACTACCAAACGGAAGTAAGAATTAGCGCATGCGCAGTCTCTGGTGAGAATCCCCTATTGCACCTTATGCTCCTGCCTGGTCCCTACTCCTTAATTATCATCACTCCAACTATAATGCAAATGGCAGTGAAGGGTGGAAGTTCAGTTACTTTCAATGTACCATAGCACAGTGGTAGAAAAGTAAATTGTACCCGGAACACAGGTTATTTTTATGATCACACATAAGTCATCCTGTTTACACACTTTGACATGAGATTTAATATTGTAGGATGTCCTATCAGTTGAAAGTCATGCACAGATGTGCCATTTTAATCAATGAACACGCCCCAGGAAATTAAGATTTCTTGTTGTCATGGCTTATATCCAGGGCTTTTTATTGGTGCTCTGATGGGACCAAGGTGTAATATCCGGCAGCCATGTGCCCGTCGTGGATGTTGCATTGGCAGATGAACCACAGCACCAGATCACTTTAGTACCGCAACTTGGAACCTCTGTGTTAAGGTTCACAGGCAGCACAACACATTTACTTACAGTAAAAGCTGTGAAACCAGAGCACCCCAGGGACTGAAATAAAATGTTTGGGTTAATTTTGCAGGTGTTCAACTTTCGGAGGTGTGTGTGTGTGTGTGGGGGGGGGGGGGGGAGAGACTATACTGAAAGGGGCTGCCATGACAGGATATTGAAGGCAGCTTTGGGTCACAACATGCAGGCACAGGTACCTCAGAGTAGTGTTAATCCTATAACAGTTTGCAACTGTTTTGGAATGAATTCACATTGTGTTTGTAACCTCAGAAGTCATTAATATGCTCATGTCAGACCCTTACAAAGCTAAACATAACTGAGCGGTCTGTACCTCACAGAGTAGGCTACACCATGTACCTGCATGTATAAATGCAACACAGGGTGCACTTTTGTTTGAAGTGAAAAGATCTATGCTTGCTCTCTAGATGTGCTACTAGAGTGAGCTAAAAGATCCCCACATGCAGCAAAGATGACATACAAAGAAACCCTTAATACCCCCAACAGTGTAATGTTCAAGTACTGTTCCATGAAAAGCAAGAATAATCTACAAGAGCATGGAAACAATGAATTTTGCACCATTTTGCTATTTTTCAATGTTCATTTAATGGGAGTGTTCCACTTTCACAAGTTCATTTTGAGGTTTAGGACCCAAATTTGGTGTTCAGGGTTTGGGGTTGACAGGTGGTCAAGTTTTGCAGAGTCGAACACTCTGCCCTCCTATCAAAATACATGTAAAATATTTGGGACCAAAAAAAAGTGTTCAGGTATTGCAGGTGTTCGACTTGGCAGGTTTTACTGTACTTTGCCAGGAGAGCTGGATAGCTGTGTCCGATACAGAAGCTCGATCCCTGTTTATAAGGTTCCAAATTAAATGATGGATTCTGATACAGCATGGCAGGTCTTTTGGCTTCCACTGAAACACCTTTACTGTACTGTGTTAAACGGCTTAAGTTCTACTCCATGCATGGACCCCCATCACCAGTGTTCTAGTGGGGGAGCACTGTACAACTATATGTTGGCAGTCATATTAGTTCCATTCTTTTCAATCAGGTTCCAATTGGAGATCAAGAAGTCCTCATCTTGGCAGGAATATTTTTGTCAGCCAGCAATATAAAACTTTTCTTATCTTGATCGTGCTGTATGTTTGTAATTTTGTCGTAAACTTAGATCATATCTTTGAGAGACCTTTAGGACTAGGTTCATTGGTCAGTTTGACTCTCAATATTGGTGACCTTCAATTTGTGACCACCATAATTAAATATAAGAAAACTCCATTCTATCACAGAATCAAGCAATGATCATGCCAAAATGCAAGTTTCCATGTACCATGTGCATACAAGCATCAGCATGGGGGGGATGTAATTTAAAATGCCAGCAGATGGCACTACCCAATATACATGTAGGCTGGTCCCCCAACATACAAACAGCACACTGCTTCAGGAGGCCTGTTTTCTACTTTATAAACAGCAGAGAACATGCAGTTTGATGCAGACAATTAAGTGTGTTGTTTAGCATAAGAAAAGTGACATTTTATGCATTTTCAAGTCTTAATGTTCGTTTAAGAAAATAAACTGTATGCAACATGTGACATCTGAAGATGCAGGTGCTTGCAATAAGCTACAATGAGCCATTCTGAGTTCTGTATTTGAGACTATACAAAAAAATGAAAAAAGCATTGCAATTGTGTCAGTCTTTTATGATTGTGAATATTAGTCAAGGAACCATTGTAGCAGACAAAATTAAATAGGTTTTGTCCTGCTTAAGGATAAAACCCTTAATAGAAGGACAGACTGCCCCAGGTTAGTCATAAGTATAGTCACTTGATGCCTAAAGTAAATACTAGACTGATTGAGAGTTCAATGTTTCTTATCACACTTGACTTATTAAATGGAGACTGCATGATCTGTTCAGTTGAAGAATTAAGTCTCTGAAGTGAAATGCATGGATAGAAACCTGTAATTACAACTTAGCACTTCACAAAAACTGATTATTAATCTTTTCCTCCACTAACAGTCATTTTTATAACCAATATATCTTGTGGGCTTTTTATTCTTTTATTGATACATCAAACAATCATCAGATTTGATGGGTCTACAGTCATTTTTATAACCAATATATCTTGTGGGCTTTTTATTCTTTTATTGATACATCAAACAATCATCAAATTTGATGGGTATGATAATGTTGATTATATGGACACCAAACAGGGCTGTGTCTCAAAATTAAAGACTGAGGCACCATGTATACTCCATGGTTTTTGTACATGTGTCACCGAAAGAAATATGAAGGTAAAGGGTTGATATAAACAAGTAGGATCTTGCCAGCTTCACCACAGAAAATCTAACATTTTATCATGTTGTGCATGAATGATGTGATCAATGAAATGAAAATCTGGTACATGCTGTAGTCAATCAAGTATGATCGAGAGCACAGCCAATTTATCTCAGAAATCAAACCACTGGCCTTAACCCTTTCTCACTCAAATTGCCCAAGAGTGCTCTGATGTAAATTGTCAGACATCTGCTTTATTGTCTAAATAAATTTGATGTAAATAGAAACCATTCCTGCCGAAAGTTGTGGCTCAGACCTGCCTTGATGACATCCTGAAGTTGAAGTTGAAAAAGCTTTATTTGGTGTAGAAATACATGCATACAGTAAAAATACATTATAAATGCTTAGACCAGCTAGACTCTACACTAAGTCTCCTCAGAGTTGCTGTCATGCAGGCCACCCTAGCGTTACTTTAGATTGTGCCACATAATTTCGTCATACGCTTGTTGTTAACAATTAAGCAAAAAGATATTAATGTAGGTAGACCAAATAACAATGGTACCAGTATCTTAAATGATCATGATGATTATAATTATGCATTACAAGTGTAGCAATTTGCAGTATTGCAGTTAGTTTTATAGTTGTTGATGATAAAAAGATGAGCATATTGTATAAATCCTTCAAGAGAATGTGTGTGAATTTTGGACAGGACCACATGTATCTTAGGTAGGTAGTTTTCATTAATTAAGTCTGGAATTTTTGTGCCTTATGCATAAACGATTAATCTTTGTATTAGTGAATGATATTGGCATAGTAGGAGTTAAAATGGGAATGTTATGAATTGTTGCATCATATCTGTATGGGGTGATTACATTTTTTTCTAGGTGTATCAGTTTGTTGTATCAGGTTATTAGTGATAAACAAATAATTCAAATAGCCAGCTGCAGGTAATATATCGCTTTTGACTCATTCAATTGGCTGAACATTAATCATTATATTTGGTATTTGGTGAGGGTGTAAATATTTCTGTTTTGTATGGAATACCATAAAGTTAGTTTTATTTACATTGGAGGATAGTTTATTCACTGCAAGCCAATCACTAACTTTTGCCAATTCTTTATTTGTCTTACCGGACGTGGAGGATTTGGGGTGTGTCCTTATTATGATTGCACAATGTACGCAACAGGGTGGTATCATCAGTATACATGATTGAAATAAAGTTGCTAGCTGTGGATAAATCATTTATGTAGATCAGGAATAAAATGCTTCCCAGTCAATAGCTTTCTGCATTGTATGTTGGGTACATTATGCCCTACTTATGCCAAGAAATGCCATGGCCTCCATCTCATTCTGACCAAGAAAGGGTTAGTTATTACAAAATTCTGCTGATCACATTGAGAGGTTAATGGTGCCACAAGTGGATTAGGTATAATAAGCATGTCGGCATGTACCATGAAAGGCAATTTTTTTCCTGTCAGTTGCAGTGGTCTTAAATCAGACACTTCTCAAGAGTTTTGCCATATATCTGCAAGGAAATGATGCTTTTTCACAAGATGGAACATAAAGTAGAGACTAGAGGTACACAGCTGCACACATGCAGAGCCTTTTATGAGTAATTACAAAGAATCAGCACTCAAGTAGGCCCCAAATTTTATTTTTGGATATAAAATATATGTGTACATGTACACTGCGAACGCAGTTATTTTCATGTGCTTGCATAACGTTTGTAGTCTGTATTATTTCCAGTTTGTCAGCAGTTGATATGAATGATTTTAAGTTCATCATCGTTGTGGTACTCTACACAGTTGTTAGCTGGTGTGACGTACAAGCCTGACATTCATAACGCTACCACCAGTACTGTTACTCTGCTATATTGATGTACAGGCGGTGTGTTCATAGAATTAACTCTTTCCTTGCAGATTTCAACAAAATGTCAATGTGCTGGGAATTCACATGATGATATTAGATATGGACTTTGTAAACTGACCTTTCATTCAAGCATCAGCATAATTACCACTGCAAAAACATAAAAATGATCCAGGTCAATAGCTTTCCAAAGCACACTGAGGAAAACTGTTGACTGAGTCAAAACTTGGTGCTGAAAGACTTACACCATCTAAACCCATGGTCCCTAAATGGGTGTCCCTTAATTGTGCCTATTGGCACCTCAGTTTTGCTTAGATACATTTGAAGCAAGTATCTATGGTGAGGGCCCTAATTTGAGGTGGTCCAGAAAGCAATGTAGGCATATGTAAATCAGTAAAAGCTGATGAAGAGGTTACCATGGTTGCATATTAAAGGTTATGGAACAAATTTGTATACCATCACTGGCTTGCCTGTCACAGCATTCTAATGACATGGGAATGATATTGTGGCAGCTTAATTTTCACTGTTGCATAATGTAGATTGCTGTTGTTGAAATTAAAAAAAAAAAAAATGTTCAAATAATATTGGTTCGCATACACGTACCATACGAAGACTTTATTTATCATTTTTATCAGGGACAGAACTTGTATACTTTGAGTTGTTTATTCTACAGTCAGTACAGAAACCAATGCACAGGCTTGAACTCATGGATGATCAGAATCAGAAGCTGAAGTTTAAGCTGAATCTGAAGTTGCTTTCTTTTGATAGTACCAATATATTAGGACTATACACTGGTAAAAGTTTAGGATGGATTGCATGAGTGGAAAGCTGTTGACTTGGGCATTCTAACCTTGTCGGTATCATCAACATTTGATTCAAAGTGTTTTCCAGTGGTTATATATGTTTCCAGAAACATTGAAACAATTGACACTCTGCATCCAGGCATTTTGGGTGATTTATATGTAAGTTGAAAATTTAGGCTTAACAGCATTTATCTATATGATGTCTTGCAGCTATTAGAGATGTTAACAAAGCAAAGTGACTCATTCATATCCCTGTCTTTTGTTTTTGTATGTATCACAGTGCGATTATGAAATATTTGGGAGGTATATGCAAATATACAACCGTTTGCAGCATTCTTCCCCCAAAAGTCTTGATGGCATGGTGAGAATTCAAATTTGATCAATTTTAAAGAACAAAAGCCCAGTTCTCCTGCACTTCAGCATGAGAAGACTATAATATCACAGCACTATATTTTAGGGCTGTCAGGCTATGGGGAGAACACTGCATCTACTAAAAGTTTTGTGGTTCTTGACTTTTTTGTGAGCATGTAAAAAAATGTAGATAATTATGCAGTTGGTATTTTTAACTCACAGTTTTGATGATTCATTCACTTGTGGGAACCTGGGTCACAATCTCTGGCTTTATACATGTACCTCCACTAAGATAATAGGGATGTGCAATCCATCATTACAACCTTCCCCTCAAAAACAAAACAAAACAAAAACATGACTGTTTGTTATGTCTGGCATTGAACTCTTTGTATGATAATTGAGCATCAGTGCAAATCACAATTTAATTGTAAGCTTGACATGCACATGCTGTCCTAAGCAGAAGGGAAAATGCTGCTATTTGAGAGAGAAAAAAAAGCACAACATTTTTTGAATGAATATGCATCTCTTGACCAAGTAATAATTGAAGTTAAGCTCATATCTTCAAAGTTAGAGGATGCCACCATGTCACACCATCCAACGTACTCATGCAGATCACAAGGGGTGTAGAGTTCAACTCCAAGCCGGCGAAAGTGACTGTGTGTGTCTGTGGGTTGCCACATGCTGTAGAACCAATTATTGAAGGAAATATCATTAGTGGCTGACTTTAAGTAGTATTTCCAGTAAAACTGATAAATCTGTCCAAGGACAGCATGATTGGAACATGCGTCCTTTGCAGTTCATAATACATACAGTGCATATGTGCTTTTTATGTTGAAACAACTTCAGGGATTTTAGTCATTTCTTGAAGAAGTAAGACTTGTTATGTGTGAAAAAAAAACTTTTGAAATATCTGCTGATGTCTGCATTACATTAATTAACATTTGTCTATACAGTGCCTGTGGTAGGCTAGGATAGTGTATAAACAACCTGGACCCAAGGGTCAAGGTGACAGGAGGGCAGAAGTAAATTGTGTGCTTGATGGTTCTTAGGAGACCTCAAGGTGGTACCCTGAAGTTACACACAATAATTTGTTAATTTTAAATGGCCTGTACTTTAGTAACATTGACAAGAAAAGAAAACCACAGGAGTTTATGGCCCAGTTACCACATTTTGTGATTGTTCATATATATTCTGACTCTGGGAATTATATGACCTGAATAATGCGTGAAAACCAAATAAACCACTTACACTTGTATGTTCAGGTTTTGAAAATCACATTTGTCATTTCCATCAGATGTGCTTTTGTGGAGAGGAAAACTGATAGTAAAACTAAGTTATGGCACACATCAAAATAAGTTGATAAAAGCATGGATACAGTGCTTATCATATTTTTATCTTGGTGATAAATGATCTCTCTTTGTTCCATGTGCAAGATTAAGGTTATCACAGCTCAGGCATTCAAATGCAGGCAATTAGTTATGCTTTTTTGATGAGCTCAGATATGTTGTGAATAATTTACAAATTTTACATCATCTTACAATTATCTTACCTCTTTTGATCAGAGGGTGGTATTATGTTCATAGATATTCATTTGGAATATTTGTAGACACGTACACAGGTAACTACATGGCTGTAATGATGACTTGCCTTAAAATGCTAGACCACATAGAGAGAAAGGGACTTTTCAGTGAGTGCCTTTGCCTTTAATCTTTAATAATGTATATGAATGGACACATATAACAGGTCCAGGTCCCTTTTCTGATTGTAGACATGCATTCCCTGGTAAGCCTCTGACATACAATGACAAGGTGACTTACTTCACAGTAATGGTGGTCAATATATAAATGATGGGAGTGCCTGATTGACATTGCAAGGTGATTTACCAGAACAGGAAATTGCAGACCTTGGATAAAGTTGTATGTCAAAGTGCTGAAACAGAGGACAGAGTGCTCTGAAAATGGACAAGAAAAAAAACATTCTCTCTCTCTCTCTCTCTCTCTCTCTCTCTCTCTCTCTCTCTCTCTCTCTCTCTCTCTCTCTCTCTCTCTCTCTCCCCCCCCCTCTCTCTCTCTCTCTCTCTCTCTCTCTCTCTCTCTCTCTCTCTCTCTCTGTCTGTGTGTGTGGAGTAGGCAAATCTGCAGTTTCTAGGAGTAACAGAGTAAATTTACAATTTAACTGGTATTATTCATTCCATGTTGTTCTTGGTGGCAGTTCTATAATTTGGAAATAGAGGGGAAAGCTGTGAGCATGAAAAGTGCAATATGCCTGTAAAAATTAGTCTTTCTTAAATTGGACAGGTTTGTACAAAGGTCCAACATGAGGTTAAACTTTGGTTGGTTGTTGTGAAATAGAGGAAGGAAAAAGGCATTGCTTGTCATGCACCAAAATGGATTCACTTTTCTGTTCTCTTATTGAAAGGAAACATCCCTGTGAATATGCCTTGCTTCTGTAATAAAGTTTGTTAAAACCATTCAGCAATAAAATGAAACCCTTGTTATTTTGCTATGCACTCCTGTGCTAACATAAAAATGCTGTTCAGTAATGTCAGTTTACAAGAAAAAAAATCTTCAGCAAGCCTATTTGTGGACTGACAGCCCACTGTCTGTATTGTTAGATAGGACTCTGTCCCTCTTGTGCACTAGCAACAAGACTTGTCAGCTGTAATGATAAAACCATCATTAAATCCTTTATTGCATGCTTAAATTATTTGTGTAATAACTCACTTTCCCTGATTAATAATTATTGCTTATTTGACCCATCATTGTCTTTTCATGTAAACAGCTAATCACTTGCAACAGATTCAGATTTTCTGCCTTTGTCATATTTGTAATAGAATAATCAACAATTGTTTTCCTAATTTACATGTTCATAAAATTGTCTGAAAAAAAATAATACCAAAAGTCTTTCAGATTGGCCATTATAATATCCATATTGAATCATTCAAACTGGTTTAATACATTTCTGTAATATATATCACTTTGTTACAGAATTTTGCACTTATTGTCTTTTATGTATTTTTTTGTGTTAAAATTTTGCATATTTAAGGTTCGCTGATTTGTCAGTCCGCTGAGCTTATCAGGTGTGGTCCTTTAAGTTGTCACAGCTTTCATTCACTTTTTTTCTTTTACATTGTCTCCATTATCCATCCATGGAAACCTCACATTTTTTCCAGTTCTCAAAAAGTGTTTGCAAGATCCCCTTTAAATTTGGTGGGGGATTACTGTTGCTGGACCAATGCCAGGTTTGTTTAGCAATGCATGCTTGAGTATGTGTGGATTTTTTGTGAGTATTCTTGCTGAGTTTTTTATATGAATCTCTGTGTGTTCTTGCAGTATCAGATTTCTTCTCCAAAACTGCCAAAGGTGCTCTCTTAAAACTCACCATATGTAAGAATGTACATGTATGTTGACTAATACTGTCTGCTCAAATTGTTCACTCAATGTTAATTGCTTTAATGTTTAGAAATTAATTAATGGTCTATAATAGTACATGTCAGCATGGTAATTACAGGGATACATATACCAATCTAATGCAAAATGCATGTATAAGATATTCATTCCAATTTGTGCACATGATCCAAGATGCTCACGTGCCAACTTTAACATGAGCTCATCACAAAATGTTAACATTGAGGTTTTTATTGAGTATGTGTGACCGTGACTTTTGCTGTTTGTCTTGAATACAACAGAGTGCCTGCTGTAACATGCTGTCCTTGCTTCACATTTTTCATGTTTGTTTTTCATTGAAAAAAAAACAAATGCAGATATTCAGGGACTTTTCATATTTACATGTAAAATACATGCTTCACAACAATATTTTCCACACATACAAACACTTTATTGTACGTGTAGTACGTGGGTAATTTCATTATTGCAGCATTGTTACTGGTCGTTCATGATTCCACAATTCACCTGCAGCACCAATAACGTGCAAAAAAAGCTGAAACTATTTTAAACCGGGATTGAGTCCACATTTTGTCATTGTTAGGCCTGTCACAAAAACTGTCAAATTCCAGACATGGGGAAATTGACAGCTTTGTGTAGGCCTACTTGTGTGTTGTTGTGTACTTGAGATGATTCATAAAAAATCCTATAAATGCAAACTACATTTGTGGTATATTAGTTTTCTATAGCCATAGTTAAATATATGTGAATCTTGCTTATGCCACCCTCCTACCAGAGGAGAGGTATATAGTTAATACTTTTTCTGTGCTTGTGTCCTTTGACTTGGAATCATGAAATGTATCACACATGTGTATCTGGACTCAAAAGTGTGTATGCACAGAAAGTAGGCTACTAGGTCAAGTATCTGGGTCACAGTGAGGGGGCATATGTTTAGGAATCTCTTATTCTATTTTAATTCTTCTAGCAGAAGTGCCCTCTTCAATCATGAGGTAGGCCCATAATTGGATAAATGTTGGTCAACTATTGTAGAATAGGATTCAGTTATGGGATGGTGTGTTCATATACCAGGAAACCTCCTGCAGTTGCGCGGGACTCAAAGGTGCTCCCATGCAGATCTCGAGCTTGGTCACAACTGACATACTACCTGCCATGACTGCATGAATCCCCAGCAGCTGACCCATACCAAAATAAACGCAAACTACTGGGCCAGGGGCATATCACATGGAGGGGTTCACACCATCCAATACAACTGGAAGCAATTGTCCCTAAAGATGGCAGCACTGTCACTGTAATATGCATGGGAAACCATCCAGGCAAATTTAGGATTTTCAACTAAAATGAGCATATCTGTGCAAATGCAGAAACAGCAGTTTCAGTCATTAAATATCAGGTAATTATAATGTGCTTAATCAAGGATTAACTGCTTCAGTTCAAGGTATTGAGTGTAAAACTTAGGCATAAACAATATGATTATTCTGGAAAGTAAAGCTTTGTGCAAAGGATGTAGCAAACTGTGTCACAGAAACCTCTCGAGCAAGATAAAAATGTGAAAAAAGAGCACTGTGCTGCAGAGCTTTCTGGTCAATAAATATTAAAACTAGTTGTGAGTACAGATCAATTAATCGTCAAGTTCCATGTCATATAGTAAACAATTGTCTGCATTACACACTGATTATACCTGGTTCCACATTTCATCACATATAATTCTTCTGCTTGAGTGCCTGGATGTTCACACGTAAGCTAGATTTCCATTTATTTTATTTTATTTTTTTCAAAGGAAAAAGAGAGATACGAGTATTCAGACAAATTCTATGGAAAAAATATTGCATGCAGAGAAACTGCATATATATAATGTCTAACCAGGCTTATCAATGCTGAAATGTGTGCATTCGATCAGACGGAAAGAAGTCGCATGTCACACATGTATTTGGCTGTTGTCTGAAGATGTTTTATTTTTTCTCCTTATCAGGATGAGTTTTATTTGCACTGGTTCATTAATTTAGTCAATTAGAAACTTCCAGTGATCAAGCAATATTTCCCTGTGCCTCAGTTTACATTGAATTTAATGTAACTGCAATGAAAAACAATTCAAATGATCTTTTTAGGAAAAATGAAGTGTGGCATGAATAGGATTCAGTGAAATAACATGTTATTTAATCAGCTTCAAACAGATGCAGTGGAATGAGCATGGAATCCATTAACTCTTGTGTGTAGGTGCACTTATGTTATTAGACTGAATCAACATTTTCCTCTGTATGGACACTAATGTTCACAGCCTTCTAAGCAAAGGCATTAGCTGTGGCAATACATGTATGTGTTAGCCTGGAAAGTATCTTATCACATTCTTTGGAACATCTTTTTTTTTTTTTTTTGCAAATGTTAGCTGTATATTCAAGTAAAAAAGATGGAAGTGGGCAAAATTTGAAGCTGTCAATCAATGTAAATTGGTTAGCCAGGGAAAGCATTAAATATTAATTTGAAGGTTAGAATAAACCAGCGGGATAAGGATGCTCTCGACATGATATGGCAAGACAGCCTGATAGGCGTCATGTACAATATATGCTTATAGAAAACATCAGTGAGGAATTGAACAAGTCTAAAGTAGATGATGTTGTACATCCAGACACTTTTTACTAGTAGAATATTTTTTTGACACATAAGTTCTTTTTGTAACATTTTAAAGGATTTGGTACATGATTATTTAGGCAAATGTAATTCCTACAATTTAATACCCACATTTACATCTGCACACAAACCTTGACCCGTGCCAAGACAATTACGGTGCATGATGTTCGCTAATTTAGGAAGCCATAGAATGTATACATACTGGTGAGAAATACAATATACATTCCCAAATGTTCTGTTTACACTTGCATAACGAGCACTGGCAGGACACACAAGACTCCAGGTAATTGATACAAGAGTGTGATGAAGTAAATTATGATTTCAAAAATATGAAAATTAAATTTACAAAATGATGAACCCTGGCATGCTCATGTGACTATCAGGGAAGCATGTAAACCATTGTTGCTTGTTTCAGGAGAGTTCACTAATAGGAGGTCTGTATCTCAGTGCTGCTACTAGATTAATTGCTGATATCAAAATCAAAAAACTTCTGTTGGTTTCACTGGACTTTCATGATTTTGTTATGAATACATGTAGAACAGTTCAGTTGATCAACACTGCCAGTTTATGGATGGACCATACGGAAAGGGCTTGCCAGGGGAATGGTTTCAAAGTAAATGATGTAACATTTGGGAGTTTGGTACATGTATGCACATATATATATATATATATATATATATATATTGTAAGGACCGAGCAAGGGTCACAATAGCTAGAAGTAGAAGAAGTTCGACCGGTTTTGTTGTGTTTCACAACTCATCAGGAACTGTGGGCTAACCGACGTTACGTCTGATATATATGCCGATGGGTAACTTTCTGTTGTCAGGTAAAACACGTTATCGTGATTGCGTAACACAGAATCTTGGTTCTACCAAGACTTTATTGTCAAGGTGAATTAGATTCAAAAGAATTTGAATCCCGGCAGGCCAGTGAAATAAGGACTGCCGTAGAAACAATGCTGGGGGTCAGCAAGTGTGATTAATCAGACTTCTGGGTGGTGGTACTACCATACCACAAAGCCCTGAACACAGGAGCTTGGGACTGTGTGTAAAAACACCGTGTGGGTACATGTGTGCGGTTTCCCAATGGGTTGCATAGGTAATATGCTACCCAAAGCAGAACCTCATGGAGGGATGAACTCTGAACATAAAATTTTAGCATTAGACCGAGCAAGAGAGCTCATCTCCCCATGATGTTGCGACCGAAAGGTTCAATGGAGCGCAATTGGTGCATCCAATGTCTTTCCTGTCTAGACGCAACTGTCTGGTGCGTTCTAGACGGGGGGGAGTGCGGATATACTCTAAAATATGCACTTTTAGAGCAAGACCATGGTGGTCATTTTGGGCAAAATGTCTGCCCAGTGGCTGTGCAATGACTTTGTTTCTGATGTAACGAAAGTGTTCACACAATCTGTCTTTGAGTGGGCGCATCGTTTGCCCCACATATTGTTTGTTGCATGTGACACAGGTAAGTAGGTACACTAGATTGGAACTTTCACAGCAACCTCCCTTGGGGACATGGTATGTCCGCCCAGTTTGTGTACTGGTTACTCTGCCTGAAGTGTCCAGACAGATACAGTATTTGCAATCAGCTCGACTGCATTAGTTACTGTGTCTCTTTCCAGATACAGCTGGATTCAGCTGTGTGTCTGTGTGATATCTGATCCTGGAATGGACCAGCATGTCTTTCAAACTGTCTGCCCTTCTGAAACCCACTATCACTTCCTTATCAATTAAGGCTTTCTGCATGCGGCGAGGCCTCAAGTGTTCTCCAGTGGCTTTGGATGATCTGTTTTATAGGTGGAAGTGAGGGATTGAACGTTGTGATCAAGAAAAGCTTTTCTTGGTCAGTCTCGGTGGTTGGTTTGGGAGCCAAAATTGTGGACCTGTTTACTGAGTCCACTTTCGTTTTCGCATCAGTCAGAATTTGAGTGGGATAATCCCTAAGCTCATAATATTGGAGGATTTTCTTAGAATTCTCCTCATAATCAACGGTCTTACTGCAGATCCGTTTGATTCTGAGCAGCTAGCTGAATGGTCCGCCCACCTTAGAATATTTGGGGTGGGCTGACCTGTAATGTAGATACGTGTGAGTATCTGTAGGTTTGACGTAAAGGGTGGTGTACGCTTTGCGTTGTGTGTCAATTCTGACGAGAGTGTCAAGAAAGTTGATCTCTGTGTTGGAGACATGAGAAGAGAACTTGATGGTTTCATGGCAGGAATTCAAATGGAAGAGAAACTCAGCTAGTTGCATCTCACCAAAGGTCCAGATACAGAAAATATCATAAATGTAAAAAAAATATATATACATGTATATATATATATATATATATATATATATATGGCATTCCATGATAACTGTTTGTTGCAGATGGGACATTTTAGAAAGTTTAAATCTCTGCAAACTTTTTAATGTTTGTTAAATTGACCAAATGCCTGCTTATGTACATGTACAACAAGTATTGGGAACATATGCACACAAAAATTGCATGTCATGGACAGACAAACTGCAGACATAGCTTTTAGGACCTGTCACAAATGCTGAGGACTCTGAAGTTTGTGTGAATTTGAGATAAACTGTAGTCACAGGTGGTTAAAAATATTGTTTTTAAGGGTCTGCCCCATGGGGGAACCCTTTCTGTTTTCGGGTTGTCCATCCGTCCATCTGTCCAGATGTCCGTCTGGATGTGCACATTTTTGTTACCGTGATATTTACAGAATGCCCTCATGTATTTTGCTTAGATTTGGCAATGTGCTTACCTTACCTGGGAAGATGGACTGATTAGATTTTGGTGTCACCATGATCTAATTTGAGCAAATGGTGGACCCTTCAGTCAATGCTTGCATTGAAGGTATGTCTAGTGTAACATTATATACCATTGATAAGTCCAATTATGAAAAAGAACTTGTTTTACTAATAAAAGTTTACAGTCAGGGATGGGACACGCTTGTGTGTTTCGTACCAGACAGTTTTGTTCAACTTCGTAATCTTATACATACAGGCCTAAAATGCGAAGCTGGAAAGCAAACATGCCACAGAACCAAAGAATTGTTACATTTTAATTAATAAACAATCTAAATTTTATTACAATTATGATACAGTGGTTGAAGACCACCTCCTGTGAGAGACTGCTTGTGTTTTGAAGACCACTTATTGAAGACACTTGATAATTATATTATGTCTATATTAAATATGACTGCATTGTTAAACCCAAACTTATTGTAGGCTTGTGTAGGTGGCCTCAGGTTCGTGGGTCACTTCCTCGACGTTTTCTAGTGAAGTTAATGTGATTGATTGATTGAGTGAATTTTCTGGATAGGCTTAAGTAGATTGGCATGGGCAGACACTAAGCTGTGAAAGCATTGTTACGGCCACAGTAACAACAAGTACTCAGACAAAGGGAACAGGGAGATAAAATTGTACATGTAAATAAACAATGCAAACATTCGTTACCATTCTTCCTTGATTGTTTGTGTTAAGTAAACATTTATAAAAGGATAAGTTGGGCTGCAGACTCAAACAACCATGACTTTTTTATCTGGTCATTTTAATCTAAGACCATACATGACAGATTTTATTTGATTCTGCCTGGTCCATGACAAATATTTCTTGTCTATCGGAATGTATGATTTTCGTATGTGCCACAAACCTTGCTATTTTAGCAAGACATAATATAAAAAAGAGAGAAACAACCTGAATGGTTTTCCTACTGTAAATGGTACATATATATATATATATCCTGTTTTTTGTGCCTTTCATTGTATCATATATATGGAGCATTATACATGAATTGATAAATGTATCAATAATTCACCACTGTATGAGGGCATGAGAGACAAACCGATCAGATGAGACTAATTTTATTAAAACTAAGAGAAATACATGTATATACAAAAAATAGGTATCGTAATAACCTGCTACTAGTCCAGGGCAGGGAACTGTGCATAGGTACTCTTTTTATGTCCTGTCTGTGACAAAAGTATCCTGTCCTTGACAAATTATGATTTTGATATTAACAAGATGTCGATCTTAATTATTTTTGTCTTAATTGTGTCAAATGAAGCAAGGGTCTGGCCCCATCCTTTTGTGCCGTATTTGTTCAACAACTTTTGCCAGTACAGGGGCTCTTCAGGAGCTCAGTTTAACTTACTTCAGTGTGTTAGTCACTTTGAAAAGCTGTTATAATGAATACAGAGAATATAAAACAACTTTTCATTCCTACCATTATTTATGGTAAATTATTAAACTGTTTGAATGTCATTTGTCACGGACGGGACATTATGGAAAATAGGCAGGCTGTATATGAAATATAATTAATAACTCGCCAACCATTTACATGTACATAGTGCATGATAAATAAGGTTGCCATGTTACATGTACTTTGTCCCAAGGGATAAAAATCACACAAGATTATCTATATTATAGATATATTAAAAGACGATATCTCGTCCGTGACACAGAAATGCTAATTTGCACAAATATGGATTCTTAAATGGTGCACAGGGTGCTCTATATGAACAACTTTCCAAACAATCTTGAGTACTTTAAATTGTTAACTTTTAATGACATTATTAAAACTTTTTTTCCTCTATTTGCAATTTACTTTCTGGTATCTGTCTCCCTGTTATCTGATAGAATGCCAATTAATATATATGTACATATATATGTACATGTATGTATATAATTTGCGGATGTTGAAATAATTATATATGTGTGTAATATACTCTTTTGTGATAAATACAAAGGTTTTCTTTCAATTTTTGTATCCTCTTACAAAATTCCCTGCATGCAACCCCTTCTAATATGTCAGATTGGGACAAAGTCAGTGGCTTTCCTTTGCATGGGGTGGGCTCTGCTAACACTCAACAAGGAAAGCAGTTCTGTCTAAGGGTTAGGCACACTGTTCTGATAGGTCTCATCCACAATGCTCATTCAAACTATTCACTGAAGCAGATGACACTGGACATGGCAGCTTTTGAGGACCCAAGTGATGTACAGCCAATGGGCTTTTGAGAACATCTTCACCCAAGTCTTTAATGACCATGCTCTTATCAAAAGTTCTTTTCATAGCCATGGCTTCAGGCATAACCTCAATGCACAAGGCTGGGCTTGAAAAAAAAAAGTATGAAAAATATTCCAAAAGAAGTTAAACAAGCCTGACAGAGAAAGTGGGAAGAATGCTGTGCTTTATGAAATCAGTGAAAAGCCATCAGGACTCTATAAGAATGTATTTTTCAGAGAGATATTGAAGCTAAGAATATGGAATTTTGGAGAGTGATCAGATGCTTCCTCTCAAGAAAAAAAGCGGGAAAAAAAATGTTCTGATAATTGAGCAAAGCAACATGAACTTTATATAATAACCCTTCACAAGTTGCAACTCTTTCCATGTGCACCCGTATATTGCTGGCTGTAGCTCCAAATGATACTGCTTCCCACCTTTCTGACTACAAGAACCCCAAAGAACATACTGAAGCATCTTACAGGTACAATCAACTGCATACAAGTGTTTTTCAAATTAAAGCAGATCCCAAGCTTCAAGTTAATGTCATATTTTACATGTCGCCAGTGTATATCAAATGTACAATTACTTGTCTTTATACAAAAAGGCTTTGATCTTGACCTAGAGCTGTCACATGCTGATTCTTCAAAAGGTGCTACTCCAGTCATAGCACCAACAGTGGCCAGAGTTTTCAGCCAAACAATTGGCACAAGTACTTTTGCAGACTCAGCCAACACATTCTCATTCAATTGGCAAAAAAAAAAAAAAAATACATGTACCACACTGGAAGTATTGTGACCAACCTCTGTGAAGTGTATGAAAGCCTGCTTGTGGATCAACTTGAGACCACTTGAAATACCATACATGCATATCGTAAAATGGTCTCTGCCCGTACAGGTGACTCTCAGTTCCAGTGTGTACCACTGTGCTTTGAAGAAGACTGACAGGCTGCCCCCTGAACAAGGTGTAGAAGCTGTTTTTGTAGACAAGTCCAAGGCTTTCAACCGTCCACCATAGCAAGTCCCGAAAAGTTTAGATGATGACATATAATTATGGTCATTCTTACACTGCCATCACCTTACTGAACAGCTACCTGACAAACAGATCTCAAAGAGTTCAAATTGGATCCACCTATAACAGCTTCAAAACCACCACAGGTGTACCTCAGGGGTCAGTCCTTGGGCCCATGCTCCAGTGAATGACATGTATCAGGGGCACATTCTTTCTAAGGAGACCCTTTATCAGGCCTTGATGTTAAGGATTTTGCTTGGTTGTCCCCGAACAACTTTTGCCACAATTTCCATGATTTCAGACAATTAATAGGTTAAATATTCATAGAACTCCAAACATTTGATTGCCTGGGCTGAAAAAAAATAGCTGTCTGGGGCTATGGGACTTCTCTGAATTTGAACCCTGCTTCATAATTTTAAAAGACACAACCAAATCTTTTGTTAAACACCATTTCAGAACTACAGCCTGCAGTCTATACTTCCTTGACTGCTTAAATGCCATTGTGTGTACTGGGTTTGGAGCACTTCAAGGTGGAAAGAATTAAGACATCACATTAATAGAGCAATTGCCATGACAGTGGTGCTCATCAAGGTGGATATTTTATGAGATTCATAAGGTAGCAAAATATGTATTATAAGTATAAAAATAGAATTGCTACTAAAAGAAACAACCAATTTGTAGAAGAGACTGTTTGTTTGGCACCATTATAGACTATGTCCTATGTGTCACCTTTTTTTGTCTGAAGTCTGCTAACTTAATGAAGTACATGTTTAGCCGTTGCCATGGGTAATTTGCTTCAAAGTTTAAAGTGGCACACAGCAATTATA
Source organism: Hermodice carunculata (assembly GCA_964020975.1). NCBI lineage: Eukaryota > Metazoa > Annelida > Polychaeta > Eunicida > Amphinomidae > Hermodice > Hermodice carunculata. Next base: position 90,608,620 of record OZ026614.1, on the reverse strand, counting down.
ATTATATTTATACAATTATACCTGCTCTAAAGACCACCTCTCGTGAGAGACTACAATCTCTGTAAGACACCCTTTCATGGCTTTTGAGGCGTTCCCTCATAAATTGTCCTGTATTTCAAGACCACCTGTGATATGAGACCGCTTATGTGGCATTAGGGGTGCTATGAAAAAGGTGTGGTATTAGTTGATTCTATGCATTGTATGTGCAGATTTGATCAGTGTTAGGTGCATTGCCTCAAAGACAGTTGAGCAGAACATTTTGGAGTGGCAAAGGTTAAACAGGAAGTTTTCTTCCCCCTGTGGTTGCAGGGACATGACAAGCCAGGTAATGTAAAATCGCTGATTGTAGACATGGCATGGTGGTTCACTTGGCTCATTTTTTGAAGAAAAAAAGAAGAAAAAGAAAAGAAAAAAAAATGAAGCTGCACATTACCATGTAATGAGTAAGTGCACATTGGAGCATATTGATTGTCATGTTAGAAGAATATGGTTTCCATATACTGTAACCATATTACCATCCATGGGGCAGTGTACCTGAGTAACTTGCAGGAGGTCCTAGATTATAAGGCTGAATCCATCACTTTCTCAGTATGATCGATATGCTTCAGTAACCTGAGCATGCCAAAGAGAGCTGTTGACCAATTACAGGTTGTTTTGCTAGTTCCATTCTTGTGCTTTTGTTCGAAACATCTGACAAATTTCTGGTACTAGCACTAGGAACAAGATCAGAATGCACAGCACTTGAAATTTCAAATTTTGGTTGAACAGTTTGTACAGGAAAGTGTTAAAAGAGAGCAATATAGAGAGATGTATGCAGCAAATATGGAATGAAAGATCACCTGACAGAGGAGCAGGGAGCCTGCTGACACATTGGACACAAAATAATTGACTCCAGTCCCCTGTGAATCAAAATGAATTTGAATCTGTGTCTTGAGTCTCATAATATAATGAAATTGATGAATTTCTTGGATATTTAATGTACAGGGAGACCTCATGATAACAACACTTAGATATCCGACATATTCACTTTAACGACACAGGTTTTGAAGGACTTGTAATAGATTCCTCTGTTATGTGACCCATTTATCTGACATAATCAGAAATCTGACACATTTTGCAGGGAACAAATGGTGTCATTATAATGAGGTGTCACTGTACTTTTGTTAAACAATATGTATATGTGAGCTTAAACAACCCGTCTCTCCCTTGATGAAAAAGGAGCAATTGTATAGGTGCTGACAGCGCTGAAGGTATTAGCGTGTGGCCCTGTCCAAGGCATAAGGAGGCAGCACAGACCAGAAGGCCAGCGTTTTCCCAGGCCACCTTAGCAAATCATGTCACATCATTTCATATCCTGGTCACATTCAACATGATCTCTTACCAGCGTAAGCAAAGATTACCATCACAACAGCAAGTAATAATGAAATGGGATATATACTATGGGATAAGACTGCCTGGAGACCAGACAGCCAGTGTGTATATAAACTCCTCACATATGTGACAGGAAATGAAAAAAGCCACTTAAATTGCCGTGTAGCTGAAGAAGAATCATGTTGAAGGACAGAATGGCATTGGTGATCTGTCTGTAGCTTATAGAGACCACAATGCACAGTGCACAGAGACCCTGTAAGCACCGTTGAGATCAAATGGTCTCTACTAAAAAGCCAACATGAAACAAACTAGATCATTAAAAATTTAAGGTACAAGTTAATGCAGATAGATTTTATGTTCCACGCCGTGTGAAGCATGGCAGTGTAAAGTGACAATGCAGAAATTAATCTTACATTGAGAAAGAAAAAATCTGGAGAAGGAAACTCTTCAACACAAAAGTTGTGACCAAGGTATCCAATATTGAACCCAGCATATTGATTTTACAGTTACAGCAAAATTTTAATCAAATTTTTGTCTGTGGATACCAATGCCAGAAAAGTGCTCTTTTGCAGTTCATGCATATATGATATATGGTAGGTATATAGTCCATGTGTATTTGATTTGTGAGGGTACAGCCAGCTGTTGCATGCTGTCTTGCAAAGCTGACATATTTTTCAGGTTGCACACATTTTTTTCTGTATTAAGTTTTAACATGTCAAGTGATATATGCAAGAACATGCCTAGCTCCACTGACCAAATGTGTGGATAAAACTCAGTACAGTCTGTAAGATACTCATGTCTGCCCTTTAAACTGGTCAAAAAAGGTCTCGTGGCAAATGTCCTTTGCTTCAGTAGGAGTTACCTAGTTTGTGTGTTTGTACACTGTATGTAGCAAATGCTCTGGCTAAGAGTTTAAGATTCATTTGCTCTCAGAATAGCATGGCCTTGATCAATTACCTTCTTTGTTGAGGAAAACTGATGAATCCGGATCAATTAGAGACCAGTCATAGTTTTCTAACCAATGTGGTAATGAGAAATGTTGTATTAACATGGCATATATTCCAACATTGTATTTAGTTCTTCAAGTGTGTCACACTTTGTTGGTCTCGAAAAAGTTGACTGTATATAGCCTCTGATGTGAAAAAGATAAACCTTTACAACAATGTACATGCTTAACAATTAAGTGAATCAAGTAGAGGGAGTTCAGCTGTCAAACCTTAACTTCTTATGTGTTGAGAAACAGAGAGGTCTTATCAGGAATTCATGTACCTGCTTACCTGTACAAATTAAATGATTTACCAGGTTGGAACCTAAGCGGATAGTTCAAAGGTAAGCATAAACCATATGGATATAGTTAGGACTCTGCAGCAAATGTGTGTGGTTTTCAGCTGGTGATCATCTCCGATTCAGATTTACAAGACGTTGAGGCAGTAAAATTGTCCAATTTCAGAAACTGATTGCAGTTCATGACACAAATGCAAAATGATAATGCCAGCATTGCACTCTTGCTTTGAATATTTCTACACAGATCAGATACGGACCATTGTGTGCAGTGTGCTGATAAATGCCATATTGTATGTCAGTTTAGAAAAAAAAATCCATGAAAATGGCAGCACAATAATGCCAGCTACTCTTAGTGTACAGTGATTTCTTATGTCATGCAATTGTACCACATTATGACCGTGTAAAATGAGACTACTTTAAACCTATTAATATTCCACAAGAAAGGATTGAGGAGAAAGGGAGAATTCATGTATTAATCTTTCTCACATATCAGGCCATTGTTACCAACCTTTTTAGCCTTGGCTACCAATTTATTTTTCACTGGTGATTACCAAATTTTGCTTATATCCTATTGGTCAATATCTGAAGAAGGCATGTACATGCACTTTCTCCCACATCTATTCATTGCATAGTTAATGAACAGCAGCATCACATGCTGGTGACCTTCCCCTTGAATAATGGAACAAACTTGTCAGTTGTGCCATATACAAATTCCTTTTATGACTTATTTATCTCTCCTAAACCATGAAACTAGCAAGAGACTTCATGGAAATTATCAAAGAATAATGTTAATTAGTTAAACTCTTTCATGTTGGCTAAGTACAGCACAATCCATGTAGCTCCCACAGGAAAAACTGGATGCCCTTATCAGACTAGTTAGCAAAAACGAGCATGAAAAAATTGATCGAAGCTTAATTTTGACACGGGGTGGCCGTTGATGTACCCCTAGTAAGAGCTAGTTTCATTTTAAGGAAGTGTCATAATCATGGCCTTCTAAGTCTGATATATATGGGTATCTGCATAGCAATTACATGTATTTCAAGTGAAGAAAACTTCAACCATTTTTTAATTTTGTTTTTGTCACTGCATTGTTCATTAATTATGGTTGTTTTATGGTTGGACTATTGCTGTCCACATGCGTTTAATCTGACATGCATGAAACAATCTGGGGTGCATGGAGTAATACTGTCAACAATGTTAACAAAGATGGCACCTTCAACATCAGAAACCATCTTCAATCAGAGATTATTTTCTGATTTCTATCAAATTTAGATATGTGAGCATCAACAATAAAGACTGTATGGTGGGCAGTTGCAGATTATCTGATTCCATACTATGGTGACAGGCCTTGGTCAGTGGTTCTGGCACTGCCTGGCAAGTCATGCTGCAGCATGACTTGCCAGGCAGTGCCAGAACCACTGACATAAGACTATAGGCATGTTGGTAGTGAATGAAAGCCCTTTTCATGAAGAATTTAATATGCAATTATCGTATTAAATCTTTGTAAATATACGTAAATATCAGGGACTGGTATGGAATGAGTTAACCTTTGTGACACATGTTGCATTTTTTGGTTTTCACCGGGCAAGCATTGTGAAAACTAATTTATGCCACAAACATAAATGCAACTGCAAACCTTTGCTAGAATCCTTACTCCTCATAAAGTGAGACTCTTAATTAACCCATTCTGATGTGTATAAAATGAAAATCTAGCCTTATTAACATGAGCGTTAAAAGAGGAGAAGGTTGAACTAAATTAACATGGCAACAAGTTTACTCCTTATTGACTTGAAGTCAACATTTGGATTTTGTTATGTGGCCAGACTGTGCTGAGGAAACCTTTTTTCTTCAGAACATTATACACGGATCTCCCTAAAGCATCAATGGCCAAAATATTATAAATTTTAGCTAGTTACAGAAGAAAGCTTATTAATGCCATCAATACACTGTAGTACCAGTGAGACACTGTTAGATGCCTTAGTTTATTTTAAGTTACAACATAATATGAAATTAAAAAAAAAAATAAAGTCTCTTATTCCAGAAGTGATAATGTCGTTTAATAGCTTTGCTACCCAGAACTGAAAACTATGCTTTTAATCTGACCCATTACTCATTTATTTTACAGTGTTTATAAATGAATGTATATTTTTAAAATATATTGGGCTCTTTATACTGGGCTCATTTCATATCACTTTACTACAATTTGGGTTTGCAATAATACAACACAAAAATAAACTCCATGAGGGAGCTTATATTTACTATAGGATGTCCTACTTGTAGCAGATATAACATACTGTACACAAACGCATGGTGCCCTTTTGTGAAAGTGTTATTATTCAATGATCATATGGTGTGGAATGTGTAAAATGATACCTAAACAATTTTTTTGCCATTGATCATCTAAAATATTTTCACTGAAAGTATTTCACTTTTTCTGGCACATGATTGTTAACCTATTGAGGCAGTAATTTTGTGCGTATATTTGGCACACCTTACCACAGGACCTGAAGGACATAAAGTGGACAAAACATTGTCATCACTTTTGAATTAGTACTTAGGGTAATAAATTTCATGACCTCTCCCCTCCCTCCCCCAAATTAGTACTTGGGAAAAAAAATGATTTTCCCGAAAATTCATAGCAAAATTGCTCAAAACATGCCAAAAAATTACTATCATTTTCCATATTCTGTGAAAGTGTACAGACCCATTTAACCCCCTCCCCCTAGCTTGCGTACTGTAAGTACTAATTCAAAAATAATGAAAATGTTGAACCATCCCTTAACCATGTACCACAGGAGAATATGATCATTTGCAGACTGCATGCTGACCAGAAACCTCAACAAAAATAGATGCAACAGTGCCATATCATCTTTTGTCAGGAACCTGACAGGGTTCTTATCATGGAAGCTTATTCTGTGATTGAAGTGTCCATCACTTGAGATATAATGTTAGACAGATTTTACAGGCCTAAAAGTACACCCTGCTTTAAGCTTGTCACTGATGGAAAAACAAGGTCACAGATCATTAAGCCAGCAGCATAATCCTCTGATCAACACAAGATTTTGCTGGAAGCTTCAGCATATTGTATCTTCTTCCCAGCTACATGCGTAGGATGTGGCAGAAGATTGTGTTTTTTCAGTTTGCAACTCACGTCACTTAAACTGTACTTACGGTTTGTGTGTTACACTGCCTGTTTATTATATAAGCTGTTTGTCGTAGGAAAGGAATATACACACTAACTTTCCATGTGTTTATGAAGTTGTAGCAAAGAATATTAATGATCCAGATACTCCTGGAATCAACATGAGTGAGCTTAACAATGATTGAATCACAAAGTTTGTAGTTTTAACTTAGATATTACATTATGAGCTAGACTAATAAATACAAAGTTACAATGATGAAGAGTACACCTAGCTGTGTTTCATACTGTTCCGGCAATGGCCACAGTCCACAAGTATATACTGATCTGAGGCCAGACTGAATACAGGTCACAGGTATGGGTCACGGTCCACAGATACTAAATACAGTCCACAATAAAACAGACCAATTATTATTAAGCATATAAGTACCAGTTTTTCTGGCAAGGGCAGTCTGGATCCACTATTCACTTCAGAGATGATAATTTCTTCCTCCCTGGTCTTCAGTCAGTCAGACACACACCATGTAGGAATCAGGAAAGTGCAATTTCCCTCTGAGTCTTCAGTCAGTCAGACTTGCAATATGCAGTACTCTGTAATACTCCTCTCTTTCTTAGCTGGCCTGTGCCTGGCTGTTTGTATACATCTACCTTTCCCAGAAAGATCAACAAGCCTCCACACTAAATGGAATGTTTGCTGCTAATCTGCTCTTTGATGAAGTTTCTTTTACCTGGCCATAACATGTACATGTAACACTGATAAGTCCCCACATATTTTTGTGGCAAGTCTATTTATATATGTCACTTCTACAAATAAACAGTGCATCAGCAGAACACAATCAACTGAGTGACCTTTTAGCATTCAAATTCAAATCCATAAACATACCAAGACCTTGTGGCTTTGTACACACTTTACACATGATACATGTACATGTACATGTTTTCAGACATTGAAAACCATAGATGCTTTCACTGTAGACTCCCTTATACAAAGTCTTGTGAATGCCTCTAGGTATCCATAAAATGATTTGATGGCTTATGGCATATTTTTTGCATTAAGAGTTATGGAGGTGGGGGTGAGAGGCTGAGGGGGAGGGAGAGAGAGAGAGAGAGAGAGAGCTGCATATCATTTTTCACGGTGATTGTAAATGTGTGTACTTTTTTTGAAAGATATTTACCTCACCAATCATGTAGTGAATCATTTCAAATACTATGAAATGAACTTACGTGTACATGGACATGTCAAAATTAATAGTTCCATGGGAAATAAATATTCGGCAAGTCAATGTTTATCTCTGTGTGTATGATGTAACCCTGTCTTGTTTCAGCTGGCCAGAAATGTCTGGATGTTAATTGTCATCCACTTTAGACGTACTCAGTTTTTCAGTGATATTAAATGTTTTCTATGAGCACATACACATATAGTGTAGATGAGACCTGTTAATCTGATATGTCGAATGAAGTGAAAAAATAATAATAATAATAATAAAATAAGCGATTTAGTTTTTGAAATAAAAGTTTTTGAAATAAAGCCACATACACGTGTGTACATATTAACTTAAGTTCTGGAGGTCTTTTTATATGTACATGTGTAAGCTTTCTCTTCTGAGTAGTTACTTAGCCAAACATGTTTGAACCTCCTGTGGGTATGAATTAAAGCTCAAATGGTTCTCAGCCTGTCACTGCTATATGCATGAGCCAGAGGCCATCTTGGTATGTTATTGAACTATTCTGTCGTAAAATGTAACTTTCTCCGATGTCTTTATGTATCTACTGGGTATATGTAGCAATCACATGTTGCACACTAAGCTTTCTGCAGTTGTAGGAAAGCTCATAAATTTATTTTTCATGAATGTATCTGAAAAATACATACATGTATGCAAAGTAAAGTAAAAAAAAAATCGAGGAACCATGCAGTGTGTAGGCTATAGACAGGTTCTTCCAGTTTGAGTGAATTGTTAGATGACAATGACAGCATATCAACTTCATGTCTCTCACACAACCAATTTTCACTATATATATATATATATATATATATATATATGTATATATATATATATATATATATATATATATATATATATATATATATATATATATATATATATATTTGTAAGGACCGAGCAAGGGTCACAATAGCTAGAAGTAGAAGAAGTTCGACTGGTTTCGTTGTGTTTCACAACTCATCAGGGACTGTGGGCTAATCGACGTTACGTCTGATATATATGGCGAGGGATAACTTACTGTTGCCACGTAAAACACGTTATCGTGATTGCATAACACAGAATCTCGGTTCTACCAAGACGTTATTGTCAAAGTGAATTAGATTCAAAAGAATTTGAATCCCAGCAGGCCTGTAAAATAAAGACTGCCGTAGAAACAATGCTGGGGGTCAGCAAGTGTAATTAATCAGACTTCTGGGTGGTGGTACTACCGTACCACAAAGCCCTGCACACAGGAGCTTGGGACTGTGTGTAAAAACACAGTGTGGGTACATGTGTGCGGTTTCCCAATGGGTTGCATAGGTAATATGCTACCCAAAGCAGAACATTGTATATACATGTATATATGTATACAATGTATATACTGGTTATAATATGGTACATTTGTTTTGATTATTAATGCAGTGGCCAGAATACATGCATGATGGTTTCAGCATGCACAAACCTTAGCTTGTACTTATTCAGAGCACTTCAAAGGCAAACAAGGGTATTGAGAACATCTTTGCTCTATTTGCTTAAATTAACTTGTGCAGAATTGTGTTTTGTCATTTAGCATCACAAAGCTGAGATGGCAAATTTCCAACATCAAACAGTCCTAGAAAACAAACAAAGCAAAATTTACAAGAAGTGCAACCTGCCTTTTGTATTCACTTCTTATAGTTTATTTTGCCACAAGAATTTCAAAGTTTGAACAAAAAAGAAAAAAGTTGAATCCATTTCAAACTGAAAAATTAGAAAAATATTATGTTCACTTTGCTCGATTGCTGTATAAACACAACACAAGTGACACAAATGACAATGGCAAAATACAATTTTTCACCTTATGTACATTTGAAAAATATATACTTTCTTGGACTTATTTTTAGTTTACTGTGTTTTATGGCCTATTTTGTGGACACCTCTGCAAAGCAGAAGTATATTCTTATAATTAATAGCCTGGCTCTAAAATCAGTATGATATTGCTTGCCATGCAAGTTCAGTGCTTGGAGTTGCATTTATCCCCAAAATTTCATTAGTGCAACAGCTTTTGACCTAATTCAATTGCAAAGTGCGACCAAGAAGAAAAGGCAAAAATATCTGTTGCGTTCTCATTTTGTAAAGTCTAATTTTGCAGTAATTGCCTTTCACAAGTACATTATACCATATCCACAATTTAACCACATGGTAGTCCAGTTCCATTTGTTCCAGCTTTGGATTCTATATTCATTCCAAATCAAATTCTAGTTCCAGATTAGTATTTTGTGGACAGGCTTCACAGCCAAGATTGTGCATAGATTTTTGCTATGCAGTGATCTGTTATTTGGATGATATTATAATCTTTATTATTAGCCATGTAACCAGCTGCAAGCCCAGGGGGAGACTTAAACTTCAAGAATGGATGCAGACGTATGACTGGGTTGTCTTAGTGGATGAAAATGATGTGAAATTGGCATGCAATTACTGAAGTAAGTAACCCAAGTTAGCATGAAAAATCACCATTTGTCACTGGAATGGGAAGTCATGAAAAAAGAAATGTTGACAAAATATAATGACAGAAGGAAACAAATGAATGTACATGATGCATGTTTTCCCAAGAAACAGTTAGTCCAGACACCAATAGCTTGCACTTTGGCCACCACTGAGATAAAGGTGATTTCCCTGCTAACACTCTTGAAGTTTAAGTCTTGACCCGGGCTGGCTAGCAGCTGTTTGCAACAGTCACAATGAACCTTTTATGCAATAAAGACTCTTGTGTTCTTTCAGACTTGCCTGCACTGAATGCCCGAGGGTACTGTGTCATGGCGTTTAGCAGAAGACTTGCTAGATGCCATGAGACGTTTAAGACACTTTAAATTGTTGCCACTGCTTATTGTGATAAAGATAATTGGTAAATTAACCAAAACAATGCAGAGCTGAAGTGAGGTAAAAAACGATGAAAGTCAAAAGTAGTACATGAGTCAACAGTTGAACCGATTTAACACACATCATGAAACAGAATGTTTGTATAATTATGAACATGAGACAAATTTAAATACTAGCATAATAGTACATCAGTAAATTACAACACATGCCACACTGCACATGTACCAAGAGTTATCCCCTGCTATAAAACTATCTCTCCTTTGGACCGTAATTCCTGAAAAAAAAAAAACACATTTTCCAAATTTACAATGAAAAAATTAGAACTGGGGGAAAAAAATACATGTATATTAGATATGAGGACTCTTTTTAGAAGAATTATTAGTGCTGGAGGAAAAGATACATGTACATGTATATCCGATATAGAGACTTCTTTTAGAAGAATTATTAGAACTGGAGGAAAAAGTACATGTAACTGTATATCAGATACAGGGACTCTTTTTACCTTTAGTTCATAAAGTGGCGGAGGGTATTTTCCCCTGCGTCGTCTGTCCATCTGTCTGACTGTCCGTCCAGTCGATGTTACTGCAATATCTCAAACAGTATTCACCATAGCTGTACCATTTTTTTAACAGATGCACCATATAATGGACCAGGTGCCTACAGAAAACTAGCTTCCTCTGAGTATTTCTAACCTTTTTATGAAACTTGTAATTTATAAATTTGAAGGCCCCCTGAGTGGCGTCAACCCTGACGATGTTACCATGATATCTCAAAAAATATTCACCATAGCTTTACCAAACTTTTGTCAGAGATGTATCTTATAATGGACCAGATTCCTGTCAAAAGCCAGCTTCTATTTATGAATCTTTTATGGAAATTTTTTTTTTTTTTTTTTTTTTTTTACTTAAGTGTTTTTTTCAAAACCTTAAGGAAAGTCAGGGATCTCAAAATGCAGAACCTGCAACAACTTCCAATGTTAATGCCAGTCAAGCATCAGATATAGACTTATCTGCCCAACCCACCCACAAATTTAAAATACCAAGCTCCTTCACGCCTACTGAGGCTGAACTAGCAGACCCCAACCTAGAAGCTTTTTGTAGGTCGGTAAAATATGATCTGGCAAAATTCCAACCCAGAATTCCCAAGGTAGATAATCTATCTAGGGAAGAAAGAATAGGTCTTAAAGAACTTAGGACTAACTCAGAAATAGTGATCAAAAAAGCAGATAAAGGTTCAGCCATCGTGATACAGAACACAGATGACTACATAGCAAGGGCTATGGACCATTTATCAAATACTGACCACTACAAGATAATGGAAAACAATCTTACTTCTATACACAATGAACGAGTCAAATCAACCCTGAAAGGCATGCTAGACAATAAGAGCATAAGTTCAAAGTTGTATAACTATTTATACATTACTGAACCCAGGGTACCTAGTATGTATTTCCTACCGAAAATACATAAAGGAGTTTTACCTCCACCTGTTCGCCCAATAGTTAGTGCAAACGAGTGTCCTACAGAACGTATATCAGCTTATGTTGATTTCTTTCTGAAACCACTAGTGAAGAAAATTCATAGTTATATCAAGGACACCACAGATTTCATAAACAAAATTGAGGCGTTACCAGCTCTACCAGAAAATGCTTTTCTGGTCACTTTAGATGTACAATCATTGTACACTAACATTCCAACCAATGAAGGCCTACACAGTGCTGCAAGGGCTCTGTTACACAACAGAGACCACACAGACAAACCTGGAACAGCGGAGTTGATAAGCCTATTACGACTTGTCCTCACCTGCAACAATTTTGAGTTCAACGGTGATCATTACCTCCAAGTCAGTGGTACCGCCATGGGTACCAAGGTAGCTTCATCATTTGCCAACCTATTTATGGCAGATTTGGAAGAAAACCGTTTACTCAAACATCCTCTTTCACCACTAGTCTGGTGGCGATTTATTGATGACATATTCTGTATATGGACTCACTCCGAAGAAGAATTAACAGATTTTGTCACTTTTCTGAATTCTTGTCATCCGACAATCAAATTCACATGCAATCGATCAAAAAGTGAAATCAATTTTCTAGACACAACTGTGAAAATTGACTCACAACATAGAGCATACACCACGCTCTATGTTAAGCCCACGGACACCCACACCTATCTACACTTTAGGTCAGCCCATCCCAGACACTCCAGAACTGGAGGGCCGTATAGTCAACTTCTGCGAATTAAGAGAATTTGCAGTAAACCAGAAGAATTTGAAGAGAATTCAAAGAAAATCCTAAAGTACTATGAGAAGAGAGAGTATCCACCTCAAATACTTAGAGAGTCAAAAAGCAAAGTTGACTCAGTCAGCAGAGCAGATCTTTTGACACCAAGCCAAGATGAAGAAAACACTGATCAAGAAAACTTTTTCTACATCATACAACCCTGCTCTCCCTCCAATTAGACAAATAATCCAACAAAATTGGAGGACTTTAGAAGCCTCTCGTCATGCTGAAACAATCTTCAGTAGACCAGTCACCATAGGTTTTAGACGCCCACAAAACCTACGAGACATGCTAGTCCACTCCAGAATTAGACACTCCAATGCTGAAAGAGAAAATCCAGCAATTTCAGGCAAGAAACAGAAGAATGAATGCAATCGCCAGAATTGCAAATACTGCATTCGGCTGAACACATCAGGAAGTGTCACCAGCACAGAAACAAAACGGACATACAAAGTCCTGAGGGGAGGTTGCTGTGAAAGCTCCAACTTAGTGTACCTCCTAACTTGCAAGACCTGTCATAAACAATATGTAGGACAGACGCAACGTCCACTGAAGGACAGGTTAAGAGAGCACTTTCGTTATATCAATAACAAAGTGACCACCCAACCCCTGGGAAGACACTTTTCCCAGGAAGGACATGATGGACTGAACATTGAAGTCCATATCTTAGAATACATCCCGACTCCTCCGAGATTAGCCCGCACCAGAGAGCTGCGACTAACTCGGGAGAAGCATTGGATGCACCAACTACGCTCGATTGAGCCATTCGGCCTCAATATCATGGGAAAGTGAGCTCCCTTGCTCAGTCTAATACTAAATTTTTATTGTCTGAGCTCATTTTCCCATGCTATGTACCACTCAATTAACACATATAGTGTTAATTTGAAAATAACTGCATATTTATTCACAAGGGAAATGTTCCCAAATATTTCCATAGTCCCTATCCAGGGCCATTGGAACAACTATTCTGTTGTTCTAATTCTAAACAAGCCTAAGATAAGTACTGATTGACCCACAGTCATCAAACATCTAGGTGTTTCCATATTAGGAAAACACCTATTTTCAAAGAAAAATTCTTTGAATCAACGTAAACAATAGCACGTGTTTTACGTAGCAACCCAAACGTATATAAACAGGCACACGCAGTTTTTTCAACGGTCGGTTTCGTAACTGATGAGGTGAAGAGATCACCGAAACTAGTCTTACGTCGAAAAACCACAAAGCCTCTTCCATCTACGGTCTAGTCCCGTCAGATTTGCCTTTTTATGGAATTTTGAAGTATTTATTTCAAGGCCTTCTGAGTGGCACACAAGGGGATGACGTTATAATACCTCAACAAGAATGCATTGCCCTTCACTTAATTTTTATCAGAGATGCACATTATAATGGACCAAGTTCCTATTGAAAACCAGCTTCCTGTTATTATTTTTTAAATTTATGACACTTTTGAAGTATTTATTTGAAGGCTGTCTGAGTGGCACACAAGTGGACAATATTGTTACCAGTACCATGGTATCTCAAGAAGGATTCATGACAGCTTTATAAATTTATGGTGCAGTCCCATACAAAAATAAGTATAGACCGTTGTCCACTGGAGCTGGCCATAGGCTGCCCATGGCCAGCTATGTTGGCAGCTACAAAGTGGTCCTACAACTTAGCGACTAGTTACCTGCTAGTTATTCACTAAGTAGCAGCTGCTTAACATTTTACCATGCAATTGACTTTGGGGCTAAGTAGCAGGAAAAAGATATCTGATTGGTGGACAGTCAAGTCACAATGAGAGGCCACTAATTTATGTTAAGTTGCTGTTAGTTTGTGGAGAAGTAGCTGCTAGTTTGCAGCTAAGCTGCTGCTAGATGCTTCTATTAGTTGGTCTTCTACCATTTAAGAAATCCCATTGGCTGGTTTTCTGCTAAGCTGCTGCTAGGTGCTCCCACTGGCTGGTCTGCTGCTAAGTAGCCACACTAGTGTGCATATACAGTCACTTCGATGATTTTGACTTTTCACTGTTTGTCCTGAAACCTTCATATTGCACGAGATGCTCGTCTTCAATCCGAGCCAGGTACATGCAGGTTGAGACTAGACATACAGCTGTAGGTGACTTTGAACTTTATTCCCAAAACTACAGGATCACTTACATGTACATTTAGTGCATATAAGGTCAGCTAATTACAGGCCTGTTACAGTTGTCTTGTTTGACTTAATTTATCGGGGTTAATGTCTCACGGTTGTAGATCAAAGTACAAGAATGCACAAGGCATGAATATCAGCTTTGTCTTCATGCTTTTGTCCGAGAAAAGCAGCAGAGGGAACTGAGACAAGTGTAGCTCAGCATCAGTTGCCGACATCAATTGATTCATTTTAGTGGAAAGAGCATGATAAGAACACAAAGAGTTTCTGTCCAGTGATCCACACAGAAGGAAATTTGCAGGCTTTTATCAGAATTGCTTGAATGAAATAGAATTTTTGGGGCACACATTTTATCTAAGTATCAATTGGAGACATCACCTTTATCATGCATATATTCACATGTATGTGTATATATATATATATATATATATATGGACCATCATTAAAGACAAATTGGCCATTTGATGCAGCTTTTTTGCTTAATCAGTGCAATAAATTCACCCTTTCCTGCTCAACTCAACGAAATATGCCTAGATGAAATTGTCATCTCTTTGTATGTTTTCTATGTAAATTTGATGTCAGTTAACAGACAGTTTTTGTTGAGAATTGTAGATAATACCAGCCAAGATGACATGCCCCAGGGCAACAGCTTTCCTCGGCGCAGATTGGGTACATGTACATTGCGCCCAAACCACGCCGAAGGAAAACTGTTGATTGAGTCTGATCGTCACCAGCAAAGAGTTAAAAGATATTTGTAGAATGGGTAAGGGCACACTGACACCCTTACATGCTCAAGGCAGTCGATCATGCATTGTGAGCATTTTCTGGTGGCTTTCTTTGTACTCACTCAGTAAGAATTCCATCAGAAAATGTTACATGTCTATACACACAATACTTTGGTCGCACATTTTACATCCCAGCCATTGACATGATTGAAGGGCTTCAGGATGTTCACACAACTCTCTCTGTAATTCGAATCTGTGAATTCGATGTGCTCTGAGCTTTTGAGGTCTATTGTCATTTGTTTCTCTTTTCTTTTTATTTGGTCTTTTTTAATGTTTTATTTTTGTGATTTTCATCCCAAATGGAAAAGTAATTGGATTTATGGTGGTGAAGATGAAAGAAGCCATTTGTATTGATTGATAATCCTGTCTCAGTGGCTTGTGTACACCTGGCCACTGCAGCCAGGCCTAATGCATATGTATGTGTAAGGCAATAGACAAGTTGACATCAGCCAGAAAAAAGGTCATACAGGTGTGATGCTCATTTTACCACTGTAGATCAAAAATTACATTGCTGTATTGATGTACATGTAATTAAAAAGTGCAATAAATTGTGGTTTATATTTCCAGTTGCTACATATCCGTGCAAAATATGAAATAGCTACACAGCGGTGACCCATAAGAATGAAGCGTTAATGGCATTGTAATATCTTTGAAAAGGAATTTTACAGTTGAGCAATGTTAATTTTGAGATTATGTCAGAAACCTCAGAGCCATTGAGACTGTTCAATGGGGTGACGAGGGCTGTTTAATAGGGTGAAAAGGGTTTATGGAGCACAGATGATGTGTCTGTTGTCCCATCAATCAAGAGTGCCTTATCACAAAGGACAAACACAGAATGAACGATCATGGAAATTAAAGTGTCCAATTTATGGGAACGTACTTGAATCACAGGGGACATGTCCCGTTGGCAGTACACCTGAGTGATACAGCAATCCAGCACTTGCCGATTTTAGTGTTTCCGTTAGGATCTCTTTCCAGGGGGTCACAAGAAGAGAAATTCAGAGCAGAAGACTGGGGTTTTATCAATTTTACATGCAAATAAACAAGACTTGTGACCCTTGAGAGTTTTTCGTAGAGGATATTTCAGGTTTTGAAAGGGTAATATACCCTCATTTGGGGGTTAATGGAAACACTGAGATTGAATTGGCAGTGTTTTTTGTGAGATTATTTACATGTACATATATGGAAACAAAAGTACACACCTGCCATATTGTGAATTGATCATGCATGTCTTAATATCTCCAGCTTTCCAAGGTCAAAGCGTGTTCCTACAAAGTCATGACAAACAGCCTTTTGTATAAAATAGGCAGCTGTCAACATGCCAGAGTAGCAGTCTACATGCCAATTAATTTTTATTTTTTTTTTGGTTGTGGCTATTATTCTTGTACCCATCTTCTCAAAGACCACTGCCATATGGTCCAGAGGGTTGGGGTTTTTTTTGGGGGGGGGGGGGGGAAGGGGTTGCTTGCAGCAACAGATACATGTATTAGTATTTATTTCTGTTACTTGCAGTTGAAAAATAAAGCAGAGGTGGCAATTGGGAAAAAAAAAAAAAACAAAGAAACAAAAAAACAAAAAACTTCATCAGTTAACCTGCTGTGTGCTAAAACCGTGATCTGGCCATATTGCAGTGTGGAGAAAGATCACAAGTGAATTAACTGAAATAGCCCTGTTGCATTGAGACTTGCCTGAACAAGTAGAGTAATATACATGTACATGTATGTACAAGTACCACCATACAGCTTATTAGCTCTTGTTGTGTGGCATACAGGTACATGTACATATGTCTATGTCCTACATGAAACACCTAGTCCAGACTTTCTTGTATTTAGCTATTCTCTAAGCTTTATGCCTGGATCTTATATACATGTACATACATGTAGTATACAGTATAGTCTCTCCTTTGAGAGACCACACCTAGTGCCATCCAAGAAGTGGTCATATAAAGCAGGTGGTCTTGCCGCACCTGCCCAACAGCTAATGACTTCTTTGAATTTCCATTCATAATAGATTCAAACATGACTGATGGGCACTTAGTAGACCCCCCCCCCCTTCCACCTTGTACTCCTTTGTTGACTCCTATATTGATATTATAAACCTATTTTGAATTTAATGTATAAACTGGTTTGGATAAATTATTTGACCAATCTTTATACAAAATGTGTGAGTTTTGCTTGTCTGAAATGGGATTTTCTGGATGGATAAGTGCTCTCTTGGGGTCAACTTTGGTCACTAGTCAGATTCTGCAGCAGTTCTCTCAAAAGAGGAAAATTACCTGTATCATTAGAATAAATATGTTTTTGCATAGTGAAAATGGTCCCAAAGGCAGGTGGACTACCAAAAGAGGGGTCTTTCAAAAGATAAGCCTGGCCCCGGTGTTATTAAGTGCTCCATTACAGGCAAGACAACACATTGTACATGTATGTCATGGGATTTTTTTTTCTACCTCAGCTAACGTGTCAGTCAGCTGAGTTGGGTGGTGATCTGTCGTGTGTTTCCCATCCATTCACATTTCACATTTTCAGCTTTTTCTGCAAATCTGTCGACCAGATTGACTTCAAACTTAGTGCGAGTCCAACTTCTAAGGTGGATCTCCACCAATTTGTTCATTTTTTTGACCAAATCTTGAAAAATGTTCTCCAAAACTGCCTGGCCAATTGATTTGAAATTGCATAGGGACCTTCTGGGGACCCCTGGACCTTAATTTGTTTGAGAGGTGGTGCTGCGATTTTTTCTGTTTTTGTTTTTGTTTTTGTTTTTTTATGAATTTTTGTGTGCTTTTGATATTTACGAGTTGTTTTCCAAAATCTGATTAAGCCCCCTTCTACTGGAGGAGGGAATATAGTAATTGTGTTTTATGTCCCTGCATCCGTCCATCTGCTATTTGTATCTGGGCTGTAATGCCCTTGTCCTTCAACTTAGATTATTGAAACTTTACACACAGGTGCATCTGGATGTACATGTACATGTAAGGGTGTGTCATGTACCAAAAGTGTAGGTCAAGTATATGGGTCACAGTGACATATCCTTGTAAAATGTAACTCCTTTACCATTCAAGTGAGTTTCATGAAACTTCACACACATGTATATATTGACCTAAAGGTGTGTTATGGAACAAAACTAGGTCACTGGGTCAAGTATCGGGGTCATGGTGATACAATATGTAAAGCTACATTCACTTCATGTCTGGGCTGTAATTTTGTTGTCCTTTGACTTAGAATCATAAAACTTTACACACCTTTGTAACCAAACACAAGGGTGTGTCATGCATAAAAATAGGTCACTAGGCAAGTATCTGGGTCACAATGATATATCCTTGTAAATTCACAACCCCGGGTGTAATTCCTTTATTTTTTACCTTAGTTTCATGAGAGTTCACACCTGCATATATCTGGACCCAAAGGTGTGTCATGAAGCAAAAGTAGGTCACTAGGTCAAATACCTAGGTCACTTGTATATTCTGGTAAAATTGTGTCCTTGTGGACTGTAATTCCTTTACTTATTAAGCTAGTTTCATGAAACTTCATACACACATCTTGACTGAAAAGGTTTGTCATGTAACAAAAGTAGGTCAATAGCTCAAGTATTATGTGTTCTTTTGTCTGTACATCTACTATTTGTGTCTGGGCTGTAATTTGCTTGTCTTTCATTAATGAAACTTCACACACAGATACATCTTCGCATGCAGGTGTGTCATGTAGCAAAAATAGGTCACTAGGTCAAGTATCTGGGTTACAATGACATATCTTTACAAAATGGTGTCTGGGCTATAATTCCTTTCCTATTAACTTAGTTTAATGAAACTTAACACACACATATATCTTGCCCTGAAGGTGCGTCAGGAAACAAAAGTAGGTCAGTAGGTCAAGTGTATGGGTCATGGTGATAGCCTATTTTTAATTGACTACAGTCATTCCAAAATGAGACCTGTGATTAGCAAGCCTGAGGTTATAAATGAGGCAAGGGGGATATGGATCCAGTAGTCTCTGATTGCATTTTAGTTTTTAACGAATTTTTCAATTTGGGTGTCAGCTGATGCATGCTTTCTTGTTGATTACTATGTAAACTAATGGGGATTGCAATGATGATTAACATTTTTTAGTTCTCCAAAACCATCAACTAGGTTTGCCTCAAACTCAGTGGGAGTGTACCTTAAATGGATCTGTACCAAGTATGTTCAAATGGTCATGCTCCATTGATTTTAGCTCAGCTGACTTGTCAGTGAGCTGAGCTTATGTGGTGGTTCTATCCTTCCGTCTTCTGTCGTCCATCTGTCATCCATCAGCGTCCACAATTCCCAGTTTTGAATTCTTTTTCAAAACCACTCGCCATATTCCATCAAACTTGGTTGGAATGTACCTTGGGTAGGTTTCTACCAGTTTTGTTCAAATGGTAAAACTCCAGTGATTTTTGGATTTTTTTATGATTTTTTTTTTTTTTTTTTATTATTTTTGGGGGGGGGTTCATTTTTTGTCCAAATCTTAAACGATCTTCTACAAAACCGCTTGGCCAATTGCTTCAAAATTGCTTGTGAAGACTTCTGGGAGGCCTGACACCTTAAATTGTGTAACAGATGGGGCTGTGATTTTTCAAATATATTTTATGTAAAATGTGTATTTTCTCTATTTTTGAGTTCTCCAAAACTGTCACGCAGATTTTGCTGAAACTTGGTAGAAATGTTCTTTGTGGAAGGGCCAACCAAAGTTGTTCACAAGGTGGTGTTGCTGTGATTCCAGATTTTTAATGAATTTTCCAGTTCAGGTAGTTATCGCTTGATGTGTACAGTCCTATTGATTCTATGTGAGTGAAAGGGGATTGCAATGGTAATTCACATTTTCAACTTCTCCAAAACTGGCAGCCAGATTCACATCAAACTTGGTGGGCATGTACATGTACCTTGGGTGGGTCTCTACCGAGTTTGTTCAAATGGTCAAGCTTCAGTGCAGTGATTTCTGAATTTTAAATTTTCTGTTCATTGTTTGGCCAAATCTTTAAAAAAAAAAAAAAAACATCTTTTTCTCCAAAACCACTTGGACAGTTGATTTAAAATTGCTTAGGAACACTTGGGAACATGAGAGCAGGAAATACACAACTCATGGGTTACCTTGGCCTCATCAAGGGTCACTTAGGTGTATTTAACTCTACAGATAAGATCTATTTCAGTCTGGACTTTAATGTTTTACATGGTTATGACTCTTTTTGAGGGCCACACTCAGACAGTGCATGAGTGACATTGACCTCATTCCCAAGGTCACAGGACAGTTGATATGAAGGGAAACCCCTAGACTGTAATTTGTTGAACAAGCGGTGCTGTGATCTTTTTGTATGAATTTTTGTGTGTTTAAGATATTTTGACTTTGTCAGAATAGTGTCCCAGATTGTGGTGAAATTTGACCAAAAACATACCTTGTTGAAGGGTCAAACAGATTTGTTCTACTGGTGAAGGTACTGCAGATTCTGAATTTTAATGAAATTTTCAATCCGGGTATTTCTAGATTTGTTATGAATCTTTTTTATTCATTTTTGACAAAGTCATAGGAAGTTCTTGTTCTGCAAAACTACTTGGCCAGTTGCTTCCAAATTGTATGGGAGGAATTGTGAGTGCCACTAGACCAGGGTTGGATTGATTATAGGTTGAATGTCAAGGTCAGCTGAGGATGGATTGTTCCCACAGGCCACTTGTTCAAAATTTTAACCCTGATAGACTGAGGGTCATGATAATGTATAATACTAACAACATTAAAGGCAAGTAGTTCTCATGTTATTGTTGGGGTGATAAAAATATTAGAGTGGTCGTGTGACCCTGATAAATCATTCTTTGTGGCTCATGCACTTATTGTGTTTGCACCACCTCAGGAAGCATGCAGGTGGTCTCATTTGTGGGAGGTCCATACAACAATCTCAATTGTGCAAAAAGGTATAAATAAAGGTCTGCTGGTTTTGTAATTACATATGTTAAGATATACATGTACGTGCCTTACCTGAGCTGGATATAATTACCTCGAAAAGTTGTGCTATTTTAAGATGTTGATGTATATGTAAATTTTATATCACTGTCATCACCTAGCTATCGTACTGGCCAACATTATTCCTGATGTGGACGGCAATATATCAAAGTGAAACTTTGTTAAGACGATTTCCTTGAAAAATACAAGGCTAGTAATTGTCAATGTATTCTCAAGTGATGTACATGTATGACAAAAATTGTACATTTTAATACATTAAATATATTGTTGGTACAATAATTTCTTCAATCAAAGTGTGAAAAGAAATTATGTAGAGCTGCACAAAGAAACTTCAAAGGTACCAGGCATGTGATCCTCCTGGCTTTGGAAATGCTGGCCACAAGAATGAAATATCCTGGTCACACTAGTGTGGTTCCCTCATCAGTCACCAAGGGCAGCCTCAGTGGCATTAATCCCTGCCCAATCACAGCCCTGTCTGGTAATAATGACAAATCTACAAGCACATCATGGGGAATCTGATTTGAAGCAGGTTATATGTGTGCGCGCTGATTCATGAACAGTTTACCTTTGACCTTGGATTTCTGCCACAGACTATGAATAAAACCTATCTATACATATACACAGACCCAAGTTTGTCAAAGTATATACTTTGTACCTACTGGTCTATACAGAGGAATTTTCTAGTATGGGAACACACTGCCATCACACAAACGAGATGGAACCGTTAAATGTGAGGTCAACTGCCAATTTGCTGCTTATTTTTACATGTAATTGGTCACAAGGCTTCTAATTTATCTGAGCGTTACCAAGCATTCCACGTTCTTGAAATCGCTGCGAGTACATGTACATATACATGGCTTCCAACATGTCTGAGGCCCTGATCTTTTTAACAAGAACCACAAGCTAATTAGCTTCCAAATGCTTTTTGACTCAGTTATGCATCAACTACAGTTTAAAAACACTTTCAAGCATTTCTTGACAGAATGTTGAAAACAGAATTATTAACATTTTGAAGTGCATACAGTTACCAGAATAGTTGAGTTTGTGGTGAGAGTTCGACTGGATGCACACATTTCCCTTGCTACATTATAGATGCACAAGAAGCCCTTAATTGGATCCTGCATGGAAACCTTTTCAAACTTTATGACACTTTCAGGAGTTTATTTCGGAATCCTTTTACAGTATCATTTGTCTGAGTGTTTTTAACTGAGTCAACAGCTTATCTTGGCACACATTGGGCATAATGCGTGCCACGAAAAGCTGTTGACCTGGGATATTATCTCTGGAATTATATAGGCACACTGGTACTTGAATGAAAGGTATTTTTACAAGGAATACGAATCTGGGATCTTAATGATAGTTCAGACTAGTTTGACTTTAGTATATCGACTTTAGACATGATTGGCACTGAAAGAGTTCATTTGTTTTCACCCTTCCACTTGTATCACTAGTAACTTGTTTCGGCGTTTCAGGGCGGTTCCCGGCGCTACACAGCGTTTGCCGGTGTTACAAACGCCGGCAAACAACGACTAACGCTGGCAAACGCCAAAATCCAATTAAGCCTTTTGGGGCTTGGCGTTTGCCGGTGTTAGTAGGCGTTTGCCAGCGTTAGTCGGCATTTGCCAGCATTTGACACCCTTTCAACGCCGGCAAACGCTGTGAAACGCCGACTAACACCGGCTACCGCTGGCAAACGCTCTGTAGTCCTCTCAACTAGCAAACTCAATGGGATACATGTAAAATTTGAATTCAGCTGAACTGGGATTAGAAGGATCTATGGAAATTTGTGTTTTGTACTTGTACTAATCATTAATGTACTTTTATTTTTTATACTCATGGGCAATACAACATAATTATCTTTAATATTATGATGATGATTTATCTATTGAGGTGTATGTGTATTGAATGACTTTGCTCATGATCACTGATATATACATATTTTGGTCACTCCAATCTTGGTTGTAAAGTAATGACAAATAAACAACCCTGTTTTCAATTTTATTTAAACACAGCACAGCAAGTTTTTATTGTTTGTACCACACAAGTCAGCAATGCATAGCTTTGTGCTAGCATAGATGTGAATCACTGTGAATATAATACATGGAATTTATTATTAAATCCCATGTATTATATTCACCCAGAATCTATGGTATCCCATACCTGTCAACATTCCACACCTCAAATAGGTAGATTTTTGTAAATTTTAAAAATCCATGGGGGAGATTTGTATTTTAGAATATAATAGAAAATACTAAATTTTTATGCAGGAGATTCTGCCAAATTTGCAAAATTTTGCTCATAAATAAAAAAATTGGGGTGAAAAAGTGGGAGATTCCCACCTTATGGGGAAGACTTGATGTATGCTAGCCCAAAGCTATATTTTTCTGACTTCAATAAAATACATGGAATCTAATTATAAATTGTATGTATTATATTCACAGGGATTCACATCTATGCTAGCACAAAGCTATGCATTGCTGACTTGTGCGGTACAAACAATAAAAAATTGCTGTGCTGTGTTTAAATAAAAATTGAAAACAGGCTTGTTTGTTTGTCTTTACTTTGCAACCAAGATTGGGGTGACCAATATATATATATATATATATATATATATATATATATATATATATATATATATATATATATATATATATATATATATATATATATATATATATATATATATATCAGTGATCATGAGCAAAGTCATTCAATCACATACACCTCAATGGATAAATCATCATCATAATATTAAAGATAATTATGTTGTATTGCCCATGAGTATAAAAAATAAAAGTATATTAATGATTAGTACAAGTACAAGACACAAATTTCCATGGATCCTTCTAATCCCAGTTCAACTGAATTCAAATTTTACATGTATCCCATTGAGTTTGCTAGTTGAGAGGACTACAGAGCGTTTGCCAGCGGTAGCCGGTGTTAGTCGGCGTTTCACAGCGTTTGCCGGCGTTGAAAGGGTGTCAAACGCTGGCAAACGTCGACTAACGCCGGCAAACGCCGAGCCCCAAAAGGCTTAATTGGATTTTGGTGTTTGCCAGCGTTAGTCGGCGTTTGCAGGTGTTTGTAATGCCGGCAAACGCTGTGTAACGCCGGGAACCGCTCTGAAACACCGAAACGCACCCACTAACGCCGAAACAAGTTACTAGTGTATAGGAGAGACGATATGGAGCTTGGTCTGCCTTGGAGGCAGACAGAGGTCAGATACCCTGTGAAATCTCTTGAAACATGGAAATGCATTCTTCCAGTGATGCAAGATGTACATTTTTTAGAGCCGACAATACTACTGTATTATTTTGCCCCTTTTTTTGAAAATCTGAGACGGGAAGCGTAGCCTGTGAAAATCATCAATGTGCTATTACCATACCACCTGCAGATGCACCAAACTGAGTAAAAGATATTTTTGTTTATTTGACACACAAAATCTTGTATCCTGCATCACCTTTCTGGTGACTTCCTTCAAAGGTTAACTTTGCCATGAATTGCCATGCAGCGAGTCTCAAAGTGAAGTGTTTGAAGTGTGCAATTAGCTGCAAAGTCATTGCATTAAACTGCTCAGTATGCATGGACTGTACAGTTGGTGGTGTCTGCAGGGATAAAACTGATGCCCTTTTTACTATTATCCCTCTAAATTAAGGCTCAGTGACATTCTGTGGCATAATTCCATTTCTTGCATGCTGAAGAAACCAGATACTTGAGGTTGCTTTTGATTAAAATACATGTAGAAATATTTCTGATTACTGCAACAGCAATATGCAAATACAGTAGTCCCTCCTTTGAGAGATTGCCCCTAGTGCCACCCAAAAGGTAGTCACATAAAGCAGGTGGTCTCTCAAAGGAGGTATAAATAACATGAAAAGTACCATAGAGAGATCTGACAATTGTGGTCTCTCAAAGGAGGTGGTCTCCCAAAAGAGTGGTCTTTCAAAGGATGGACTACTGTAATATCAAAACCTGCCACTGGAGTGAAGATTTAAGTTCACATCATATCCTAATTAACATAGGAGCCAGTGTCACAGAAAAGTGCCTTCACAATAGAAGTCACCTAAAATTGTCTCTGACAGTCATTTTAGAATGATAATGTGCAAAACCACAAGAGAAACTAGATGTTTGGCCAGTTTGAGCAAGTTGTGTGGAGAAAGAGTTAATCTTAATGGACATTTCAGGAGAACAGTAATATAATTTGAGGTTTTCCATCAATAAATATGATCTCCTTTCATCTGTTTCATTTCTCCTTTTAACCCTCAATTAATATTATCCTCACAACTGATTCATCCTTAAACTTGATCATAATTTCTTTATCCGTTAATCCAGACTATAAATATTGATTGTCATTAGTGGCTCATCAAAAACATGACCAGATTATTGATGGAGTTTAAAAGCTGAGAAAGGCACCCACAGAAAGAAAGGAAGTCACGCAACTTATCTGTGATTGACATGATGTGTAATGGATTGCCCAATAATGTATAGTGACATTTTCAATACGGACAACAGAAAGGAAATGCTTAGTGTGCCCAGACCCTCCTATTTCCGTTGCTGATAGATTACCTTAACTTCCAGGTCACTTCAGTTTTTTTATGACCAGTCATTATATTATGCTGACAGGTTTTCCATGTCACCTCAGGCGCACTTTGCCAGACATTCAATGTTTGGCATGTTCACTATAAGGCAGGGCATATTTTTTTGTACTTTGCTTTGAGCTTTTCAATGAGGATGATGAACCAAGAAACCCAGAACTCATCTGCTTGGTTTAAACATATTTTCATTGATTATTAACAACATGGTTAAACCAAACAGATATGCTCTGCATGGATGTTATGATAGAACAATGCAGATTATTTGCTTATCACTGTCTGTTAGCTTAGAAAGGTGCGAAGTGTCGAATAAAGCACCTACATGTATATTGGAGAAGCAGTGGGACCACAACGTCTTAAGTTGATTTCTGCTGGTGATG
Source organism: Hermodice carunculata (assembly GCA_964020975.1). Classification (NCBI taxonomy): domain Eukaryota; kingdom Metazoa; phylum Annelida; class Polychaeta; order Eunicida; family Amphinomidae; genus Hermodice; species Hermodice carunculata. Next base: position 90,582,634 of record OZ026614.1, on the reverse strand, counting down.
GTGGCCAGAAGATAAACAGTTTCATAGTACATTGTCAAGCTTCATTTGCCCTATTGGAGCCTTGCCTGGCTCTCATGGCAGCATTTCAGGTATCTCTGAGGAGTTGCATCATATGGCCATTATTTTGACACCATTGAGATCTTGAAAGGAAATTATCGGTGTATAGGTAACTTAATTAAGTGACTCAATTTCTCAACAGTCGCTTCGCCCTCTGACTCCTCGCGTGCTCAACCTTTTTGGCCCTTGGAAATGCCACATGTCAGCAGCTAAAGAAGGACTTCCTACAGGCCTCAGCAAATAACCAAGCTATAGTCCTACAGTCAGGACACTATAAGCCAACACAGTCCTCACACAAAAGGTTGAATGGACCTGTAGCTATGATAGATTCAGTAGGTTCACCTGGATAAACTGCAAAAATGGATGTGCCACTTTTTATGTTCCCACCCTTGGGTAGCATTCAGATTTGTTATTGTATATATCTGCCCATCCGTCTGCTCAAGAAACTTGTGTCATGCAGATCTCCAGGTATTTGACCTACCGTCATGGAAGTTAACATGTATATTAAGGATTGTATATGAAGATGCACACCTGAGGTTTTGTTTGTGCATGCATCCGTCAGTACATTTATCTGACACTATTGGTTAGGTGAAAAAACCTATTACCCAATGTCAAACTTGTGTTGTGCAATATCTCCAAAAGTGTTGGTTAACCAACAGTTCCTGACGAGTTGTGGAAAGCTACGAAACCAGTCGAACTTAACCATTTGCCATTGTGACCTTTGCTCGGTCCTTTGTTAAAATTTCCAAAAGTGACTTGCACTCATAAAATGTAACAGGAATAGCTAATCAGCACATGATGCATCTTTAGTGTTAGGTTTCTCGGTGCATCCTTCCAGATTGAGTTTGGTTCCTGGGGCATAACCTGTTGGACCATACCTTGGTGTGTAGAGTGTGGTATATAACAATGTTCCAACATGCAGAGAGTGCTGGAGTGGGACTTTTTTTCAATTAACATTGTGAGTACTTACTAATGGAACTTTCTGTGCAGCACTTACAGGATTAACTATTTTCTGACCCCTAACCTACAGTGTACATGTACCTGTACTGACTGAGCCTATGCAGGAAAAGTCAGTAGTAATGGCTTAGTGCAGTTCCTAAACTTTTCATGCAGTCTCGTGTGCCTGAAAATGTACTACATTTTAAACGTCTCTTTCTGGTTCCTTTTGTAACCATGCAATAAAGGCATATTGTTTGCCTGTTTGCTACATGGTTGCTTTTACAAGCCACAGCAAATCCATGAGGTAAAACTTCATAACCTGTTTTATATGATTCTGCCTCTCTCCTACCGGAGGAGGGGCATATAGTAATCGCTTTTTTCTGTCCATGCTTCTGTCCCCTATTCGTGCTCAGGCTATAATTTGCTTGTCCTTCAACTTAGATAAATGAAATTTTATGCAGAGGTGCTTCTGGAAATCAGGGTGTGTCATGTACCAAAAGTAGGTCACTAGGTCAATCACCTGGGTCACAGTGACATGCTCATAAAATCGTGTCCAGGGTATAATTCCTTTACTATTAAACTTAGTTTCATGAAACTTCACATACATGTACATCTTGACCTTAAGGTGTGTCATGAAACAAAACTATATATCACTTGGTTAAGTACCCGGGTCATGGTGGTACAATCTTGTAAAACTACATTACATTTTATGTCCGCGCTATAATTCTGTTGTCCTTCAACTTAGGTTAATGAAACTTTACAAACAGGTAAATGTGGACAGAAAGATGTGTCCTGTACCACACATAGGTCAGTGGGTGAAGTATCTGGGTCACAGTGACATTATGTCCGGGCTCTAATTCCTTTACTATGAAACTTAGTTTATTGAAACCTCACACACATATATATCTTGACCTAAAGGTGTGTAATGAAACAAAACTAGGTCTTAAGTTCAAGTATCTGGGTCATGGTGGTACAATCATGTAAAATTACATTACACTTCATGTCTGGGCTGTTATTCTGCTGTCCTTTGACTTCGAATCATGAAACTTTACACACATATATGCACACAAGAGTGTGTCAAGCATAAAAGTGGGTCACTGGGTCAAGTATCTGGGTCACAGTGACATATTGTTATAAATTCATGCCCGGGGTGTAATTCCTTTAATCTTTAACTTAGTTTTCACTAAACTTCACAGATCCATATATCTGGATCCAAAGGTGTGTCACCAAGTAAAACTAGGTCACTAGGTCAAATATCTGGGTCACTGGTATATCATGGTAAATAGTGTCCAGACTATAATTCCTTTGCTCACTAAGTTAGTTTCATGAAACCTCATACAGACACATATCTTGACCCAAAGGTGTGTTATGGAACAAAAGTAGGCCACTAGGTCAAGTATTATGCATCTTTCCATCCTCTATTCATGTCTGGGCTATAATTTGCTTGTCTTACATTTTAGTTTAATGAAACTTTACACGCAGGTGCATCTTGGCATGGTGTGTCATATAATAAAAGTAGGTAACTAGGTTAAGTATCTGGGTCACTGATATATCTTTATTGAATTGTGTCTGAGCTATGATTCCTTTAATATTTACATGTAACTAAGTTTAATGAAACTTCATGCGCACATATCAGACATATATTGACCTAAAGGTGTATCATGAAACAAAAGTAGGTCACTAGATCAAGTATCTGGTTCTGTGTGATAGCCTATTTTTGACTACAGCCATTCCAAAATGAGACCTGTGATTAGCAAAGCTATAAATGATGCGAGAGGAGCATGGATCCAGCAATATCTGATTGCATTTTAATACACCCTTTTCAAAGTTCCTGCCATATTTGGAACACTACTGACCTCTGGTGACTGCAACCAGAATAAGGCTTAGGTGGACACCAATTCATGTCCCCATTCACATACATGTTAAATTCACTTACTTTGCTAGCTCATATCTATTATCAACAACACTTTTGAATTTAACTATTGAGTTATAGTTTTGCTTTGAAGCAAATCTTCTTTTCTAGTTATCCTTCTTTGCTAGTTAATTAATGATGTTCGTGAAAGTTCTCAGAATGGTCCGGGCCTTTCGTCCGAAACTATTGCTCTTAGCAATCTGAAATGTTTATAGCTTGTTATCCTTGCCTGATAGAGGTGCCTTTTGATGGTTTTGAGTGGCTTATTATTCTCCTTTGTTAGTTAATTTGTGATGTTCTTTAACAACCTGAGAAGTGTTTCCGGGCCATTTCTCCAAAACTATTACACTTAGCAATCTGAAATTTTTATGACTTGCAGTCTTTACCTGCTAGATGTGCCTTTTGATGGTTTTGTGTGGCTAATTATTCACGTACATAAGTTAATTAGTGATGTTTGTTAAAGGTCTCAGAAGGATCTCTGGGTCATTACTCTAAAACTACGTGTATAACACGTAGCAATCTGAAATTTTTGTGGCTTGTAGTCCTTACATGCTAGATGTGCCTTTTGATAGTTTTGTGTTGCTAATTATTCTTCATTGTCTGTCTGTCCATCCTGGCATGGTTTCTAGGCCATTTCTCCAAAACCTTTACACCTGGCAATCTGAAATTTTTGTGGCTTGTAGTCCTTACCTGCTTAATGTACATCTTGATGGTTTTGTGTTACTAATTATTCCCCTCGCCAGATATTGCTTCTGTTAAGGCACCCTGTATGTATTTTCCTGCTTCTGGTGGATCATTCCAATGTGCTCTCTGGAGATACTTGGTCCTTACAAAAAATTCAGTAGTATAAAAGCAAAAATATAGTAATACAGAGCCTGTCAAGTGTGACCTTTTAAGCCTGGCATAGCTCCTTGGGGTGCTCTCTCAAGACAGAAACCAATGTACATGTATTATAGTTACCTGGTTGGGAGATATGGTTAGCATCAGTGTCAACTTGTTTATAGTTTGAAATGGTCAAACCAAACAGCAACTTATTTTACTCAGACCATTTCTATGGTAACAAAATGTTTATGCCTAAACACAAAAAACAAATATATGAGAAATATACAAATTTTTTTCTTTAATATTAGGTTTTAAAACTGAAGATTCCACTATCAGTTTTATAAGCTGTCGTAAATTGTCAGAAAATCACTGATTCTGCCATTCATTCAGGCCTGTATAAATCTGTAAGATTATACACAAAATTGTGGTGCCAGGTTGTTGAAAACTGCTTGTGAAAAGTTTTGATGTTTTTATTTATTTACTTATGTATTTGTGTATAATAAATTTTGTATCGCACAACAAAGATTTTCCCAAAACATGCACTGCTATGTGTGTGTCTGTGTCTGTGTTCATAATATGCAGAGGCAGGCTTATAGTAGTTGACCAGTGAAACCATATGTAGTGGATCTATAAAACAGCGTGTATGATTCCTTAAAAGATCAGCATGGTGTATACAGACAGAGACAAATGTCAAAAGATACTTCTGAGTCAATGCCTGCCTCCCCTGTTGACCTCCTGACCTCTGACATTATGTTCCTGTTGGCCTTTGTCCCCCAAATCTGTGGATGACACTCTGGAAGAGTTACTCGTCCCTGCATGGCAAAGGGGCCGCGATGTGGAGATGCTTCAGCTGCGTGCTGTAGTAGCATAAGAGTAATATTTACATAGACGTGATATTCAATCTGAATGTATCGTGTTACAGAATGGAAATATTTGGTCTGAAGATATGCAGCTGGTACATGTTACATTACACAGTAGATATTGCTTCACTTTGAGCTCTGTGGTCCTTCAAATGCTGCCAAGAAAGTTGTTGACAAAGTTCTGATTAGTAAAATGCAGGGTTTGCCTGCAGGAAGTAGATGATAGAGGACTGGTGGCCCTTTCATTCTCCTGCCACTGAAAGTGGGCAGATGGTCCTGTGTTAACACTTTGAATGAAAATTGCTGATGAGACAGTGGTTAACACTAATAGATTTTTTTGGCAGCGTATGCTGCATTTCGGCGGCAGACAGCAGTACACAGCAGCAGAGAGCGGTGGCCAGTGGCAGACAGCGTTAGCCAGCGGCAGAGAGCGGCGGTCGGCGGCAGGTCCGCCGACTGCCGCCGTCTGCCGCTGAAACCCAATTGAGACTTCTGGGGCTGGGGCGGCAGACAGCGGCAGACAGCGGCAGACAGCTGCAGACAGCGGCGGACAGCGGCACATGGCGTTGGCCAGCGGCAGAGAGCCTTTCGCCGCTGTACGCCGCTGTATGACGCCAACCACCGCTATCTGCCGCTGGCTACCGCTCTGTCCTCACAACTGCATTATATTAAGTGTAAAATATGAATCCAAGTGAATAGGAAGGAAAGGGAACCATGTGTACCCATTCATTTATGGCTCATAACACTTCAGTTGCTTCATTCAGTCATATTAATCGGTTCATTCACCTATATGCATGTACACATCAATAAATTTTATTTTCATTTGCTCATGCCTGACAGTTAACTTGCATTCAAATGAATATTGCATTTACATGTAGACATAAGAGGCAAACAATTCCCTTTTCACATATCATGTATTTATTGAGTATAAAGTGAATATACATCATGTGCAGGGAAAGATATATACATAGGTATTCAGAGGTACATTTGTGAAGGACCAGAGCTCAGATCCTGAAAGGTGAGTTACTAAGAAAAGGATAAAATATAAACAGTTATGAGTCTGTATATTCAGCTTATTACACAACCTCAGGTCCTTTTTATGGCTACAACTGTCTATATTCCCAATTCTGCAAGTTAGTGAACAGGGGTGGGTAAACTTTTATAAATTTGACCAAGAAAAAAAAAAAAGACACAAATGCCAAACTTGTGAGTTGTAGAACATTTTGGGACAAAGTTACCATTTGGGACAAAGTGCAGCATACGCCGCCAAAAAAATTTACTAGTGTAACATACCTAATGTATAGAGCCATGCCAAATTGTCAGACACGCATGCCCAATTCGCAGAAATCGATGATACTTTTGTCATTCATTGACGATATGTGTTAAAAAAATAATAATTTAATAAGCACAGAGAGACTGATGTGGGATCAAAGATAAGTTGACCATTTTTGAATTTTGCATATTTTTACATACAATGTCAGCTTTTGGATAGAAAATATCCATTAAAGTCAGCAAGTATTATTCAACACCCATATGCAATGAAGTTTGCAAAATAAAGTTGTAAATCTAATCTGTGTATTAAATTACGGAGGTTCTTACCTCTAGGGCTGAAGCACACTTTCCATCTAGAAGGTGAGGAAAAATAACATGGAGCCAAATACCTTTGGTGTCCGACATTTGGGCGCACCCCTAACTTTCTGCTCATGGTAGAAAAATTCTCGATCATCTCTTGTAAAATGTGTGCACATTCCCAATCCGAGGAGTGTGATTTAACAAGGACGGAATATACATGTACGCCAACAATCCACTGTGTTTCGTCTTTTCAGCAGCACTGCCAAACAACATCAATAAAATGTAATTTAATTTTTAGTTTGGCAGTGAATGCAACCTAGCACTTACATGTAGCTGTCGAACAATTGGACGCCCCAGTATACATGTGAAATGCTTTCCTTGTTATAGGATGGATGCTGCAAAAAATTGTACCAAGGAAAGTTGTTGATTCAGTGTTAACCCGTAAAGTGCTTCTCATGGTCATAGTGGTTTTCTCATTACTGTTAAAGACAATGGTTAAAAGATTCAAACTCCTCATGAAGATACCTTTCATTCAAATACCAGCAAGCCTAGTCTGAAGCAAAAAGTAGTCTTAGTCAACAGCTTTCCTTGGAACACTTTGCACACAATGTGTCCCGAGGAAATTAAAGCTGTAGACTCAGTCCTAAATCGGCGCTTAAATTGAGGGCTAATCTCATCAGGAAAATGTTTTAACTGTCATCGTAGTTGGGTAATTTCGTTGTTGTGACATTGTTGCATACGATCATCCATTCTCAACTCACCATGGTATGCCCTGGTGAGTTATTGAATGGGAAGCAGGCTGGTACAAGTAGAGGGTACTTTCCTGTTTCCATATACAAATGACATCTCCAGTACTGCAGTGCAGTCAATAGAACAAATTACAACATCTGACAAAGAAAATAGAAGACAAATGCCAATTGGTTCTATTCCTGGTTGTGGTGCAGTAATTTGTTCATGGCCCTATCATTCATTGAAATCAGGGTGGAGAACATCTGCCAGCTTCACAACATTTGAACTTTGAAAAGTAAAAGTCTGTGTAAAATAAGAACTTTTCCTGTGATAGAATGGCATCCCGTGAGGGCTGAAGGTCAGCAGTGGTGGAACTCAATCTGCACAGAAGGGCATTGCAACCAAAAGTCCAGCCTGAGGGAAGTGAGGGTATGATGCCGTCTGGCGATGCCTCTGCGTGCAGAGTTTCACCACTATGCTCACCTTCAACCCCCACGGGATCCCTAATTTGAGGTCAATAAAGCATCAAATTATCGTTTCGTGTTTCCTGGCATGTGACCCTGTGACAGTGCAAGTTGATGCAGATTGCCTAAAGATAGTTATACATACATGTGTGTGTACATGCCAGTTGTTTTGACGCTTTTATATTAATTGCTCGATTATGGTCATGGTTACTCCGTTTATCCAGCAATTTAACACGTGCCTCCATAGGTGTACTTACATACACGTATGTGTAGCAGAAAACTGTAATAGTGACAGTAGATAATGTGCCTGTCTGCTGTCTACAGATGGTCAGGTGTTATGTCAAAATGAGTCCAGGTGTAAATGTGCCAGGTGAAAAGTCACACTTTGATGTTACTTTTTGGGGGGGGAGGGGGGATTTTGGCAGCAAATTTAACACAAGGTTCATGAATGGTTAATTATACTATCATGCCACAGTCATAGATTTATATTCTGTTACATGTATTCCAAAATGATTTTTTGACTTATATGATGTAATTTCAATTCTAAATCAAAATAGAGGAGGTATGGATTTATGGATTTGACATTTCAAGTGAAATTAGGATTGAACAGTCGGAGATCTTCGATCTTCCATATTATTGATGTCGTCTTTGGAAACACATTCTGAAAATTCAACTGCAGTATTACAGGCCCAAAAGGAGTTAAAAGTTAAAAAGCAATCAGTTTCCATTTATTGTATTCTTGATTGCTTTGTTGCTCAGCCCACACAATTTCCGGTCATAATGAGAAGCGGCAGCCATGATGACATAGAGGCTGTACCATGACAAAGTGGTCTACATTGAAGGATGCTGAAACATGTTTTTCCAAGCTTAGAGGATAAATTGTTTGGTGGTGATCAGCAGCCAGGGTTCTAAGCGAAGATCTGCACAGAGACTTAAGGTATGTTAGTTTCTTGTATTGGCTTTATGGAACTTTTTTTAAAAGTGCATGTATATATATAAATGCTGCCAAGGTGACTGTTGCGCACTTGTATTAATTTCCATGCCTTGAAATGCCGTGTAGGTGGGTAAGATTCCAGGCTGTTGTGCTGTTTTATTTTTATTACGAGCTGAGCCTACAACATGCAGTCATTCATCCCTCTGTCATCTGTCCACAATTCACGTTTTCGATTTCTCCAAAACTGTTAGTTGGATACACTTGAAACTTTGCAGGGATGTACCTTGCATGAATCAATGTTCAAATGATAATTTATATATAATGGTTCACTGATTTTTTGGTATGAATTTTTTTGTTCATTTTTAGCAAAATCTTAGAACTTCTCCAAAATTGCTTGGCCAATTGCTTTGAAATTGCATAGGGACACTTCTGGGGACCCCATATCATACAAATTTGTTCACCAGGGGGTGCTCTGATTTTTTTTCCTATTGTTTGCTAACTTTTGTGTGTTAAAGCTTTTTTACTCAAAAACTTGGTTGGACTATAGCTTGTGGAACTAATATAAGGGTCCAACAAAGGTATTCACTGGGTGATGGCATTCTGCATCTCTGATTTTTAATGAATTTTTCAATTTGGGTAATTGTCAGTTAATGCATAGATTCCCATTGATCACAATGCAAGTAAATAGGAATTGCAATGATTAGTAACAAGTTTTACCTTTCCCCCAAAACCGTGCACCAGATTCCTTTCAAACTTTTCATGGGTGGATCTTTACCAATTATTTCAAATGATCATGCTCCTGTGATTTTTCAAATTTTTATTTTTATCTGTTTTTTGGGGGGTTCATGTGCTACCAAAATCTTTAAGAATCCTTTTCAACAAGACTGCTAAGTTAATAATTAAGCCAAGTTGACCTCTCAGCGGGGCATACGCAGTGAAGCTTGGTCTCTGTTTAGGAGGGAGGTCGTTAGGGACAGGGAGTGACCTTTCCCCCACTCAACTTGTTAAGTTACCTTGGTAACCAGAATCAAACTTCTCTTTTTTTTATCACATTTAAGGCCTAATTGTAGTGAAAAAATAAACAGTTTATAGCCTAGTAATAATTACAAAATAAAGGAAACCACTAAATATTCCAAGTGTACATCCATAGCAGTTTTTTCCCTTGTTTCAAGTTTCACCTCTGTACATTTCTATGTTCAGTGAGAGAAAGTTATCCCCAGTGACATGTGGCCCAGATGGAAGCTGGGTTTCACTGGGCATGCTCAGCTTCGATATCCATTTGGCTTATTGCTGTGAATTGGCATAGGGACATTTCTGGAGACCTCAAGGCCTTCATTTTTTCAACAAGTGGCTCTGTGATTATTTTTCGGTTGTTTAAGAATTATTGCATGTTTTCACTTTTCTTGACTTTTTCTCCCAAACTGTGAGTTTGATCCTCTTCAGACTTATTGAGAATGTACATGGCCTTGAGCTCTACCAAATTTGTTCACATATATGGTGATCCTATCATTTTCTGATTTTTAACAAATTATCAAAATTTGGAAAACTTGGTAAAGGGATATATGTTAGCAACAGTGATGATGGTCTTTTAAAAAAGGTTGCGTTGATATCATTCTGAAGTTCACAGGACCACTCTAGCATGTGCATGTAAGGTCAGCTGAGCACAGGACTGTCACAGTCCTCTTTTTTCTTTTTTTTTTGGGGGGGGGGGGTTTATTCAAAACTGTTTACCCAACCAATAGCATTTCAAGACCCGGAAACTCTGATTCTAGAGTAAAAGCAATGTGGCATGTTGTGAACAAGAATTCAGGATAGCCTCAGTTACATTCACCACAATATTGCTGGAGTGCAGAGACAGGACTTTGGACGTTTGACTGGTGAAAAAAAGAAAGAAAGAAAAAAAAGATACCTCAGTGCAGTTGTAACCAGACTGTAGACAGTCTTGCTTCTATGCAGTTGCAGACAGCCTGTAGACAGCCATGTTTCCAAGACAGTCTATAGACAGTATGTAGCCAGCATGTAGCTAGCCTGCAGACAGCCATACTTCAGCAGTGTTCAATGCAGTTGTAGACAACCAGGATATCATGCCTCTATTCTGATTGGACATATCCTGTTAACTCATTCCATACCAGTCCCTGATATTTACGTATATTTACCTATTAAAATTTAAGACGACAATTGCATATTTAAATTCATCATAAAAAGAGCTTTTGTTCAAGTACCAACATGCCTATCATCTTTAGTCTGTGGTTCTGGTACTCCCTTGCAAGTCGTGCTGCAGCTGCCACAAGGGCAGCTGCAGCATGACTTGCCAGGCAGTGCCAGAACCAGTGACGTAGGCCTGTGACCATAGTATGGAATGAGTTATGGGTTCTCACAACCAACCATCAACTTGTAGAAGTTTTAGTGCCATGATGCCGTATTTTTGTGACTCAGAACTGTTTTTGTCCACCTTTCACATTCAATAACTATACAAACATACCTCAGTGATGATACATGTATATAAGTTTTCAAAATCCAAGCTGCTCCATGAGTGCCTGTTAACTGTTACAGCTTGGGTGAGAGAACATTTGAAGAGGAGGTACCATGTTACAGAAAGCGTGCAAGATTATCATCACCCAATCCTAAGCATGCTTTCAGTCAAATTTGAGCAATAAAAGTTTTAATGGATGATAATATGAAAATAAGAAACCTCTATGATTGGTCAATGGCTAGTGGCATTTCAAATTGGTTCCTATAGGTGGAAATCAAGTAGCCCAAAGACAGTCTGTAGGCAGCCTGTTGACAGCCCCACGTCAGCCAGTGTTTTTATTGATTTTTCTACGTCAAGGTGTAGCCAGCCAATTACCAGCCTGTGCTCCCTTTGATTTTTTTCCAAAGGTAAAATACAGCTATCCAGTTACTAGCTATATACTTTTTGATATTTTTCTAAGTTCGAGTGTGGCCAGCCTAAAACCAGCCAGTGACTTCTTGGATTTGTCAAAATTAAAATGCAGCCAGCCTACAGGTGTATGAAATTTTTCTACATTCAGGTGTAGCCAACTTATTACCAGCCAGTGCCTTACATGTATTTGATTTGTAAAGTTCACATGTAGACAGCCTGTTACCAGCCTGTTGGCAGCCACCAATTGTGTGAAAAAGGTGTGGCAGCCTGAAGACAGCCCGTAAAATGTAGCCAGCCTGTAGACAGCCTGTTGACGGCCTGTTGATTTCAATAAGGTTAATGGCAATACAATGTACTCAAAGAATTATGTAAACCAGTATACATGTATACATAAATATACGCAAAATACTAAAATTCAAATTTAAAGTTACTCTGAGAAAAAGAATCCATACATATTCTTGTCCCTTCTCTGTAACGAAAGCAAAAAGACGAGGCAGCAAGGCTACATACATGTACTGGGACAGAATGACTGCCCTGAAGCCCAAACCCACACAAAGGTGTCACAAATCAACCTGTCCTCGTGCATGCACTGAGAAAAGGACAGTCAAACTGGATTCTTAGATTGGCTACCCTCCTTAAACTAACCCTTTCAGTGGCAAATTTTGGACAGAGTCAACAGCTTTTCTCTCTGGAGCTATAGGCATACTGGTACTTGAATGAAGGGCTTTTTAGGAGGAATATGAATCTGGGATCCTAATGATAATTCAGACTAATGTCTGACTAAAGTCAATCGACTAAAGACATAATTGGCACTGGAATAGTTAAAACATTGTGTTGTTACATAACAAGTAACAGCATAGCCCTGAAAAACAAGCAAAACAATTCATCTGTCCTCAGAGAATGCACACAAAAATTAATAACATAATGTACAATACTTGATGTTAACTGTTATCAATGAGCTGAGCCAATTCCTTCAGAACCAATGCTTTTCATCATGCATATGTCAATGGCACTACGAAAGCTACAGTTATAGAAAGAAAACGGGCTGTCATTGATCATGCTGGATCAGCACTAATCTGCTAGCTGTCCTGGCCATATCAATCAATGACAGTGTTATCAAATGGTTCAGAGTTGATTGAAAGATGCCTGTAACCAGATTGCCGGCTCATTGGTTTCTACACCTAGCTGTGCACAATGTATGGAAACAGTTGACATGCAAACCATATACAAGTTATTAATACAAGCAGAGGCAAGAACATCATATGTAAAACAACCAGTGCTTAATGTTGTGTTATGCTAAGGCCAAACAAAACCATAACAGGGAAGCTGGTTCGAGACTGATGCAGAAGCAGTAACTGATATATGGTTTCTGGGACCAGGTGACACAGGAATTAACGTCATTCATAACCAGTCACTGATGTCCACTGTGTGTACAGTGTATCTTTGGCTGAGGTCAGGTGACAATTTCAGGCCAATTCCCAACAAAAAGAGCTTGAACTCATTCCATACTATGGTTATAGGCCTTGGTCAGTGGTTCTGGCACTGCCTGGCAAGTCATGCTGCAGCTGCCCTTGTGGCAGCTGCAGCAGGACTTGCCAGGCAGTGCCAGAACCACTGACTCATGACTATAGGGATGTTGGTACTTGAACAAATGCTCTTTTCATGAAGAATTTGAATATGCAATGGTCATCTGAAATCTAGGTAAAAAAAATAGGGAAATATCAGGGACCTGTATGGAATGAGTTAAAATTCATTCAAGTGCCAAGCTGCCTGGGTGTTTTCATGTACATGTATATGCCACGTGTGCCCCTAATGGACGTCTGGTGGAAACCTGATGGATGCTGTCATAGGCACGTGATAGCCCATGAACACAAAAAATCTGTAAGAAATATGTTTGTGCAGCGCATTTTTCAGAATCATTAATATGCCATTGTGCTGAGACATGAGTTAACAAAGAGCACTCTCAGCGTATAAGATGAACTCGTAAAATTTCAGGTGTGTGAATCATGAACTAGATATGATTGAATGATAAAGTGCGTCCTGTACATGCACGCACTCTGTCAACAAGATCCCTTCTGTTATGCCCTCTTCCATGATAAATTGAGGCATCTGGCTTAAATGTTTACATCTGTTAATGGTGTAACGTGAGAAAATAATATTGATATACCCCAATGTTCAGTTTATATTATTAATACTCACACACTGTGACAACTAAGTCTGGGTAGAACCCAGGCCCAACAACAGTGTGCTTTCAGTGTGCATAAAAAGTTTTCTCACTGTTTCAGCTACAGTTCTCTGCTGCACACAGGGTGCATTTTGTATTCAACCCCAAGCACACTAGGCAGTTTTAGGATCTGGCACAGCCAGCCACTGGGCATTTTTAGCTCAGCTGACTTGTCAGTCAGCTGAGCTTATCTTATGGTCCTCTGTCCGTCATCTGTGAACAATTTATATTTTTGACTTCTTCTCAAAAAGCACTGGCCAGATCAACTTCAAACTTGGTGGGGATGTTCCTTGTGTGGGTCTTTATCAAGATTGTTCAAATGGTCACGGTCCAGTGATTTTTTAAATTTTTTATGATTTTTTTTTGTTCATTTTTTGGCCAAATCTTAAAATATCTTCTTCTCAGAAACTGGTTGGCCAATTGCTTTCAAATTGCATGGGAACCTTCTAGGGACCGCTAAACCTTAATTTATTCAACAGGTGGTGCTGCGATTTTTTTTCTATTGTTTTATGAATTTTTGTGTGTTTTCACTACTTTTGACTTCTTCTCAAACACTGTCACTGATTATGCTGAAACTTGGTGCAAATGTACCTTGCTCACACAAATTTGTCCCCCAGGTGGCGTTGCTGGTGGTACAATTTTTTTTCTATATTTTTAGTGAATTTTTATGTCTTTTTGCTATTTTCAACTTCTCCAAAACCATCAGTCAGATTCACGTCATACTTGGGGGGATGTACCTTGGGTGGGTCGGTATCAAATGTATTCATATGATCATGCTCCACTGATTTTAGGATTTTTGCTGATTTTTTGTGTGCATTTTTTGACCAAGTCTTAAAAAATCTTCTCTCTGAAACCGCTCAGACTTTGATGTTGCATGCAGTGGCACATGTATGAGGGCCATACTCCGACAATACATAAGTGACCTTGACCTTATTTCCAAGGTCACAGGTTCACTTTCCTGAATTTAACTGTATTTGATAACTTGAGAACTATTTGAGTTAGGACCTTCATATTGTTCATGGTGATGGTCCTGTGCTAAGGGCAGACATACAATGTGTGGATGACCTTGAACTTATTCCCAATGCCACAGTGTCACTAGTGTCATCAATTTCTAGGTCAACTGAGCATGGCCTGTTCACACAGGCCTCTTGTTTTGTTCTTTTTTGGCCAAATCTTAAAAAATCTTCTTCTATGAAAACACTTAGCCCATTGCTTTGAAATTGCTTAGGGGGACTTTTGGGACCCTTAGACCTTAATTTGTCGAAGGTGACGCTGTGATTTTTCAAATATTTTTCATGTAAAAAAGTGTTTTTTTGCTAATTTCGACTTCCTCTCCAAAACTGTCACTCAGATAATGCTGAAACTTGGTGGAAATATTCTTTGTAGAAGGGCCAAACTAAGTTGTTCACAAGGTGGCACTTCTTTTAATCCCTGATTTTTAATGAAATTTTCAATTTGGGTACTTGTCGGTTTGTGTGTACAGTGCTATCGATTACTATATAAGTTAATAGGGATTGCAATGGTAATTCACATTTTCTACTTGTTATCCGAAACCACTAGCCAGATCCACTTCAAACTTTGTGGCAGTGTACCTTGAGTGGGTCTCGACGAAGTTTTATCAAATAGCTTGACTTCATTCTCAAGGTCAGAGGTTCACTTATATGAATTAGGTGTATTTAACTCTACAGATGATAACTTGAAAACTATTTCAGCCTGGATGTTTTACATGGTTATGATCCTCTTTAAGGATTACATTCAGACAGTACATTAGTGACCTTTACCTCTTTCCCAAGGTCACAAGATGACTGACAGGACATTTACTGTTCACTTGATAACTTAAGATCTGTTTTGAGTTAGGACCTTGATGTTGCTCATGTTAATGTTTCTCTATGAAGGTCACACTCAGACAGTACATGAGTGACCTTTACCTTGTTTCTGTGGTCACAGTGCAACATGCATGGATTTTACTCTTCACTATAACTTGAGAACTTCTTGAACTAGGACCTTGATGTTGCACATGTTAGTGTTCTTCCATAAAGGTCATGGTCCGACTTTTTACTCATTACATGGGTGACCTTGATCCTATTCCAAGTTCACAGATTCACAAGTGTGATGAATCTGTAGGTCAGCTGAGCATTGGCTGTTCACACAGCCCTCTTATTTGTTTTGTTGCGCAACATGCAACATGCTGGCTTAAAAGTGCCGTAACTTTTTTATTTTTACAATTTATGCAAAATGATCAACATGACTTTTGTTGAGTAAGACATCTCTACATTTCTATGTGGTTCCTTTGTCAATTTAAACAAAAACTCGTGCCCTACACCATAACAAAGTGGATATATTGATCTCAACATGAATTGATCCAAACGGTCAAGCCTGTGAATACGATTGCATGGGCTCCGGTCAGCACATTTTCCTTGGTTAGCATTGTAAATGATAGTTCCTCTTTAATTTTTCTTAAGATCGGTTGTTTGTCATAATTTTCATTATATTATAGGGTAGAGTTTGTTTGTCGCTGCAGTAAAAAGTCCATAAACACACTTGATTGCCGTCACCGATAAACTGTCCACATGATCAACACATGCGGCAGCGGTATTTTCACCCGAGCCATGTTTTCCTGTGGCTGGCGTATTTTACTTTCTTTCCATGAAAAAATTGGACCCTCTGCTCTATTGTATGCAAAGACTGATAGTACATTGTATGTCATCATTCTGACCAATTTACAGCATTAAATTTTGTTTCTTCCTTTAACAGATTGTCAGTAATCATCACTTGTGTTCATATAAATGTCACCCATCTTTCAAGCCAGACTTCACAACACAAAGTAGCGAGTACTCCTGAACAAATCATTGGTAGAAAAATGATGCATTTGATTGGACGGCAAACACCATGTGATTGATTCTGACCCCCTAACTGACCTAGAATATTCTGGAGAATCATCTTCGGTAGTTTCCAACTAAAATAACAAGGTTTCTGTTTGTTTTGGTGGGGTTTCCCCTAATATTCTTTTGTCTCAGCCAATGGGAGAGCTAGTTTTTAAGATAGACAAGGTTCTCAGCATTCTAATGATGTGAAGAACGTGGTGGGTAGACAAAAAAAAAAGATTATAACCGCGACGATGAAATCACACTATTTTTGCGCAGTTTTGCAAAGTTACATCATTCAAATTGTCACAAACAATGGCCAGATCCTTGATTTAAATCATAATAGAAGGAAAATGTTCATTTTTATCGCAAATTCAAAATAGCCATTGGCAAGAACTGATGTTTATCTACCATAAAATGTGCTTGCTTACATGTAAATAAATAACACCAAGAATTTGAGAAGGCCTTGAATCAGCCACTTCAAAAGTTTGAGTGTACTTGACACTGGTGGCAATACGCAATGGCGTGATGTGCAAGTGCACTCGAAACTGGCGTGCTAGGAGTTCAACACTGTCAGAATAGTGTCAAAAGAGTTGTCTTACATTGTGTTTGAAGGGCACATAAAGTACAGTGTAGCACCAGACGGTCAGCTAGTGTACACTGCAATGTGCAGTGTACTCTGTGCCAGCAGTATAAGTGCAGTGTGCTTACAGTGTGGCAGACAAATTCAAATTATCTGGGTGGACAAGGTACAGACTACTGCCTAACCCTAATGTTTTGCATTCAAACTGACCATGTAAAGTGAAGATCCATACATTGTGTCAAGGTTAACCCTTTGAGTGCCAGTCACGGCTTAACCTGTGCTGATGAAGCTGGATTACTGTAATGGTTCCAGATTCATATTCCTCATTAAAAAAACTTTCATTCGAGTACCAGCATGCCTATGTTCCCAGTGAAAAATTTGGTCCAGGTCAACAGCTTTCCTTGGGGCACTTTCCGCACAATGCGCGGAAAGCGCCCCAAGGAAAGCTGTTGACTCAGTCTCTAAATTGGCTCTGTAAGAGTTAATTACCTCAGCTTTACACAGTGAACTGAAATACAGAAGCCTTGCATGATCACAGAGATCATTAAAATTTATACACAAAAATATACGATTCACAAATGGCAAACAATACATCTGGACTATACTTCAATCTAAAATGCAGTGTAAAAAATATGCCTTTGTAGCATATCTGTACAAGTATGCAAGGTGGAATGCCATAATAAAGCAAAAAAACTTATATTGTCATCATTTTCTGTGATGGAGGTCCATAAAGCAACCTCAGTTGTGGTAATTTGTTCACCTCATTGACACAAGTAAACTCTACAGCCATTATTTCCCACAAAAAATTACAAAGTATGCTAGGAATGATGCTGTATGATGTCACATTTCCTGTTTCTGCAGTGTGGTTTCAGTGTACACTGTAGCTGATAAGACAATTCCTGACACAATGCCTTCAGTGTGGTGTATACTTAACTATGGCAAGATTTCATACAGTGTAGCCAAACTTGTGCTGGATTTGGCTCTGTCTAATATTGATTGTTGATGCAGTATGCACTAAATCCACACTGTTTCTACACTGCTGTAGTAGCAGTGTACAAGTATCCTGCAAGGGAAACTAGGGCTGTTACACGGACCAACTTCTGTTCTTTAAACTTTTCTGTGCCAGTGAACGTCAAACATGGCTGTATGTGCTACTAATTTCCCTACCTCCCAAAGTTTGAAAGTATCCCACAAGAATTGATGTCTCTTTGTCCAGTGTCATATAGATCAAAGGAAACTGGCCATTGCTATATGTGGAAGGAAACTGCAGTACAAAGTCGGCAGTGGAAATATAGTGGATTAGAACAGCAGGGATACAGCTCTACATCATATGAAAATCAACTACGTCCATGCAATAAGGATTTGTTGTCTGAGACTGTACGATGTATGCATGTACATGGATGTAGTAAACATGATACACTGTCACGTTAAATTTTTTTTTTTTTGGACACATTATGGTTAATTTCTTTTTCTCCTCCCATCTGTAATGGCTCTTGCAGCTACATGTCCGTGTACCTTTAAAACAGCCATTCAACCATGATGCCATATTGCTTTTCTGAACTCTGTTGCCTCTGGGCAACTGCCATGAAGTGCAACACTTTTACTCCCTTGACATCAAGTGTATCATTGCATTACAATTCTATAAAGTCTTAATTATTTTTTACAGAAACTTCAGAAGAATAGAATCACCTCCACATATGAGATCTAGAAGTTCTATCGGTACCCCTATATCTAGTTCAAGTTCTGTATCCCTGTATCCAGTTCATTAGTGGAAATTTTCAATGTATTAGATGTAAATTTTGTAATACAATAACTTAATTAAAGCTTAAATTTCCAGTACTGGGTAATGGCATTCAATGTAAGACAAAGTCACGAATGAAGACCATGTAAAATGAGGTCAATAGTCATTTTGATGACAATTTAAGATTGTAAATGCAGGCCAGCCATGTCTCGCTCAATTCTGAAGTGTGGCTTTCAGTGACATGCAAAAACAGTATGTTCTTATTGGGGGAGCCATTTGACCTTTACCTTCAACCCTGTGTAATGTATGATACAGGCTAGATTACCTGATTATGTTTCACCCAATACAGATTTTTAGCTCAGGGGAGGTGTCAGTCAACTGGGTCCATCAACTTGCAATTCTCATTTTCAACTTCTCCAAACATGTCGGCCAAACTCACTTCAAACTTGGTGATGTTGTTCACCTTGTGGATCTCCACCAAATTTGTTGAAATGGTCACGCTCAATTTATTTTCTTTTTCATTTCTCTTTTTTTTCCCACTTTTTGTCAAAACATTAGAAAATCTCAGAAACTGCCAAGCCAATTGCTTCAAAATTACATAGGAACACTGCTGGGCCCATAGACCTTAATTTGTGCAACAGCTGTTGCTGCTGTTGTATACCCCCCTCCCACTGGAGGAGGCGCATATAGTAATCACTCTTTCCATCCTTGTGTCTTTCCATCACTCCGTCCACTATTCGTGTCCAGGCTATAATTCACTTGTCCTTCTATTAAGATTAATGAAACTTTACACATAAGTGCATCTGGATGTAAAGATGTGTTTTGTGCCCAAAGTATGTCACTAGGTCAAGTATCTGGGTCACAGTGACATATCCTTATAAAATTGTGTCCAGACTATAATTCCTTTACTGTTTAACTTAATTTCATGAAAATTCACACACACACGCACACACACACACATATATATATATCTTAATCTAAAGGTGTGTCATGAAACAAAACTAGGTCACTAGATTAAGTATCTGGGCCAGTGATACAATCATGTAAAACTCTAGTACACTTCATGTCCGGGCGGTAATTTTGTTGTCCTTTGACTAAGAATCATGTAACTTTACACACCTGTGTATCGAGACACAAGGGTGTATCATACATAATAGGTCACTAGGTTAAGTATCTGGGTCACAGTGACATATCCTCATAAAATCATGTCTGCGCTATAATTCCTTTAATCTTCAACTTAGTTTCAAAAAACTTCACACTTGCATATATCTTGATCCACAAAGGTGTGTCATGAAGTAAAAGTAGGTGAGTAGGTCAAATATCTGGGTTATTGGTATGTCCTGGTAAAATCGTGTCCGAACTGCAATTCATTTACTCATTAATTTGGTTTCATGAAACATACAGATACATATCATAGAGACATATGTCATAGAACAAAAGTAGGTCACTAGGTCAAGTATCTTGGTCATGGTGAGGCCTTTATATAAAGGTACGATAGAGTCATTTGTGTCCAGGCTGTAATTCACTTGTTTCAACTCAGATTAATGAAACTTTACACACAGCTGCATCTAGACATAAGAGTGTGTCATGCAATGAAAGTATGTCACTAGGTCAAATGTCTTGATCACAGAGATATATCCTGATGTAATCATGCCAGGACTGTAATTCCTTTACTCATTAAGTTAGTTTTGTGAAACTTCATACACACACATATCTTGATCCAAAGATGTATCATGGAACAAAAGTAGGTCACAAGGTCAAGTATCAGGGTTATGGTGAGGCCTTTATATAGAACTACAATACAGTCATTTGTGTCCAGGCTGTAATTCACTTGTCTTTTAACTCAGGTTAATGAAACTTTACACAAAGGTGCATCTGGACTTAAGGGTATGTCATAAACAGAAGTAGGTCATTAGGTGAAAAATCTAGGTCACAGTGGTATATCCTGGTAAAATCATGTCTGAACTGGAATACCTTTACTCATTAAGTTTGTTTCATGAAATTTCATACAAGTACATATCTTGACCTAAAGGTTTCTCATGTAACAAAAGTAGGTCACTATTAAGGTCTAGTATTATGTGTCCTTGCATCTGTCCACTCCCTTTATGTGTCCAGGCTGTAATTCACTTGTCCTTCATTAACATTGTTCTTGTTAGGTTTAATTTTTTAATGTGGGTCATGTACACGTATTATGCACTGTTGAAGATATGTGTGTGGAAACATTCAGTTTCTTAGAGCCATCTGTCCACAACGTTTCTGGACTCTTAACTTCAGAACTTTTTAAGGCAGGGCTTTTATATTGTCAGGAAAATAGTTCCTTATAAGGGCTAGATTAAGTGGAAAGATTTTGTATGGCATAGGTTCCATTTGTCTGTCCATCCATCATTTCGTCCGGCCATCTGTCCAGCCATATTCTGGGATTGGGGGGGGGGGGTAGCATGGAACCAGCAGTCTCTGATTTTTTTTTTCAAAGGAATTTTTGTGTTTTCCCTGTTTTAATCTTCTCAAAAACACATTCCTCATATTGTTCTAAAGCTTGGTAGAAATGTTGATTGTGGGAAGGTTCAACAAAGCTGTTTACAAGGTGGTGATATTTTAGATCCCTAATATTAAATGAATTATTATGTATATGTAAGACAATGCAGATTGCAGTGATAATTCAAAGCAAGCATGTAAGGTCAGCTGAGCACAGGACTGTCACAGTCCTTTTTGAGTAATTGCTCCTGAATTTATGTACACAATTTTGGAAAAAGGTCATTGCCCTCTACTATGCAAATTTCAAAATGAAGGCTGCAGCATACTGAGACATATTGTACAACTGCACGACAGAGCATTCTGTTTATAAAATGAGTCGAAATTCAAGAAGAAAGAAAGCAAGATATACAGTTATAAGTACTAAAACAGATGGTTTCAGCGCAAACTTTAGTTACACACAGACTTCTACTTTTTATGAAATTTATGGATCAAATGCAGCAAAGCATCAAAATTATGATGAACACGCTGAGCAGTTTAAAAAATCTGCAATATTTAGTGCCAGGTTCTCTTATGCATTTACTTTATATTAAATATGAAATATTGACTACAATAATCAATCTCTTGCCTCTAAGGAAATAATAGTGGAACTGTTCAGAAGCAGAATAGGACTTGTATGTTATTATGCCATGCCACAAATGGCAAATTGTGATATGCTTAACTGTCAATTTATTTCATCTGCCTATGTTCATGACTTGACAGATTAAAAGTCTATCAAACCCAAGTGCTTTTCTTGCTAAAAAATTCAAGGAAACATTCGTGAGATGTATATGTTACGTGTATTCAGCGTGGATGTATTCAAAACAGGCTATTGTGATGATCAAGAATATAACCAGAGATGTGTAACTAAACCGTGTATGTTCTGTTCATGTTTTGTGTCTGGATGACAACTGATAATGATATTTTTGTAAATTAAGAATCAGCTGTGCATTGTATACTATATTTCTTCTATTGGGCACCTGGGCACTTACACAATAAAAGGGGCTCCAGTTATACATGTACACTAAGAGTAAATGTATATTTTGAACAATACAGCTATAATACCACCAAGTAATAGAAGGTAAAATGGAGTATAATAGTATTTTTGTAGCTTTTAATTAGACAGAGGCTTCTTATCAGGTGTACATCTGTGGACATTGAGCAAAATATTGTATTTAACCCTTTCCCCCTCAAACCGGCCAAAACCGGCTGGTGGTCAAATGTCATCTGCTTCAGTGTATTCTACAAGTTTCAACAGTTGTGAAAAACAATTTGACTGAGAAATGTACATGAGACTTATCAAGATCACATGCCCCAGGTCAACAGCTTTCCTTGGCATGGGTTGGGCACTTAGTGCCCAACCCATGCCAAGGAAAGCTGTTGACTCAGTCTTAATTCAAGGGGGAAAGGGTTAATGCAGGAAGATCTTAATTGTGTAGTGAAGTCTGTGACAGTTGGTCAGGTGGGTCCACGTACATGTAGGCAGACATCAGATCATCTACAATTGTATGGTCAGATAAAAGCAGTGAAACATCAACCTGGTGTCAGTTGGAAGAAGACACAAATGTCAGGCTTCCTAGCTTTGCTTATTAGGTTTCTACTGTGATAAGTCAGGTGCAATTTACAAAGTTATTGACCAGAGATGCAGAGGGATCTTTTATCTCCATTGACCTTCAGTGTGGTGCACCGACGGAGCTGTCAGGGCGTATACATGCATGTCAGGTCAGCCAAACTTTTAGCCTTTCACTTTATCAGATAAGTTTTGGCTGCAAATGGGACTCAGTTTCGCTTGAAAAAATAGATAATCCACACAGGGAATGATCCAGGATAAGAGTTTGCCTCTCAGTGGCAGCTTCAGAGTCCTTCTGCTATGTGTTGCTGAAAGAACATGTCTCAACCTGCAAATGAGTGGCAAACCTGATCCATGACCTAACCTGTCATGAATTTTTTTTTTTTATGTCCTTCTGATAACCTGTAAGAGTTAACACGGTCCAGATAAAAAAATAAAATAAATGAGGTTAATCAACAGTATGACAGCATGAAATCAACTTGTTCACGATTTTCTGTCTGGGATTCACTTCAACTATAGTTACTATATGCATACTATGTGTGACTCTGCACTTCTGTTGGTGGGCAAAAGCTATGCTATTTGCACATGTGCTTTTGCGACCCTTTGTCACTTAAATTACCCAAAAGCATCCACATGTAAACTGTTATCTGCCTTCATTTTTTTCCCCTTCCACCAAAGGTGGCATATAGGGGGACATAGAGTCAGTGGGGATAGGGGCTGTGTCTGTCTGTCCTGGAGTATATCTCTAGAACCCTATGAGATAGAATAATGAAATTTGTACCAGAGATGCATCATACCACAGGCATGTGTGCCATGTATTGCTTTTGACCTGGACCTATTTTCAAGGTCACAGGTCCCAAGAATATATCAATTGTACATCCATCCATCCGGGAGAATATTTCCAGAACCCTAAGAGACAGAATAATGAAATTTGTACCAGAGATGCACCATACCACGGGCATGTGTGCTGTGTATTGTTTTTGACCTTGAAAACAGGGCCCAAGAGCATATCCATTTTCGTGTGTCAGGCAGCATACCTCTAGAACCCTTAGAGATAGAATAATGAAATTTATGCCAGAGGTGCATCATACCAAGGGCATGTGCTCCATGTATTGCATTTGAGCTTGACCTATTTTGAAGGTCACAGGGCCCAAGAACATGTCAATTTTTCTGCATCCAGACATGCTGGATACATTGTATAGCTTTTCTCTGTATATTGTGGCAGGGCACATAGATCCTTTGGATCACTGTACACTTGTTTTTCTTAAATTTGTCATCAATAGAAATGTTTTATGCAGAGATTTGTATATAAGACTATTCATGATGGCACACCCTAAAATTTTTGGGGAGAAGTGCTACCTTAATAGATAATATTTCTTGTAATTTGTTGCATTGTAAACAGACATGTAAATCCGTATTTATAAATGGTTCAGATCATTCACCCTATTTTATATGTTTGGATCAAAAATTAGATTTACATGACCCACCAGAAATTACGAAAGTTCAGACTAAAGATGATGTGTCTATTTATTCAGGAACTGCAAAATACAGATATTTTGGGAGTCCTTAATTCTAGTGTAAAGTATGATCCAAATTCAAACTTGGAAACAATTGTAAATATTATAGGTAGCGCAAGAACAAAACACTTGACTGTTAAAACCATGGAAAATGAAAAAATACAAACATACACTGCAAAATTTCACCAGGGATTACAATCAACATATTGAGATTGATTAAACATCATGATAATCTTTATAAGCTATTGAAATGTACAGACCAAGATAGTTGAGAATATTCAACCCTTAATTTAAACTTCAAAGCATACAATAAGATTTTGAATAAAAACATTAACTGATTGAAGAAGAATTATTATCATTATCAGTTTGCCAGATTTAAAAGTGACGGTAAGAAAACTTGAGACATTATACAGACAATTCTTTTTCTTGAGAAAAGCAAGAGGGAACTCCCATTTTTTTTAAAGATTGATAACAATAAAGTAACTTGCAAGGGAGAAAATGCTGAGCCTTTTAATATTTTTTTTTCAAATATTAGTCCTTAGCAAGCAGCTAAAATTAATCCTGTTGATATTCTGCATTTTTATACTTACCTTAAAGAGCAGTTTGAACATTTTTTTTCTATATATTTTGTCCAGTGCCTCCATGATATTTAAATAATTAATTATGATTTCAACCCTTGATCAAGTATCAGAGCATGTTCCCCCCCCCCCCTTATCTTTTTTACAGTGCCTATCATGTTTTAAAAGAGCAGCATTCTGATGAAACAGCAGCTCTGAAATTCATTGACAGCATTTTTGAAATACTTGACCTGCACCTGCCATAAGCATTTGATACTTCAGACCACAATATCTTATTCCATAAACTTAATTATTATGGAGTTCATGGCACTGAATTACTTTGTTTCAAAAATTATTTAAATGATTGGTCTGGGTATGTTCAGTTTGATGATATCTGCTCTAAATCTTTACCCATATATACTGGAGTCCTGCACGGTTTGATCCTTGGACAACTCTTATTCATTAGTTATGTAAATATCTTAGTGATGTTATCGTCTAAATTCAATTCAATATTGTTTGCAGTTGATATTACTTGTTATAAATTCTTTAAGCGTTATTAAACACACATAAATCAAGAACTTAAAAAGGTGCATGTCTGGTTTATGGCGAAGAAGTTATCTTTAAATATTTCTAAAACAAAATTTATGATTTTTCCTTTTGCCTGATGGAAAATTAAGTTTTAGCCAGATCTTCAAATTGCAGATATGCTTATTGAAAGAATAAATTTATTTAATTTCCTGGGATGAACTGTTAATGAAAACTTGTGAATAATCATGTTTGTAAAATTTCTGTTAAGTTTTCAAATATTATAAGTGTTTTCAAAAGGTTACATAATTTTCTCCCCCATTAGCAACATTTACATATATACATCTCTCTCTTTCTGCCACATATTAATTATTGTACAATATATTGGGGATTTTCATCCATAACTCTATCTTTTTGCTTCAAAAACAAGACATCGGTGTTATTTGTTCAACCAATTATTTTACCCACACCAAACCTTTATTTATACAATCAAATACATTAAAGGTTTGTAATATTATGCAAGATAGAGCATTAAACTTATACTCAGGTATATTCATGATGATTATTTTATGCACATGTGCATGACAAACTCTAATGCATTCTTATAGCATCAGTTACTGTACTGTTCAGTGTCAACCATAAACACTACCAAAAATTCAATACAGTTTTACATGTGCATGTATGTCCCAGATTTACTGATAGTAATACCACCTTGCATCACAGATAAAATTGATACTCACTCCAATGATGTTTTTTCCCTAATATATACAATTATTTTTTTCATCATTAACATTCTGAAACATGCAGTTGAGAATTTTTGTGCATGTAATAATGGATCAAGGTTTTGTTTGTTCTCTATGTCATAATAGTCTTTGCACTTCTTTGTATCTAAATGTTTGCAGATGTGCTTGATATTTCAAAGATGTGCATTTTCTGGTAGAAATATGTTGTAGGTGGCACCAATGATAGCAGATAACAGAAATCCTAAACTGGGGTCATCCTGACGAATCAATGTTTTTCACTCAGAGACTCTGCTTTATACACAGTGATTTCCTTTTCATACCTGTTATGTGTGACCATATGCGACAGAATGTATTGCTATGTCGAGTAAAGTGATTTGAATCTTTGATCCCCAGGTCAATAGCTTTCCATGGCATGGGTAAAGCTGTTGACTCAGTTGTACTGTGACCAGGAATTGGGCTAAATGAATTTGTAAAAGTATTTTTAGAGGTCGCCAGAGTTGCACCCAAGGGGCGGTGTCTCTGCAGTAGGTCAAAAAGGATTGCGGCAGCTTCAGATATTTATCAGAAATGTTCCTGAAGGTGAACCAGATGTACATGTATATTGAAAATCAGTTTACTTTGATTATTTTTGGATTTTTGATGAATTTTAGAAATATGTATTTGGAGGTCATCAGAGTGATGTCCAAGTGGATAACATAAACTGTAACTTTACCTTTTCTTTTAGCTCTGCTGACTTGTAAAATTTTTTTTGAAATCGGTTTGCATTGTTTGTCTGTCTTTCCATCTGTTGTTAGACTTTTTACATCTCCAACTTCTCAAAAACTGCTGCATGGAATGTTTTGATTTTGCACATGGATGGACCTCTACGGTGTTTGCGAAGGAGATGATGGTGCAATAATTTTTCCACTTTTTAAAATTTTTTAGTTGATTTTTTGGGAAAAAAATTAATTTCCTCATCTCAAGAACTACTCAGCCAGTTGCTTTGATATTACATATAGGGTCACTTAGTTATTTTGACCACCCGGTAGAGCTGTGATTTTTGTTATTTTTTCATAAGTTTTTGTGTGCTAAGGCTATTTTTTACTTCTTCTTTGGAATATCTGAACAGAATTGCTGAAAATTTTATTAAGATATTACTTGACTTTAGGCAATAAAAGTTTGCAAAAGGGTCATTCCATGTCAATTCAGCAGGTGCCTTCCACCATCAAATTGTGGATTTTCTTTACTTTTTCTCCACATGTTCAGTTAGGTCTTAAACCTTGAACTTCTTAATTTTAGTACTCTGGAATCAACAGTTCAAATTATCTGAGCATCAAGGGGGGAGGGGTCATTTCTGGAAAAAAAAACACCTATTGTTTGGGAGTAATATTTCAAATTGCGATGTTTCAAAACATTTTGAAGCCACATGATTGAAATTTTCAGTGGTGTTAAAACATTTTGTGTACTATAAGCCTAAATAAAGAGTATTTCAAAATAAACAATTTTTTAAAAGATAACAGATGTAAAAATTTTAATTTCCAAACCCATTTCAAGTGTGAATATCTCCCAAACAAAGATCAGGAGAACATTACTTTTTCCCATGTTTAATCATGGTTAAATGTGAATCACATTTTTTTAAATTTGGGGTTGCTACCATTTAACATTTAACAGCTATGGAGAAATTTGAGGCCCAAACAGTTGGGAAGGAATAAGACGCGTGACTTTGGAGACCTCAAACTCCATGTGGTAAAGTTAAAAATAACTTCACAAGTTCAAAGTGGTACAGCAGGAAGATCTATATCTCAACTACAGTTGGTCAAATTTTGGAGATGGTGTTTTTGTTTCTTTCTGCTCAAGAAGTACACAAATCTGTGCTGTTTTATCATATTCATTATTTTATATATTGTCCATTATCAGGACACACACAAGGTTTGTCTACCTACTCCATCTGGAGCGCAAAGTTACCGCACTCCAGTTCTGTGGACCTGGAATATATCAATATATAATTTGTAACTATTGTGTCAAAATAGGTTACAGGTAGAAGCTGTTAGAGTATATTTGAAAACTAATGGTTTTTGCCATGTCCGTTTGTATCTTTTCCTATGATATCACATACATGAAAGGGTGGTATGCCAGGTACTTTTCAAATGAATGTTTTCTATACATTGTTCAGGGGTGGCATTAAGGTTAAGTCCAGCTGGGTCCATGGCCAATAAAATATAAGAATGAACTACATTTTTTTCCAAAACTGTCACAGGACCCTACCAAATTTTAGATCATATACAATGGGCTATATGTAAACCGAGTCTCACTGCCACAAAATGGACCCATCTTTTAAAATCCTTGATGCCACCCTTGTTGTTAGTACAATGTACATGTAAGCTTCATTTGTTAGTAAAGTAAAGTAGCTTTTATTTATACAGAAAGTTCTTACAGTAATGGTTCAGGTTTTCAAAGAGGTCTTGACACATAGACAAACATGAGTATATAGTAAATGAGACAAAACATTAAATATAATAAAAAAAATTAATAAAGCTAGTTGCACATGATGAGGCATGATACAAAATTTTCATACCTCTCTCTAAGAATCAGTTTTAAAATACCGCCTTTAAAAGCACTGGCTCTTTGTGAACCCCTAACATCTGTTGGTATTTTGTTCCATGCAATGCAATCCCTACATGTATATCCAAAAGACTGATGACCACATACAAGTCTATATTTGGGTATTTCAAGGTTGTTGTTTGCTACCTGATGAGTACTGTATGAATGGTTCAGATGAGTATGTGTAAATCTTTCAAGCAGGTACTCAGGTGTCAACCTATTTAAACATTTATACATCATGATGCTTTCATGGAAATAAATGTGCTCCTTTACTGAGAGCCAGTTTAATGGACCAACTGGGTTGAGGTGTCATATCCATTTGGCATCCAGTATGATTTTTCCATAAAATGTCTGTTATGTACAAAAATGTACAAGAAACCCAGGGTCTTAGGGCCGGTATCTTTTAGCCACCCACGTCCACAATGTGCAAAATCGTACCAAAAAAGAGGGGAGAGCCACCTAATTAGGAAATCGTTTGTCGTAGAACATCCATGGAAGTTGCACAAATTCATGATTTTGTGTTTGGATATTCCAGTTATAATGCAAGAATACAAACAAATTTGCAGAGTTTATGTTTATTACTAAGCTGTACAATATATGAACAAATATCTTCGTGACCCAGTTTACTGCTCATTGATGTTAATTAATATGTTTCCGTATACTAACTTCACATTTTCTCAAATAATGAAAAATTTCCATAGAAAATTAATGGTAATTTTATAATACAGTACTTTGAATTATGGCTCTCCTCTATGAAATTTCCTGAACAGGTAATATTCATTTTGCAAAGTGAAAAATTAATTTTTCCTCCACTGAAGTGCCCCAAAACTTTACTAAATTGCACTAGTTTTTGCATATAGATACAGAATGTTAAACAGAAATCCTAGTGCACAGGGAGGCCACAATGTATTTATCCATACATGCTTCATGCATAGCACAACCATGGCTCACCGTTGTAGGACAAATGACTTAGCGATTCATGAAACTACGGATTTTATGATATGACTTTTAGGAAGGGCAAAATTTTTGTATGTTTTTTCCATTACGGATGTCGGTAGCTACATTATACCAGCTTTCATACCCCATCTTGGGGGTATGGTCTAGTACATTATGAACACAGAAGGATATGGAGCCGGCAAGATTATTTTGGCTGCAGAGTTTTTCGAGCTTTTCAGATTTGTTAACAGATATCCAAGTATGGTTTCTTTCCAGGAAGTTCTGAAGTCCAAGAAGTAGAAGGCAAAAGGAATAAATTACACACGAACATAGAGACAAATTTATATTTGAATTGTTTTGATAATAATGGAGTGCAATGCATATACAGCTATGGACTTTTGGGGGCGAGATCTGCTTTACCTCGTGTGGAAAGTATATTCAGAAAGCTAGGAACAAAAGTGAGAAAGTGACATTTATAAAGTATAGTTTAAAGGTGCCGGGGATTACCTGAGACCTTCAAAAAAGTGAAACTGAGCTTTTGATACTTTTGGGATGACGAAGTGCTAATCTTTATCCATGCCAAATAGTTTCACTGTAACATGTTTACTTCTATGTAAAACTTTAAGATGAAAAAGTGTCCCTCTGTCAGTACAAACTGTATCAGTTAATTGGCTGTTAGATGTGGTCACTAATGGTGATGTTTAGATAACCATTCACAGTCAAAACTTCACTGGATGTGTTTTTAGTGGTGAGCAGATTATTTCACAGGTGACTGATTGGAACCACTATATTGTTTGTAAGTGTGTGGGTCAAAGTTATGACAGTGTTTAAGGGATAAGCATTTATAGTTATCCTTCTTAATGGCCTGAGCAGATGTCATTTGGGAGTAATTAAAGTCAGCCAATCTTCTCGGTTCTCTTTGGTAGTAAATATCTCAGAAACAAATGTTTACATGACTTGGTAATTTTGAGAAAGCTTCACTAAAAATGAACTTTTTGCCAAGCACTGTTGGAGAATAAGATTTTTGAAAATTTGCCCCCCCCCCCCCCCCCAACAA
This sequence comes from Hermodice carunculata, assembly GCA_964020975.1. Classification (NCBI taxonomy): domain Eukaryota; kingdom Metazoa; phylum Annelida; class Polychaeta; order Eunicida; family Amphinomidae; genus Hermodice; species Hermodice carunculata. The sequence continues at coordinate 90,552,053 of OZ026614.1, read as the reverse complement.
AAAAAAAATGAACCAAAAAATCCAAAAATCACTTGAGCATCTTTGTGAAATTAATGGCCATGTAAAGACAAGTATAGCTTAGGTTACCATTTTTTTTGTTTGGCAATATTCCAATTTTAAATGTCACTTTTTGAGCACTAAAATGGAAAAAGTTATCAATGTTAATTGCAGATGCTTACAAATTTAATAACATAAAAACTGTTCCTTTTAATGGAAAACAAAAAGATGGTCATGTTAATTGTAGTATTGTCTTTACATGACCGTTGATTTCAAGCTTTTCATGCCAAAGGTTTTGTTGTGATTCTTTCCCAAAGTGTAAATCAGACCCCTGGAATAAAGTGCCCTTCACATTTTGCGAATTAATCTTAGAATGTTTATTGTTACATGCAAAAAAAAACTACATATATTGACAAAACTAAAAATGTATACACTGATGGACTTGCATACAAAAGCAGAGACAACTGTACCACTGTGTTATGTGCACCCAAACTAAGCTCAAGGGCCTTAAGTAGCAAAAAAAGACTATTTGAACAAACTTGGTATAGACCCACCCAATTAAGGTACATCGCGACCAAGTTTGAAGTGAATCTGGTGAGGGTTTTGGAGAAGGAATTGAAAATGTGAATTATGGATGGATGGACAGTGGACGGCGGACCATCCTATAAGCTCAGCTGACTGACAAGTTAGCTGAGCTAGGAACTGATGTCAGTTTGTAATTAGTTACAAGATATTATCTTGTAATTCCAAGATGCTATCTTGTTATAACAAGGTAATATGTTGCAAGTACAATATTATATCTTGTAATTACAGTGAAAACTTGTTACAATGGCACCATCTGTTCCTTAGGAAATGTGTCAGATAACTGAATATGAAAATTTGTGTCCTTATATTGAATATGTCGGATATCTGAGTGCCATTATAATGAGATTTCACTGTACTAGATGCAGTTTTATTATTGTAAATTGCTTTAATTTCACAGTACTGTTATTTTAGCCTATTTCACTGATAAAAACACAGTGAAATAGTATTTTGACGTTGTTTGAACAGGAATAATGTCTGAAACAGTGAAATTAAAACTATAGTGAAATGTCAAAAATACAAAAAAACTGAACATTTATACACGCAAAAATAAAGCAATTTACAATACCTGTATCTTGTAATTATAGATACAACTTACATGCACTTTGCAAATACAGGACAGCTATCTTGTACTTGCAATATAAAAAATGAATTTATGTTGACAACAATGGGTTAACATGTCCTGTAAAGAAGATCCACTGCCTGTAAGAAAGTAGCCATGACCAAAGTGTCTCTCAAGATAAGTGGTCTACATGTACATGAGAGGTGTGACGAACATAAAAACTTTCCAAATAGTGATCTTCAAAAGGTGGTCTTTCAAGGCAAGTGGTCCCTCTTTGGAGGGATAGCACCAGACAGGTAGCACAATATACATACAGGAGCCTAAATCAGCAATTGCATACATGATCTGGTATCAAGGATAGAACTTTTCTTGAAGGCAGGCAGGTCTGGCATAAGTACATGTATGCCACTATATGTTATTGGCCATAATCAATAGAACAGGGGCAGTGAATTGACCGATCTATTGACACAGTCACTATCCTTTATGGCAGTGAAGCATAAAATGTCAAGGAGAGTGGCATGGTAGGGGAGTTCATATGATAGAGTTCTTGTATGGAGATACCATTTAAGAGTGTGTTTTGGGACATTTTTCAGTTTTCACATGGCTCATGCAGCAGAACCAAGATATCATATGAAAGTGCCATATTTATGCTATGCTGTATCACATATCTCAAAAATTATTATCATTTTCTTTTTAATTTATCTTAATTACTTCTTTGGGTTTTTTTTTTAATTTTTCAGCATGTAATGTACTTCAGTGTATGGAAAAGTACATGTATATTATTAATTACTGCTAAAATAACAGTCAGATAATGTTAAGAATGCAGCATTTGTTCTGCGGATACCACCAAACAACACAGATTTTTTACTTTGATCCAGTGTGCTGAGCTAAATAATGCTGACATTCATTGCTGATTCAGCATCTACAGTCAATACTTATTGCACACTTAGCATTTATTGTGAAAAACAATACTGGTTACAGAGCAATTCAGTTGTTGATAGTGCTGAACTAGCACAGACCATATGCTACAGCAAAGCTGAACAATTGTGAGAGTTATCCCTGCTTGTATTTCATAGGGAGGAACAGTGCTTCCACAACCACATGCATTTACATTTTACTTGTATCTCATGCTCACTCAACTACAATCTACTGCCACATGCACATACGCTTTGAACTCATGCTCATGTACAGGCAATCAAACAACACATGCATTTACACTTTAATTCATGCTCACATAGATGCAATTAAGCAACACATGTACATGAAAATACACAAAGAACCTCATAGCCTTTCTGCATGCAATGTATGTCTTTAGGTTGACGATTACTTCTAACAAATTGTAGATCATGCCGAAGATGCTTCCAAACTAGAATTCCGGCCAAAAAAAAAAAGAAAATATTTATAAATGCCAAAAGAAAAAGAGAATAATGGTTTCAAACACCACAATGCAGATCTATGCAGCTTATAACAAAACAGGTTCTAAGGGCTATCTGGGTTGGGGGTTGACGGGAGGGAGGAGTGGGACATTCTATATGCTGGGCATCGTCGTAAGCCCAAGATGCCCAGCCTATAAAATGTCTTGCTTCTAAAACTGCTTTGAGACTGAGTGTCTGCAGCGATCAGTTTCACAGAAGTTTTACATTGTGTTTGTAAGTATACATGTAGCTTATGACAATTTTTAACATACATTGTATATGTAGTTTCTGTGAGCTGTTCGTTGCTTGTTTTGTGACAGATGACAAACCAAGGTCAATAGTCCTTCTCGTGAACTATCTGATCAGCAAAAGCTGTAGCACGTTGGTTTGAACCTTTACAATGTGTGTGAGAAAATGAGAGGTTAATTTACGCTGGACACAAGATAAACAGCATACAACATGCAAACTTACATATATATCTACTGGCAATGATTGATTGACAGAGACTTCCACTCAAAAAAATGCGAGTTCTTCATAAATATTTGGATGAAATAGTAGTTTGTTGGGGAATTAATCTGACTGAAAAGCCAGACTTGTTTACGTGTATGTTCCAGACAGTGGTGTATGGCCTCATTGTATTACATGATAACAGTCTCCTTGACTAAGACTTCTTTTTTTCTGGCTCATTCTGAATTAACTTTTTCCTGCTCAAATTGCCCCAAAGTGCCCAGATATGAATTGTTATCTGGTTTAGCATTTTACATGTACTTAAATACTCTCATTACTAGAAAACATTTTTGCTGAGATCTAGTTGGTAAGACGATTCATGATGGCATGCCTTAGGTCAATAGCTTTACTTGACATGGGTTGGGCACAATGCGCCAACCATCGCCAAGCAAAGCTGTTGACTCAGATGTACTCTGACCAGAAATAGGTCACGTTTTGGTCAGAAATGTGTTTTGCATGGACGCTATGAGGACCATCAATTTTCTCCTTTGTTTACATAGTAACAAGCTTTAATATGAGGAGGCGTGTTGGTGATTTATCGGAAACAAGTAGCAATCCTGTAATGGATTCATGGAAGATGGATTTTTAAGCTGGAATTTCTTTATTAACAATTTCTTGCGCTAGCGTCTGTCTCTTTGTACATGACCCACAATGATGAAGGAGACTCTGGAAACCTGGAGACGATAAGTGGGAGGACGTCCAAACCACATCTTTCTTTCAAAACCATTGGAGTTTGTAGATAGGTGAATTACCAGATGATAAGAGGGGACAGGGAAAATCATTCTCAGCAAAGGATGACCTTGCAGATAAATGGTCAAAAGTTGTAATTTACCCATTATAAATCAATTTCTGAAGGGGCGACCTCTCACATGATTTGTTGTCCTCTTTGCCTTGATGGGAGACATGGTGTGTTTAAATGGAATAATAACCATCCACTAAAGCACTTTGCTGAAGGGTGGGACAGTTATCACAGGAAAGAATAACAGCTCAAATTAATTACCATGTGTCAAAATTGTACAAAAAAAGAAATAATGACAGTGAAACAAGCCTGGTAAATTAGGTAGGATTGTGAGACCGTACAGCATTGGATGGTGTATGGTTGAATTAGGATTTATCTATCTGCATGATTCTCTGGACCGTCTTCACAATGCATTGTCCAGCTCTCCAGATGTCACAGTGAGGGGTATATCCAGAGGCTTGGGTTGTTCTAGCAGGCAGACCATGCATGCATAGTATGTATATTCATTGATCATTCTGTGGCCCTATACATAGATGTACATTCATATCATGGTGTCACTTGAGCATCATTCACACCACGATTCTTTCTTCTACAGTCATAAGTTATTTCTTTCATTGTTAAATTTGCTCTGAGAATGGCAAGAGTTTAGCATTGTATCAATTTTATTCTTATGTTTCAATGGCATGTTGCTGGCCATTATTGGTAAATTCGTCTCAAGAAAACACTTTTCACAAGTTTTGCCCCAGAAGCTGTCAGGACACAATGTTGAGTGGATGTTTTTGGATAATTGCTACCAGCTTTTCCAGTGTTTCATGCATATGGCACATAGACACTTGTTGGACAGTTGTGCAAGTGACAGCAACCAGTGGCTTTCAACGGCACACAGTTTTGGTAGCAGTCAGCAGGTGTTGGCAGCATGCAGCCAGTGGATTTTGGCTGCAAACAGTTTCAGCACCACTGATCACCCCCAAAACCTGCTAACTGCTGCCATATGCTGCTGGTCCCCCCCCCCCCCCCCCCAAAAAAAAAAAAACAAAAAAAAAACTATCTCTCTTAAATTTCTGTCCAGGCTTGTCATGGACTGCCAGTCAATGCTGAATCCCACCGATCACTGCCAGCAGCAATGAATGAAGCCTGGTTGAGGAGCATAGAATTTGGTGATTCTTCGAGTACCCATATACAGTTGTACATGTACAGTGCAGCCATGTACACTGTGAGACCAGTGTATTAGGAATAAATACAAAACACCAAATTCTTGAACATCATGAATACAAAACACCAGTCTTGAACACTTCCTGACATTTTATTTACACTTTTATTCTCCCAGATGTTAACCATACAGTGTTAAAATTTCAGTTTTGGGGTTTTCTTTGTTTATGTGTCCTAAATTAACAGATAGATATGGAGAGTTATGATGGTGGAAAGTTTAAGGTACATGTGTAATGTCCAACCAGTTTGGATAATTTTGTTCATTTTGAGATTTTGGGACATTCTGATAGACATTTATTCTTGTTAAAACAAAAACAAAACAAAAACAAAACAAAACACAAAAAAAAAACAAAAAACAAACAAACAAAAACAAAAACAAAAAAAAACAAAAAAAAAAGCAACAAAACAAAAAACTGATGCAGATATGAAAAATCCCTGTTATGTTTTTATACATATATTGAGATCATGATAGCACAAATTTGACCATTTTGTCATGAGTAATTTTTAAGAAATATCCAAAATTCAACAAAAACATATTTTTACCCAAAATGCTTGTGGTTATGTAACAACTTTGAATGCAGAATTCCATCAATAGTGCAGACAGATTCTTAAATGATTTTGGTCTATTATATAGGAATGCACATTTCTGTGATATTTGGCCCAGAAGTGAAGTCGATTTGCTCAGGTTGGACATTACCTTAAGACCACCCTATATATATATATATATATATACATTAAGATCGGTCGAAGAGTCTATGACTGGGTGTAATTGTTTTGGAGTTGAGACTGAACAGAAGAAAGTGTGGACCAATCAACTGGACATTCAATAGCAACATGTACATTGTACATGTACGAGGCACATTGGCATCATCGTACAAGCAGAGCCACTGTGCAGTGTCTGGAGTTGTACCATGATGCACATTGGACAATAATCACCACACAAACAACGACAGCTCATTTAGCCCCAAGGGAACATTGTCACAAGCCTCCTATGGTCTACTTGGAGGTGTCCACAAGCTGTGTGCATTGGTGGATGGCTAAGATAAGAGCTACCAATTAGTATTTGCTGTTGCTGGTTCCCATCCTTTTTTGGACAAGCATGACATACATGTATTTTCCTAAAACATTAGCGTTTACAAATTTGGTTAATATGGTGATTTTCTTTGAATTTCTTGTGCTTGATGTCTCCAGAACTCAATAAGCTAGGATCACAATACTTTTAAGTTGATCAGTATTCTGAAAACCAAGTTCAGTGGACAATGACCTTGACCCAGTTTCTTGTTTCTCATGTCTGAAGAAGCAGATGAGTAAAAATGACAAAACTTTTAAAGTTCCACACCTTTGACAGAGTGAATGTACATATAAAAAACAGATGAGTCAGGATCATAATTTAAAGTTGATAATACCTATGCAAGAGTTTTATGTACACATGTACATCTAAGGACCAGATGAGTTAAATTCAACTTAAACACTGTATCACCCTTTCAAGAATATTGGCCAAGTTTGCAGAACAATGAACTTGACCCAATCTCAGTGTCATTCTCTGTCCAGTTTTGAATGCGGTATCTCAAGAAATCATGTTGGTTGGTGAGAGGTTTTAAGTCACTTGAGTTGGCTGTTACTATGTTTGAAATTGCATATAATGATTAAGGAAAGTATATGTTAGCCTGGTCAATATAGACATACTGGTGAAAATGCATGTATATGTAGTCTATAATTGCAAAACCATTGACCAGACACTCATTACGTGTGGTAGAGATATCCTTCATATGTGGAATTACCAATCTTTTACAATACATGTAGGTCATGTTCCTATGATTTTTAAACACTCTCCCTCCGTCCTAGAAAATATTAAAAAGGCTTTGCCTTTTCTCTGAAAACATGGCCAATTGCTTCAAGATCACACAGGAACACTTCTGGGTACCCTTACACTGTAAATTATTCAGCAGATTATGTTTATATTTTTTTCACATCTTTGTGTCAATAAATACGTTCTTATTTTTTTATTATTATGTACAACACCTATTTTTGTGACCACCATTTCTCGAAAAGGCAAATCATGTGGACACACAAATTTTGGCATGATTATAGTCCAACATTTAAAATGGTGCATCAGATGTTGGATGGCCAAGATATTCAAAATTATGCAAATAAGATGCATTAGAAACTTTAGCTATGTCACTGTCACTCCCATATACATGTAACTTCAAGTGTATTGTACATGTACAGACGCAGTGTTCAACATCACACCAATGAGTGGAAAGGTGTAACATAGATTCATTCAGCTATCTACAAGTACAAAATACAGACTGTATGGTTTATACACAAGTTAAACTTTCAAGGACCCTATAGGCTTGCTATTTGTGTATTCTGCACGTATTTGCTGGTTTGGAGTGGGTGGGCCTAATTGTAATGGAGCAAGTCCATTCTTTGATAGGAAAGGTTGATACCAGTAGCCTTAGAGGGTCTGGGCAGAGATGAAGTCAGACCTGTGTAGCTAAGCAGTAGGCACAACTATGTGTCAGGTACATGTATTTAACAATTGGCTGATTAGTCAAGGTGAGGTCAAAGCAACATCTCTCAGGAGACCTTGGAGAATGTTTTTGCAATGTCTGGCCAAACACCAGCAGAGCAAACACGGGGGATGTTAGGCGGTGTTTTGATGAGCTTAAGCTAGGATAAGAAAGTATAACCTTTAATGTTAGGGAGGCTGCTGGCTGAGCAGAAAACTGCTCAGTGAACTATCATGGTGATACCAACATGTGCTCACCGGAAATCTCGCGCTCACCAGCTGCAAGGGCAGGCCACAGTGAGTGGCCCACTTGGTCAAATACAAGACATGCACATGAATTTTTCCGCCATTGCATACCTGGTGGTCTCAGTAACCTTAGTCTTGCCTGGCCAGTTGCGGGCCACTGCCTGTGTGGGGTAGGGGGATATTACTTATAGATGTATTTTGGAAATAAAGAATACTTACTACAGGCAGATGGAAATTTATTCCAGTAGTTTAGGAAGCACTAAATGAATATGGCTTTGGTATTTGCAAACTTAAATTCCTCCAAGAGACACTAATTTTGTGTGAAAGGGGTATTTAGTCCTGTCTGTGACAGTGATATGCCCGTGTGTCCTCCTTGATTCATGGGCATAAGCCCCGTGGGAAATTAATATGCAGGTCTAATATTGAAATCATTCCAACATAAAGACCTTGATTCAAAGACAAATGTTAGCACTAGAAAAATGACTGTACAAATACATACCATTCTTTCTATGTTCTGTTAGTCCTCAAGGATACATGTATATTGTATGTGTATGGTCTCATATTTCTCTCATGTAACCAGTAACCATACGTGTACATGAAAATGCCAATTGTTTGCCTCTGTACCTGTGTAGGAAGAAAGAATGTTTGTTTTGGCAAGCTTTAAAGGAGGGCACTCATTACGTTGTATTTTAAGTGTTTTGGGAACTTCATGTCAGGCACTTACCACATGTAAAATGGTTTAGTTATATTTTATTCCATATTTCTAAAATCTGCATTTTAATGTTGCTGAAATCAGCTTTACCTGTCAAATTACCGGAAGCGGCAAACCTATGGAAGATCAAAGGCGATTTCGCGGATCACGGGAGTCCTACTTCTGCACCTAGTTTTTTTTACTTGATGAGAATAAACTCCTAGTTTCAAATTGAAGTGGTCGGAAATGTAACGAAAACTAATAATATATGTCAATGCATATGCAGCAGTTGTTTAAAACTGTTTTTAATAACTCGTTTTAGCGAAAAAAAAAAGCAACGTTTATGAGTCACGATATGTCACATCTTTCCTCGCGCGATCTTGGACATTTTTATAGCCAAATTTGAAAACAGCGGTATTCTGCAGCCTTCTACTTCTCTGTGCGGTAGAGGGTTCCAAGTTTTTCATTGACTGCGAACAGACGAAAATGCCAAGGTGTGTTTCGTGCGGTGGCACAGCCACCGAATATCCAGAAAGATATTTTCAATCTTGGCCAAAAGACACATCATTAGCAGATAAATGGAATACTATTATGAAAATCCCAGAAGAAGTATTGGCAGCATACAAAAGCACGAAGTTGTGTTCAGCGCACTTCAAGCTGCGTGACGAATTCCGATCGTTTGATAACTCCCGGAGCTCATATTATTGCTCAGGTTACACGGTCACGATTTACGACCGATTATCATGAACGGAGTAAATACATTGATAAATAATAATTGATTTGATTGAAACACATAACATATGCATATTCTTTACGTCGATAACGACCTCGGAAACAATTTTCATAATTTGAAGTGGCTTTGTGTTGAACAATGATCATGGTGCGCTTGGCTTCGTTATATCAACCGATGGCTATGATTGGCCAGTTGTATAGTCGCTTCTAATTGGTCCGACATCTCGACTGGCTTCGTGTAATGGTGAACTGCTGGTAATGTGGGGGTTTTAATATTTGGCAATAAACATCGGAAATTTGTGAAAATTAATAAAATAAACATCAGATATGAAATCCTGATGAAAAACCCTTTCCAATGATGTATAATACAACGTAAGGAGTGCCTTCCTTTAACTCCCGCATATTTCCCTTGGTCTGCTGGGTAATGCTTTGATCTATGCATATTAAACACAGATAGCTTTGTTTCAAAGCGAGAGACTGGTGTCATGGCCACCTTAACCAAGGCCCCCTTGCCAAAGTCCATTCCTCTTACGAGGCTACTATCTTCATAAAGAAAGTGTCTGTTTGTGCTGTACTGTCCTTGAAGAAGGTGATCCCCCTCTGTTGTGACCACTTCTGTAGTGCAGTAGGTGCATAGCCTTATATTATGAGAGGAGGACCAGCACTGGAACTAGCACTACTGTGTTTACACCATGGCACCAGTTAGATGTAAATGTATGTGCTTGATCATTTATTTCCTGGTCTTTCAATATAGTACAAAATTAAGATTATAGCATGCCGTTATTATCACATGCAAAAGTCAAGCAAATTTCCTGTAAAAATGAAATTGGTGTGAAGAGTTGATTGAAAGTTCAATGAACATACTTAAACCCATTCCTGGTCAGAGTATGACTGAGTCAGTAACTTTCCTTGGTGTCCACCCAAGGAAAGCTGTTGACCTTGCCATCATGAATTGTCTTGTATAAGGATTTCCAGTATATTGTCCAGGATGGTTGCACTCCAAATTGAACATGGGAGGGCCAATTCATTGTTATCATGGGTAACTGCCTAAAATAACCAATTACACTGTGTAGTATTTACAGACCCCTGCAGGATCGAAATGATGACCTCAGGTTTTTTTTTTATCTCTGAGATTACTTCCATTATTGAGCTTTTGTCCAGAGAGAAATCTGATAAATTTATAGTTGGGGATTTCAATATAGATTTATTGCAGACAAATTCAAGAGATAAATTCAATGAATACCTTGATGTCATGCTTAATAATAATTTTATACCTAAAATTACCTTGCCCACTCGTTTATCTGACAGACATGCCACCTTAATTGATAATAATTTTTGTACTACATCTCACTCTAAAAAAGCCATCCGAATAGGCATTATCTTCAATGGCTTGTCAGGGCATTTCCTATATTTTACCTGTTTAAATCAAAATTTAGATTTGCCAGTACCTACCAAATTTGTTAATGTTGAAAAAAAGAGACTGTCGATCAGTCAAAATAATTTTTATCAGGAATTGGCAAATTCTGAGTTTATGCAGTACATGCACATGTTTATGGATACTGACCAAGGTAAAAACCCAAGTTTAAATTACAAAAAACTTGATTCGATTGTTTGTCAGGCCAAAGAGAGACACATACCCTTCAAAACAGTCAAATTCAATACAGATAAACATTAACACTGACTCCCCGTGGATTACAAAAAGTGTGCTAGGGTCTCTAAAATTTCATGATTCTTCATGAAAAATTAAAAGTTACCACCCAAAATACTACCTTTTCTTACACAACAAAACATAACCTTAAACTTTACAATACGATTATCAATAATGTCTTGTATCATTTAAAACAGGATTTTTATATAGACAGTTTGATAAATTTAAGAAGGACCCCAAGAAAACTTGGGAATTTAGAGTCAATTCTTCACAAAAAATAAAAAATAAAAAAGAATATTTTTTTTTCTTTTTTTTTTTTGAAGATTGGAAATTCAAATATATCTAATAAACATGAGATTAGTTAGTGATATGCATAATGTTTCCAATAATTCCAAATCAATTCATTATGCTGATGATATAACTCTTTTTAAATCAATTTCTTCTTTTCAGTTTTCCTCAAGTTTATTTGAGCAGTTTATCTGTATGTATATACTCGGAATCATAGAAGGTGCATGACTGGTTAGCTACCAACTGGTTATCTTTAAATATTTCAAAAACTAAATATATGATATTCCATTTTCTTCAAAGTTCAGTAAGATTCAAATATCAAAATAAATAATATTCAAATAGATACGGTGAAGAATTCAATTTGTTAGGTTTACAAATCCATAAAAATATTTCATGGACACCACACATACAGGTAAATCAAATTGCAAATAAACCCTCAAGAGCCACTGGTATTCTTAAGAGAATGAGTTCTTATTTACCGATTTCTGGACTCATCCTTATATACAAGTCTGTCTCTCTTCCACGCCTTAACTATTCTCTACTAACATGGGGTCATTCATCTAACTGCATTTTTGGCTTCCAAAAAAAAGGCTGCAAGATTCATGTGCAAGACTGATTTTCTTGCACATCCTGGACCTTTGTTTAAACATTTGTGTCTCCTTAAGTTGATTGATTTACTCAAAATAAAAGCCTTAAGTTTTTTACTGTCATTATAATAATCCACTTCCTGCTTATTTTTAAAAAAATGTTTTTTGCACATTCTGCTCTTCATATGTACATATTTTATGTTCGGAATGAGTGGGACTCAAACCTGCAACCTTTGGCACCAGTCGCCTAGCTGAAATGGGAAACGCACATATCTGCTCGACCAAATCCCCATTTTTAAAAAAGAATGGTTCAATGGAGGTACTTATGTGTGAGTGCCATATTACACATTTCAGAAATGTACTTCATTTTGCTATCCCCACAAGGAGCTCTACTCAAACTTCAATCCGTTTTTATGTTCCTGATCTTATCAGATCAATGCCTTGCAAATATTATAGACAAAGTTCACACCCATTCATACAGAGGATTCTCTTGTCATGTGAAATTGCAGTTGTATTAAATGAATATTCTGAAGTATGTACTGTTATCAATTGCTACATACATGTATGTAGCAGAAACTTAAAAAATGCTGGATTTGGTTCACTTTTGTGCATATAATTCTACTATGGCAATTTCTTCTTTTTCTTTTTTTTTTTTTGGTCATTTTCTCAGTCCTTGTGACCTGTGTCTTGGTTATTCTGATGCCATGCAACCTGGTCCCATGCAAGTAGCCAGTATGAAGATCAATGACCAGATGCAAATTCCCAAGGTACATGTAGCTCCAGCGATAGCAGGATGATATCCCTTAGCTGGAGTTATCCTGACAGAAAAAGTATTTATCTGTCGGTTATGTTAACTTATTCTCTGTATTTCTGATAACACTTTACTTGACATGTAACTATATAGTATGGCTCTCAAATAAAGTCATTTTGAGTCCTGAGTCTTGTATACACTGTACAAATCTCAGCAAAAACATTTTCTGGCAACAAAAATTCTAAGTAAAACGCTCTAAGGCAGACAGCAATTTACTTCTGGACACTTTTGGGCAATTTTTTCAAGGGTTAATCGAGAAACAAAAACATCTAAGATTGAGTTGGGTTGGAATATTACAGATTTAGAGACAGCACTGGCAGGAGAGGTAGGGCCAATGATTTTCTGGTTTTTTCCGAAACTGAAGCGGAATTGTGCATTTTTTTTTCATCCTTGAAATGGAATTTGATATTTTTTCTTATATGAATCATATATAAAAATATAGCAGTGAAACAGAATTCGGCAAATTTTTGCTGATGAAGCGGAATTCCTCTTTTTTTTAAACGGAAAATCATTGGCCCTAGAGAGGTGTCAGAAGTAAAAAGAAATCACAATAAGCAAAGCAGAATGGTTTGTCATTCATTCAGTCACAAGAACCATTTTAAGTGATGTCACCTTTTAGACCATGCTGTTTGTACATGATTTTGGTAGAGTACTAGTTGTTTTTACTCCTTGCATGCACCAGCTTCATGTAGTTCAGCCAAATCAGAAAAGGGTCGCTTTTTTTGTGAGGTATTCAGTTACACATCTAGATTTACTGTGCGAAATTTGGTGTCTATGTACAGTTGTTTTCAAGCTATTAAGTTGCAAATTACAATGTAAAGCAATGGGAATACACAACCCTAGCCCTCCAGTGACTGCAGTGCCCTCTTTTAGGCAAGGCTAGAACCTTCTATTCTTGTCCTTGCCTATTCCTGCCAATGTGCTCATCACCAGAGCTTTCACAATAGGCTAAACTGTGGGCTGGCCAGTCATGTCAGTTTCACAGCACAGGCCGTGCCACAATCCCGTGCTCTACAACTGTCAACACACATCAACGAGAGTAAAGTGACATGCTGGCACTGGACAAGCAAATGTAAACTGATTCTGGTTAATTAATCCAGTACCTGTAGCAGGTGCAATGTACGCCTCACAGCCACTGAAGGCAGAGAGGCACTTTTGTTGTATATTATCCAATCATGGATGGCATATACATGTAGCACCACAAACAGGAGCAGCATCCTGTGACAGTGGTAACCTTGCCGAACTCTCCTGGTAAATCTTCATTGTAACATCAAAATAAATGTGAATCTCGATAAGAAGAGGGTACTGGCGTGTCATAATTGGAAGGCTTATGTTTATAAATGCACGCAAATGAGCCAAGAATCACACCACTAAGTATAAACTATTTATCCCATTCATGCCCCTGCCAGTGTGGAGATTGCAGCAGTACTCCCCAACTGCGTGCTGTGAACATGTGCATCATGTGGTAATTCAGACCGATGCTCAGTCTGGACAAAGTCATATTAGTATTGATATATGGTGCATGGGCTAATAAATATGCTATTATTTATAATTACCCATCTCAGTCATAAAATTCATCAATCCAAAGTGTAGACCTGTTGACGGAAAGTTCACCATGTAATTCCCATGCAAGGTCACAGGACAATTTAGTGAATGTATAGATTTTAGGTGATAACTCAAGAAGTATTGGAGCTGGGACTTTGAAACTTATGGCATGATGATGATCCTGCACAGGCTTGGCACTGTCTATACATTCAGGTTACCCTGACATCATTTTGAAGCTCACGGGGTAACGTACTTTAACAAATTCCATGCCAGGGTGACAACGGAAGAACTATTTGAGTTTTGACTTGAATATTGCACATGATCATCATAAACTTCTCTTGAGGCCGAGTTGGGAACATACATTGGGCACATGGACTTAATTACAGTGGCCTCTTTAGTCTACACATGCAATTAAGTTAAACTGAACATGGGAGTCGGCTGCCACACTCCTGCTGCTAAATACGTATGAAATAAGCTTGATTTAAATCTTTAAAGCTGTTGTTGACTTCGATTTGAGGCGAGTTATTAGAGTGAGCTTGATGACTGCCAATAGCAAGTACATGTAATTAAAGTAAATTTTCCAGCATTTCTAGTACGTTACTGCAATAGCATTGCAGCACAGACATTTTAACTCTCACTGACTCAAATATCACTTGCGTCAATCTTTTGAACACAAGTACTTCATCATGAATGAAAAACAATTTGTGACTTCAGAAATAAGATGTATCAGGATATCATGCATGATGTGCAGTCACTTTGGCAGTATGAGAACAGTGTATGCTGCGTAACTACTGTTAGGTCTACTGCATGTGTATCATCAATCTACTGTCATTATATACTGTTTGTATACTGCTGATCTACTGTTGATACGCTGTAAAATGATGAGGGCATTGTCAACATCTGTGTTTATGCAGATTTGTTGGTAAATTAGCACCAAATCTGCACCAAGGAAAGTTGCATGTCCATCCAGTCTCAATGCTGGGGAGAAAGGCTTAAATGCTAACTATTGATCACAGCAGGACAAAGTGAATCCTTTTGTAACATTGTTTTAAGCACATGTTAAACATAAAAAGCATCAATTTCCCTCTCAGTACACCTATCTGAAGTTCTCATTCGTATTGAAATGTACAAAAAAAAGAAATTCTTGAAGCATCCTTATAACATCCATTCAGTCTTTGTCAGATGTAAGGGAAAGGTTAACTTAGCACGAAGAGACGTAAAAGTATTAGAAGCCATAGCCCCAATGTAGAACCAACATGTAATGATTGGCTAATGTGGTAGGCTGTCAACGGTCAATGAACTCATTCCTTGCATGGCCTCAATACAGTTAAATTCACTGACAGACTGCGCTCTGTGGGACTCAAAAAATGCATGGGAGTGTTCCACTTTTTTTTAACTCATTCCATGTATTGTGACAGGCATTGGTCAGTGGTTCTGGCACTGCCTGGCAAGTCATGCTGCAGCTGTTCTCGTGGCAGCTGCAGCATGACTTGCCAGGCAGTGCCAAAACCACTGACGTAAGACTGTAGGCACGTTGGTACTTGAATGAAAGCTCTTTTCATGAAGAATTTAAATATGCAATTGTTGTCTTAAATCTATAGGTAAATAAACAGAAAAATCAGGGACTGGTATGGAATGAGTTAATCTTGGTTCTTCATCCTGATCAAGGAGGAATCAAAGAGACAAGGGGATTGAGTGAAGGACCTTTAAAATGGGCCAAAACAGGTGCACCACCAGTGGATAATCAATTTTTAAGCTTAATCTATTATGTTCCAATGTCAGCTTGTCGAGCAACTGTTGTTTGGCCGAGAGCTGCTGCTTTAGATTTAAGCCAGATCAAAGAGCAATCAATCTTAATTGTACAGTCAGTAGGCACCTGATTGGTACTGTGTAAAGTGTGTCTTCACAGAAGCTTGATGGGTCGATTATTTGAACTCAATGTAAGGTACCTTTGATACAGTAACAAAACTACCTGAGTCAGTCCCAGTCACTAGACAGCCTAAGCTGTGACCCTATTACCAAACCCCAAAGTGCAGTTAATGCAAATGAGAGAAAGGTAATATGGCACGGCAATCAGGACTGACAATGTGGGTGGTCTTATTTTTATTTTGTTCTTAAAGAATAACTAGAAAAGCATTTTTTTGGTCATGTTCCTATAAAACCCAACTTTTATTCATTAAAACAAAGTTTTGCTGCAAAACACAAACCTATGTTTTTGTGTTAGAATTTATTGCTAACAGCCAAAGTACATGTAGTAGGGTCACATAAAAAGCAAGTGAAACAAAATGGCCTTACCATTGGAGTGTGGGTACAGCAGCAGGCAATCAACTGTCAAAACCTTATAGATTGAATGACATGTTGAGATGGTTACTGGGACATCACCATTGAAAAGTGCACTGGGAAAGATACTGGCACTGAGGGGATTTGTAGCTGTTATTAATGTGCATGTGAGTGACTTGGATTGGGAAAGTGGTGACCAAATAATAATAATAACAATAAAATTAATAATGATGATGATGATGATGATGATGATGATGATGATGATGATGATGATAATAATAATAAACACTTAAGTAAAATGGAGTAAACCTGCAATTAGAAACTACATGTACTGCCACAGCATAGTCCTTTTTGATCATATGGTTTGTATTTTGCAATTGGTCATTTTCTAGGTATTACAATTACAAGTACACTGCACCAAATAAAAGATCTGTATTGCATTTTATCCATGCTTCGTGTTTGAAATAGCATTGTCTGATCACATGCCAGAAGACTCGCATATTAAGTATATTTACATGAATGTCAGTTACCCTGTAATTCTGTAAGATTTTTAGCTCTGCTGACTTGTCAGTCAGCAGAGCTTATAGAATCCGTTTGCGTCTGTCCATCTGTCGTTAGACTTTTTATATTTTCGACTTCTTCTCAAAAACCGCTGCATAGAATGTTTTGATTTTGCACATGGATGATTCCCAGGTGAACCTCTACCAAGTTTGTGAAGGAGATGATGATGCAATAATTTTTCTATTTTTTATGAATTTTTTTATTTCTTTTTTGAAAAAAATTAAAATTTCTTCATCTTAAGAGCTACAAAGCCAATTGCTTTGATATTGCACATAGTGTCATCTGGAGTCAACTAGTTCTTATTTTGGCCACCAGGTGGCGCTGTGATTTTTTCTTATTTTTTTATGAATTTTTGCGTGTTAAGGCTATTTTCAACTTTTTCTCCAGAACGGCTAAACAGAATTGCTTAAAATTTTATCAGAATATAGTTGGACATTAGACAATGAAAGTTTGCAAAAATAATATGGATATGTTAATTTTAGGCAAAGTTATGGGATATCAAACTTTGCAACTGTAAGGAAGTGCTGCAGCTATATATATATATATATATATATATATATATATGGCAATTGCATATACATGTATTCCACTATTGTATTTACCCTTTTGACTTCTTCTCAAAAACCGCTGTATGGAATGTTTTAATTTTGCACATGGATGTTGCCCAGTTGAACCTCTACCAAGTTTGCGAAGGAGATGATGATGCAATAATTTTTCTATTTTAAATGAATTTTTTAATTTATTTTTTGAAAAAATAAAAATTCTTCATCTTAAGAACTACCTGGCCAATTGCCTTGATATTGCACATAGGGTCACCTGGGGTCAACTAGTTCTCATTTTGGCCACCAGGTGATGCTGCAATTTTTTCCTATTTTTTTTTTTTAATGAATTTTTGCGTGTTAAGGCTATTTTCGACTTCTTCTCCAGAACAGCATGATAGAATTGCTTAAAATTTTATCAAAATATAGTTGGACATTAGACAATGAGTGTTTGCAAAAATAATGTGGATATGTTCCACTATGTGCCACTCTACATACATGTTTATAGCTGTACAAATCTAGACTGCAGTCCATGTGTTCCAATACTGTAAAAGCAGATCCCAGTCAGCAGAGCACAGGATCATCATGATCCTCTTGTTTAATGGTTCACATGTCAAGTACATATGAGTGTAAGATCATTTTATCCTGCACTGTTTGCATTGTGTTCACATGTAAAGTTTGTATGTGAACTTCTGATTGTTTGATTCTGCAATGTATTCTGTGTAGTTTTTTGGTTGGGGAGTAAAGCATTCATTGTATATGTGTGTGCACATGTTTGATCCAGTTACTCTGTCATCCAGTACCCTTCATGTGCATGGTTTCACATGTAAAGTGTGCATGGCCTTGTGCCTGTTTGATCATCACAGTGCTGTTTACATTGCCTCACCTGTACATGTAACGTACACGTATTCATATTTATCAATGTATCAGACATGACTAGAAGTATGTTTTTATGGTTCTGAGCAACATGTACCTCTTTTAGCTCCAATGCCATTTAACAATGTCCATTTGATCAGCAATGTAGCCAGCCTACTACAAGTTGATATAATCCCATGCCAAAAAGGTAGAGGAGGTGCCTGGACCTGGCCAGCTCCACCAAATATGGACAGCTAGCTGGCCAATTTTAGGGTTCAGCAGATATGACTGTGATAAAAGGGCACAGCACGTTAGCAGCTTCAATATACATGGTGCAGATAGCAAGGAATTCAAACTTACCAAGGGCACAGATTGTACAGCAGGTAGCATAGAATTAAATTTTGAAAGGTCTACAAAAGGGCACAGCTTGTGGGTACATGTAGCTGCATGTACAGGTTGTAGGTCTAAATTTTGAGAGGTCTGCGAAAAGGCACATCTGCTGGGTGGCTAGGACTTTAAATTTTGAGCGGTCCACAAACGGGCACACCTGGAAGGCAGCCAGGGCTCAAAAATTATACTGAGTATCAAATGAGGGCAGCTGGTGGGCAACTTCAGGAGATGAGACATCATCTCATTCCCAGCATTCTTTGTAATCTGAAGCTTGAAGTTTATTTTTGCAGTCTGTCATTTTCTGCTGAAGATGTATGACATATTCCATGGGTTTTCGGGACATATAATCAGGTATACATGTCATCACAACAGTGAGTGGTATTCTGATCCGGTGTCTTTAGTGAATACATGTACATGTATATGTATGATTACAAATCTACATACATGATACACTGTACATATATATATACCTGATGAGCATTGGAAGTGTTCATGAATGCATATGAATCTAGCACATGCAAAAAGCAAACATTATGCTGCTGCAGTCCATGATGATTTCAGCATGCTTAAAGGTTGTACATAACTGTATCCAGAATATTTTAGGAGGCATCTAGGTTGTAGATAACAACTTTTGACCTTTTCCCATGCATTTACTCATGCTAATTAATCTAATAAGCACAGTTCCTTTCCCGTTTGTGATGTCTTCATTGTATTGGTCTATCTGGTATAGTTAAAATGTGTTTTTCAGGTGGTTGCTGGAAATCGTTTATCTCATTAGTTGAATTGTTTATTGTGACATTTTGGTCCCATGGGGAAATGAATAGTGTACGTTTAATACTCAATTTTATTGCTTGAGTTTTGAGATGTCACCAGCATGTGTAGTTCCTTGAACTGCAAATTACATATTAACAGCCCTGCAAGGAAACTGAAAGAAATTAAGAGTTAGCTGTTTAAAGTCTAGTGCTATGGAATGGAACATCCAAAACATATGGAATTCAGTAAACATGAAAATTATGTTCTCACCTGCATTCAGTCTTGGTACATGTATGTGTGTTGCATATACATATAATCTCTATAATTGCACTTTTGCAGCTGTTATAAAATTGTAACTTTCCCGATTCATTCAGGTTTACACCATCAGGGTACGTACTGTATCTACGCTTTTCAGAAGCCTGTCTGAATTTAAAGAAAAAAAAACATGTTGAAGACCACACTGGTAAATTTCCACCCCATCCCCAGGTTTCACATTTAACTGCACCACCAAGGAATGACAATCACTACATTCTGCTGTTAACTGACTTATAAAGTCAGTTGACGGCAGTATGTACATAGTTAGCAGCTGTGAAACAACTAATGTGTGGCTGGACACCGAACACCCGGACAGTGTACTGCATGGGCATCATTTAACACCTACTGGGCAGGGACATCACAGCATTGTCAGTATACGACGGATCAAATATCATTGATGCCCCTAATGTGTAAGAGGACAATGTAATAGGCAATAAAGGCTGGGACAATGTGTCTGGAAGTGGTTGGTGTACTGTGTCCACTGGTGCCCCACAAATACCACACAGGTATACATTTAGGCTGAGTGTGTCTAAACTAAAATACAGGATGTCTGTGAGGTTCTTGCACAAGAAAAAGTACCAAGACAATTGCTGAACATAACAGCGACCAATTTGAGAAACAGTACACCATAACCCGAGTCTTCTGTGGAGAGTGTCATGTTTATAAAAAACAGATATTGTCTTTAAAGTACACGTAGCTATTTAAAAATGTGACAGAAGAGTTGCTGCACAGAGCTACAGATAAAAGCCAAATAAATCACAACATATACCTAATTTTCAGCTAATGGCCCCGTAACGTATGGATTTAGCTCATCTTGAGACTTTTCGGGGAGTCACCCATGATGCACAGCATTTGAGACCTTGGATGTGTCTCCATCTTGCTGTGGTCGAAGGCTAGCCATTGAGGTGAAACATTTCCTTTCACACAGCATGGCTTTCCCTGACATAAAGCGGGTCCTTTGAACCATTGCATTCCCTAAAATTAGAAGTTGCCCCCTCTGAACCTTATAAAATTCAGTTGAAAGAACTCAACTGCTTGGAGAGATGAAGGGATTCAAATTTATGGGGAAAATTACACTCTAAAAATATACTTTGTAGAGTGATAACAACTGTCCCGCATGGTCGGGGATGTTCTCTGAAATTAGGTCAAGATTTGACCATTCTCAGCATTTCTCCCACATCAGAACCTAGAATTTTCTTCTGTATTCTTTGTTATTTGTTCTGACACTATATATCCTGAAGGACTTGGGTGCTTGTCCCTTAAATGGATTTTTGAATGTGGGTAGCTCCAACACAAGGCACATGTACAGTGTAGGTGTAAAGTACAACTATCTCATATACAGAAAGCCAAAATTTGATGTGATTTCCAGCATTACCCAACTGCATATAACAAATATGTATTTGTGTCCATTTCGTCTGCTTTTTCTTCTTCTTGTTCTCCAACACATCGAGACGAATCAGATAAGTAGTGAAGTTTTTGAGCTCAGGCTTTCACATTGCACAGGATAATAGTCCTCTATAAGGGCTCAGTCAAGTGCAAAGATAGTGACCTGGATCCCATTCCCAAGGTCACAGAACCACTTATTAATGAATTCTTGTGCACGTCGATGCAAACAAAATAACTGCAGAAGTTTTAGAGTAGGCCTTTCATATTGCGCAGGATGATGGTTCTCAGTAAGGGCTTGGTCAACTTTGAAGATAGGTGACCTTGACCCCATTCCTAAGGTCACAAAGCCACTTAATCTATTCTTTAACACACATCGATGTGAACAAGATAACTGCAGAAGCTTTTAGCAAGGGCTTTTATATTGTACAGGATCATAGTCTGTGATAAGGGCTCAATGAAGCTCAAAGATAAGTGACCTTGACCCTATTCGCAAGGTCACAGAGCCACATCAGTAAATCTCTAACATGTAAACTTGAATGAGATAATGCCAGAAATTTAGTTAGGCCTTTTATACTGAAGAGGATGATTGTTTTCTATACGGACTTGGGTAGGTTTAAAGATGGGTGACTTCTACCCAGTTTCCAAAGGTCAAAGAGCTACATTAGTAAATGCTTCAACACATCAATGCAAAAATGAGAACTCGAGACATTTTGGAGGTAGTGAACATTTGGTGGGATTATGAGCCCCCATGAGAGTGTGCATGCATGTGCTTGCAGATTGATGATTTTGATCTATTTTTTTAAGGTCACCAATCACTTGAAACTTGACATGGTTAGATATGATCACTGCAGAAAGATTAAAATAATGGAATCAAAATTTATTTTGATTTTGAAATTTCTTAAAATATTTACCTTGACCTTATTTATGGGTCTGTTAGGGGGACAATTGGTAAAGGAGCATGGAGAGACAGTTCATTTTCTGTTGGAGAATCAGCCTGTTGTTAGTTCAAAACGTGTAAATGGTGGCTTCCATAGTACACAGATACATACATACATACATGTTAGGGTCACATGTATGCTATAATGGGCTGAACATTCGTGACCTATCGCCCATGCCGACAATCCACATAAACACATTCTTGCTCACTAGTCTCTGCTGGCCAAAGCTTATTGCACTAAGGATGGACAACTTAATCAGATTGAAAATGGGGCTATAGAGCCAAGGATGCTGACTAGACCAGCCCAGGTCTTTATTGAATATTTACAATGAACCACCTTTGCAGGTATGATGAAAGTCATAGCAACAAAGGCCTGGCATACAACACCAGCAATAAGTGAAACCACCCTCAGTCCTCAAGCATACCTGAGTAAGTCATCTATTACCCTGTCCCACTCAAAATGGCCAACAGTGTCAAAATGTAAATTGTCATGTGCTTGAATATTTTACTCAAACTTGATCTTACTAGAAAACATTTTTGCCGAGATTTGCAAGACCTATCATTGTGGCATGCCTCAGGTCAATGGCTGTCCAGGGCATGGGTTGAGTGCGATGCTCCAAAGAAAGCTATTGACACAACTGCATGTATATTCAGATCAGCAAAAGGGTTAAGGTGAGGGGAAAAATGGCCATAAAGCCAAGAGGCTAATTGCTCATACAAGCTGAAGAAAACAAGGATGCACATGATATGTCTCAATTGCTGCTAAACAATATTGCCACTATATGTTGACAAACATCATAATATTTTGTTTATGCATAGGATGCATCATATGTATAATTTCAAGTTTAAGTGCTCACATTATGGGGTTAAATGTCAATATTTGTGCATGGGTGGCAGCTACGTGTGGGCAGAGTCTTCTCTTTTGTGTACTAACCTGTGACCTGAACAGAGTAAAAATCATTGTCAGCATGCTCAGCTGAACTGCTGATTTGGCTGATTACCCCCCTCGGCCTTGGTTATGCCAAAGGGGTATTGTCCTTCTTTTATTTTGCCTTCCATCCAGCTGTCCATATTTTACACATGAAGTGTGTAGGAACCATATTTTATGGATACATGTATGCAATACTTTATTGACATTCCTTAACTCATGTGTGCATGTACATGGTATGGTCACATTCAAAGCATAAGCATCAAACAGATGCAGACAAAAAGAAACTAGAGAAGAAGACTTGCTTCAAAAGGAAATCTACCTGTTGGCTTTCATAGCTTGCATGGCTTAAGGACAGGTATAAAGACACCAAAAACCTTTGCATGGGCAATTTTGAGATTGTAACAGTTTTTACAAGATAAATGTCCTTTCTATTAGTAGGCAAAATTTCAAGCTCCTAACTAAAGTAGAAATGTAAGAAAAATGCCAAAAAACACACAGTCATGTGGACATCTGAAGGTCCATGTGTCATTCTTTTGGTTGTCAGCCACCTAGCAGAACAGTGCCACCGGTCAATCATACTTAATAGTCTGTCCCATGGCTACAGGTAGCAACGGCCCATGGCAAAACGAGAGTGGTATCACACTGCGAATCAGGCAGCATGCCAGAAGTGTGTTTGTGGACAGGGAAATGATGCAAACATGCATTCATATCACAGCCTTAGTGGTTTACTTTATAGTTATCTTGCTTGTTTTGCATCCAAATGAAGGAAGACTTGAAATTTTCAGGTGCACCGGGAATCGTCAGACAATGTCCCTTCAAAAGCCATGCCGTGATGGATAACACCAGTGGCCCTGCACACAAAAGACAGACTTGAAAAGCTGGAACTTTAATCAACGATACCCATGTACATAATATTATTTTATCAAAACCCATGAGGAAATAAAAGTACAAATAAATACATCAAAATTAGCATAAACATGAACACAAGAGAAAACATACAAAATAGCAATACAAAACTCAGGTATGAAAGGGAAATGAAACTCATTCAGAAAAAAATTACAAAATAATGACAAGCTAACTAAGTAAAATATACAGACAAGTCTAACAGGCTAACTAAGTAAAGTATACAGATAGTAGTAATTACAGTGAAACACTATCCCCAAAAAAACAAGATGAAAAGGCAAGTTTGAGGTCAGGGGCCTGAAAGGCTGCCTCCATGACGTCATGCTTTGAAACCAGATTGGTGCTGTCACTGTTTGACAGATCGCTGAATAATGTTTTCCTTACTTCAAATGCTCTTCTATTCATGTGATTGGCCAATAATTGATTGACACAACCTCACCCAATGTTAAGGGATGATGATCACTCCATTTTGTACAAATATCAGATCCACTTGAGCAAACAGTATTGTTTCAGAGGGAAATGATCAACATCAAAGGCATTTGAAGCTCATTCTCTCAGAAAGGATAATAGGAAGAGAACCCCACCTAGGAATGGTTATTCAAGGAAAATGGCTTGGCAAAATTTAATCAGGTTAACGACCTCTGATTCTCTAATGCCTGAACTGCAAAAACAGTTCAGCAATTTTCAAAATTTTTATTACATTTGCTGACAGTCCATCAGATTGGCAAGAACTGCAAAGCCATGTGTACAACTTGAAAATTTTTGTCTATCAGTAACAGTTTTCAAGGTACTCAGATTTTAAAATTGTAGTTGCCCGTAATTTGCATAATTATGAACATCATGAATATTCCAAACCAGGTGCACAACTTCACTTCTAGGTCAATCACCAGGGCAAGTTTGGTGTTTCTTGGAATTATTATGTCCGAGAAGAGCTCCAGAAAAAATTGGTTGTGAAGATGGGGGACAAAAAGAAAGAATTCATGGAAAAACAGTATGTTTGTGTTACAATGCAGGCATAAAGAATTCATGGAAAAACATTGCTGTGTTGGCACACAGGCATAACAAATGAACAAAATAGTTGCACTTAGATATTGATATTATACAGCAATTTGGGCAATATATACACAATAATTATCATTTGGCTACTTGGCTAATGTTCAGAGCAGTCCCTGATTTAGTGTGCAGTGTGCTAACTGGACACTGGCTGCAATACAAGTGCTATATAAAACAACAGACCCAAGGGCACTTTCTACAGTGTAGTTAAACTTTTAGCACTTTTTAATCATAAAGCTTTGGGTAACAATTACGTATCCTGCTAAAAACCGTCGCATACATGCACTATTACCACAGTTATATTGTCAAAACGTGAAACCACAGCAAAATCAGAAATAAAGTCATGCAAGTGTATTTACCCAGTTGGCTACATGAGGCCCGTTACAGGGAACATCACGCAGGATGTTACAGTCCAAGTGCCGACCTCAAGACCATCCAAGTTAACCCCCAGGTGTTTTTCTGACCACAACGTGCAAGGTTCATTTTGAGTTAATGGATGAAATTTCCTGGATGTCTTCGCCCGCTCACCTTAATGATGTTTGGGTATGTGTGTGATTGAGAACACATTGCCGAGACACTGGACAACTCCTGAGGGAACGTGAGGCCGAGACAGTGCTATCGTAGTTCACATAGATAGCTTTGCGCTAATGTCTTAGAGTCCCTTTCCTAAGTTAGTGGAAAATGAGAATATGAAAGTTGAGTCATCTTATATGCATGGTAAACTTTGCTGACCGCATTAGAAGACTGCAGTCTTGATTCCTAGACTCCCTGGTGGCACTTACCTGCACACGGCCTGTTTGCCATGGTGATATGTAGATGTATATATATATATATATATATATCCAGTGTATATACACACTAAATCAGCCAGGCAAACACGGAGGAGTTTTACTTCCAGAACAATCATGCAGGTTAAATGAAGACACTGGCACTGGTGACACTTTATTTCCAGGCACGTTGAAAAATAAAAAAGGATGTATTGCTTCAGGAGTCCTAAGCATGTGACACAACTCAACAGTGTGTGGCGTCTCCTTCAGTTAAAGAGATGCAGCCAATGAAGTGGAAGGCATGCCATGTGTCTGTGGCAATCTTTTGAATTCATTCTACACTGCAGTATTTTCCATATGTTGGGTAAAGTTAGTGTGGAATTGTGTGTTCAGATTTGTCATTCACCCATTCTTGTTTAGACCATCCAAAAGTGCCTGGATGTAAATTGTCATCTGCATTACACTTTTTTTAGATTAACTTTCACATTGATAGAAAACGATTTCTACCGTGATGGCACAGCTCTCTCTCTCTCTCTCTCTCTCTCTCTCTCTCTCTCTCTCTCTCTCTCTCTCTCTCTCTCCTCCCTCCCTCTCTCCCTCCCTCCCTCCCTCCCTCCCTCCCTCTCTCTCTCTCTCTCTCTCTCTCTCTCTCTCTCTCTCTCTCTCTCTCTCTCTCTCTCTCTCTCTCATTGGCTTATATCTTACTGATGGTGAAACTTATGCCCGAGGTTTCTGTTTAACATCAATAAGAAAGTACACATTGTGGTTTCTTTTGGCATTGCTAAATTGACCTTGAATAATCCTGAAAGATCAGACTTACATATTGGTTTATATATTGGAAATACTTAATTCTTCTGATGAACTATTGGCAAGTGACTTTGCAGTAAATGTTCAAAGCAGTGAAGAGTGCACTTGCAGAAGCAGCCAATTCCAGTCAGCAGAGCACAGGGTTA
Organism: Hermodice carunculata; assembly: GCA_964020975.1. Taxonomy (NCBI): domain Eukaryota; kingdom Metazoa; phylum Annelida; class Polychaeta; order Eunicida; family Amphinomidae; genus Hermodice; species Hermodice carunculata. The sequence goes on along the minus strand of OZ026614.1, from coordinate 90,525,359 downwards.
TCATGATCCTATTGTTTAATTGCTGATCTAGGCTATGAGTGTGCTTGAATTCTTATAAAATAATGTTTTATCATGCAATGATGTGCATGCAGATCCAGATTTAAAAAGCTATTATATGTCCTGTCATTATAAAGATTTATAATTAAAGAAAATAGTATTTTTTTCCAATTTTAAGAGCCTACATGTGTGCACTGGAGTCAACAAAAAAAAATGACAGCAACATTGTATTTTGAGGAAGGCAGCTGTGACTTTGATAAGTCATTGCTTCAGGATGTGGTGAGCTCCCTTTTTGTAACGAACAGGATGGTAATCCTATCCTGGTGACATCAGCTTTTTCATTTACAAATTACACATATCTGGTAAAAGCTACTAGTTTTCCACATTGACCGTCAAGGGCAACTGTCGGTGTAAAATTTTTTTTCTTGTAGAGAAGAAAATGAATCGGTGCCTTGTAGACGGGAGAACCAGTGTGTGGGCCATCCAGTTTTTAGTTGTGATGTAACCCATACAAAATACAACATTTTAAAATATGGCAAGGAAAAGTGTTTTCAGCTCAGCTGACTATCAAGACAAGCTTATAAGATGGTCTGTTGTCTGTCTTCCATCTGTCCACCATCCATCTGTCTGCTGGCTGTCTACAGTTCACATTTTGGACATCTCCAAAACCACTGGCCAGATTCACTTCAAACTTGCTGGCAATGTACTTTGGGTGGGTCTCCACCAAACTTGTTTAAATGGTCATACTGCAGGGAGTATAATAAATTTTTCATTATACTCTGCCAGGGAGTATATTGGAATCCTCATGTCCGTCCTTCTGTTCGTCCTTCCATCCGTAACACTGAACTTGTATCCGCAACTAGTCCCAGGATTTTCATTGGATTCCTTTCAAACTTTGCACACTTAACTGGCATCTTGTTGGCAAGTGCATCTTACATTGCTGTGTCACTGCTTTCATTATCTGATTTTAAATGATTTATTTAAAGTTTACAGATCCTAGGTAAATATACATGTTCATATTTATGGATGGGGCTGAACTTGTATCCACAACTAGTCCCTTGCTTTTCATTGGATCCCTTTCAAATTTGGCTCACTTCATTGGCATGGTGTAAGCTAGATTAGTATTCTTTTCATTTTTTTAATCCAGATTCAGCAAATTTCCCATTTTGGCTTATATCTTCATAATGGTGTATCCTAGGCCCATGGTTACTTATTAAACATTATAGGAAAGTACATTTACCTATGGGCTTTCAATTGGTATTTTGACCTTGATAGGTCAAACTGGAGGTTAAACTGATTATATTGGCTTTTATTTTAGTAATAATGGATCCTAGACCTATAGTAACAATGAAACATTAATTAGAAAGTGCCCATGGGCTTCCATCTTGACTTTGACATTGAAAGGCCAAACTGGACCCTGGAGGTCAAAGGGATATATTGGCCAAATGTTGGTGACCTTGGATCCTAGACCCAAAATTACTATTAAACATTAATAGGAAGGTGCCCATGAGCTGTCATTTCTTGTAGTTAATCTTGACCTTGAGTGACTTTGAAAGATCAAACTGGAGGTCAGGCTGGATAGCCAAATCAGCTATTACACTTGATGTTTGGGCCCTAACTCTATTATCCTTGGACTTGGATCATCATCAACAGCAGCAGCAGCTTGAGCTCAGTACCATCATGGTCCTCTTGTTATTATTTGGTCTTTGTTTGTCATTAGTAGGGAAATAAAGTTACAGAATTGAACACAAAATCACAGAATATCCATGTACTTTGGCCAATTAGACAGGTAAAGGGGTTAATTTCAATTGATTGCCAATTTAGGGGAAACAATTAAGACATGTGGTTAACTGAACATCCAGCAGGGACAGGAGGATTAGCTTGCTTGGAATGCTGTACAGTCAACCAGCTGAAGGGATTCGTGTACAAGATATACATCTTGAATTAAAATGTCATGTAAGCAAATGTGCTAAATGTGAAGGCAATGCACGTGATGAAAAAATATTGTAAAGCTAATTTTCAATGACTGTCCCCTGAGATTCTAAACCATTGTCTTTCAAAACAAAGGCTGGTTTCAAAAGAACCAAAAAAAAAAAAACCATGAAAATTACCAAGCTAATTAAGCTGCCTGGAAAGATGTTTTGTAACAGATCAGCGTGGTTTTTTTTGGATATTAATATTTGATATTTTAAGACCAAGATCACTACATTCATATGTGCTATGTGGTGACAGTTTGCAACAGTTTGAATACTGGTAATCCTTGCGTGTTTGACAAAATGATTCCCAATCGCTGGTCATCACAGGAAAACCTAATTGAAGTAGTACAATACATCATATTTGTGCAGATGTACATTTTCACATCAGCATGAGTTATTTCATATGCAGCTCATATATATTTTATTACAAATGCTTGCTTCAGTGGGTAACATACGTCCTGGTTTTCTTGTAAATGTCAAAGCAACATGCAGTCACTGGAATGAAAGCAAAAACCCTCGTCTCTTAAATTTTGCACAGTTTGAGTGTAGGGCAGCAGTAGCCAGCTGCCATTGCCTTCCATCGCACTCATCCATCAATACAACACATGACAGGTTTTAATGCTCACGACGTGTTTGTGAAATTATGATCTGGAAGTCATTGGTTCTTATTGCATTTTTTCTTTTTTTTTACTTCTTCCATGGCTTGACACGGAAATCTTGATTTACTTGGAAAACAAAAAATTCCAGGAGCTACTTCAACTTTGAGGACAAATCCTAGGATCTACATTGCTTTGTTTTTTTTAGACACAAGACCAATGAATTGATTTGGTCCGAGGTGACTGTGTGCCGATGAGAAATGCGGCGACCACTGCAAGAAAAGAAAAACAGTTTGTCAAGACCACAGGATCCTGCCGTGGCACGTGCACGGCTGAGGTCATAACTTGGGAGGAAATAAAATACCACAGACCATCTGGAGCAAAAACGGAGCTTCATGGAATCAATGTAGGTGGGATGTGTTCCATTATACACTGTCAATACTTGTACAGCCGCTGAGAGGCCAGTCAGGAGACGCCGACAATCCCATACCACTGTTGGAAGCAGCCAGCACGGGCCCCACTGTCGTATGGATTCTCACAGACTTGCCCCATTGTGACAACTAAGTGGCTTTGTGATATGCACGTAGAATAGGATCAGACCACCCAGTATTGCTTGCCTCATTTGACAACTGTCATTGGTGGCCGTCAGAAATCACATGACTGCACACACATACTACTGTCTGATCCGACACACGCACGTGAAGTAAGAGGAGATTGCAGAGACACCAGAGTTGAACAGAATGAATTACCGTCTTGGGCTATTGGATTACTTCTTAGTCCTGAAGTGGCTCCCTGTAACATGGTACCAGGTATGTGTAAACTTCAATACCTATGTATGTATATATCCTTTTTGAACTTCTTTATTTTATTCACTTGTACTCAGAAGATGCATGAAAAGCATGATGTGCCACGCTAGTCATTCACAGTGTACCGATGAAAGAAAAGTGATAGAAAGTTGAAGTCTCACACTTTAGTTCCCATTTGAAAAATATCCATTTGAGGTTGTTTGGTTCTGGAAATACTAGTATTCAGGTATATACACTGAACATTTTTGTTTTGAACTTTGTGAGAGTTGTTTTTTTTTTAACCCAAGCTTAGAATGTTGTATATTGGATAATACATGCCCAGTCAACAGAAGATTCACTAAAATTAATTTCATATATGAATGAAAAACAGGTAAAAAAAATTTGCCTGTTAACAAATTCATTAAGCAAGATTGACAGTTTTGTCCTTTTTTGCAAACAAATGTTGCCTCCAAATCAGAGACAAGCTCTGTATATATTATCTGTATTGAAACTGAGTGGAGAAAACATGATTAGATTTGTCTGCTTACCAGACAGAAATAAATGTGGTCGTACATGAGAAATGATCCCTTGGTGGTCCATGTTCACAGGTCACCTCCTACTGAGTGTTCAAGACACCAGACTAAAAATCTTTGATATTATAATACATATCTATTAGGGCATGACATAGACTTTTTTTTTTGAGGTTTTTGTTGTTCCAATTTTCCTCTTAAATTCCAAGCATTAAGCTCAAAATTGTTTACTTGTCCTATCTGAAAATTCTCTTGTCTCATGTTGTAGTTTTTGCCTCAATGTGAAGCCATGTTGATGTTTTCATAAGTCATTTTTTATTTTATATTCTATCGCTAGGTTTCATCAGTCATGAAAATATTGAGAGAATATGTGATGGAAATTAGATGTATTTTGAATTATAGCATCAGTGTAATGTTACAGTCTGTATGTGTGGTATACCACATGAAACATCTGGGAAAAGTATATCTTCAACTTGACATCACTAAAACAATCATGTTCTGATTTTCTTCATGGTAATATTCCTAAAATAGCAAGAAAAATAACACAAATAATGTCAAAAATCAAAACATCGTACATAGCGTGGGATTCCTTACATCTTATTTGTAAGGAAAATAAGTCCCGTTACTTCTCATACACGGACCGTGTGTGTGTGTGTGTGTGTGTGTGTGTGTGCATGCATGTATGCAAATGTGTGTGTGTGTATGTGTGTGTTTATTCTGTGTTTCATAGTGAGTTGCCAGTTTCTTGGGTGGAGTCCAAAGACGGTAATCTAAGATAGGCCACATATCATCCCCATTGTCTATTAACCAATCATATCATTTCAAAAGGAGCAAGCACTTCATGGTAAATGCCCTATTAAACAAAAAATAAACAAATTTTGGCATGTGAGTTACTACATTTTTGTCGCTCAAATTCATTGTTGGGAAGATCACCAACAATGGTCCCTTACGAAAGAAATAGTAACACTCTCTCTCCCTCTCCCCAGTAGTACTTCTGTAGTCCCGTATCACATTGCAGGAATTTGTTGTTCCTTCAGATGAGCCAATGGGGATGATTGGTCTGAGTGTGAGAGTTAATTGGTGTTAGTTGGCATAACAGAACAGCTACAGATCCTGCAGCACAATTTGTGCTCAGTCATGCCACATAATGAAGTAAGCTAGGGACTGGCAGTCTAGTACGAGGAGCCACCTGGGGGACAGCTCCTGCCATGTATCTGGGTGGCTCCCATATCGGCTGTCTCATCCTAGAGATGGCACAGCAATTGCCCACCAAAGTGAACCTCATTTGTGAAACTGTCAGAAACTTGCCATGTTAATTTTGTGACATTTAAATTCACATTTATACCAGTGTGAAGACCCTGTAAATAATTCAAACGAAAGGTCTACAAATTTCGTCAAGAAATCTGACTGCAGTTTTCAGCCATCCTGTCAAGGTTCTGGTATTCACATTTTCATCACTTTCTTGGCTTCCACTATGTAAAGCACTATCAAGTGGCTATAGAGCTGCTGTATAGTAAACATTACATGCAAATGAGGTAAGCTGGCATATATACAGGATGCATTTATCATGGGGCTATGAGAGATCCCCACTGCCTTGCATGGGATGGTGAGTGCCAGAACAAGTGGCAGGAGATTGCATCTTCTAAATCAGGGAGCAATCATTGTGTTTGTTTTTCCAGCTGAAAATTTCTACCAACATGAAATAGCAGTAAAACCATGAATAGCACTCCACAGTAAATGCTGCATATTTTTCATTACCATATCTTTGCAGGCTTTGGCATTTTCTTTCCCTCCCCCCCCCCCCCCCAAATTAACCGCCTTCAAATACATGTATGCACCTTCATGTTGTAAAAGTTGGATGTGCCCTCTGTACCCTTTATGACATCAACACATTAAAAAGAGCAACTACAATGTACTTTTGGAATAGACTGAGGTAAGATAAAATTACATGTTTATGTGGCAGTCCCCAGAGAAAACATCCCAATACCCAGGAGGCAAACATGATCTTAGCTGGGTTAAGTCAGGATGCTGCCAGTGGAGGCGACATTTAAAGTGGTCTCTCAACTCAAAATGCCACACCAACCGATATTAAATTTATATGAACCTATACACATAACATCTTTAGGTTTTGCTTCTTATACAAGTAAAAATTATGTGTTGTCCAGGAAAAAAAAATTACCACATTGAGTGTGTCTAATAACTGCAAAACACTGCAATACACCACAACATACATATACAGCTCAGCACAGACCACATGATACGACAGGACATACCACACAACACAGCAAGACAGACATGTATGAACACCAGTGTAAAAAGAATACATGTTTCCTGAAGTATATGTTCCCTGGGGAAGAAATGTGCAGGTTATGATCATTCTTCGAGGAAAACAAATATTTGTTTACACTTGTGGACCTTCGTTTACCTTTTCATGATCATCATGTTTAATTTTAGAGGACGTTTTTACAATTAACATTCCATGAAACTTCTATGATGTAAGATCTACTGCCAGCCAGTTTACATTTATTGCACACCAGACAAACTTTCAGAGAGTAATATGCTATATGCATATTAATTTCCTGCCACAAAGCACAGGTTTGATGCCAGGCAATCACGGGGGACGTATGGGTACTGTCACAGACAGGGTCATGTGTTCATTTCTCACAAAATTAGCGGTTTTTTTTAGAAATTTAAGCTCACAAATGCCAAACTGGTATTCATCTAGTACTTCCCGAGCCATATATAAAGAAAAATTTCTATCTGCCTTTAATAAATATTCTTTATTTGAAATTTTTTGTTATATCCCAATTGTCCCAACAGGTACCGACCCTTATCTCACTTAAGCAAATTTATAATGGCCCCAGATCAAGGCCATCAGGAGTCTCATGCTTTTACCATGCATCCTAGCTCTGTGCCCGTCATTGAGTGCCTCCCATATTTTCATCTTCACTATAACTTGATTGTCTGGCCTATAACTCAATTGTCCTTTCACTTAAATCAATGAAACCGCATAAAGAGAGCCAAGGATGTGTCATGTAACAAAAATGGGTCACTAGGGCAGGTATCTGGGTCATGCCAATTGGTTTATTTAACATTGGAACTGAAGTACATTGTAAATTTCCATACATATGATGAAGGTACGATTAATGTAACTAAGATGGAAGGTGCAAATTAGCATTGTTGTAATCCTGCATGATATGAAAAAATAGTATTGAAATTTTGTAATTTAATATTTCAATTAAAGTTTTCTTCATTTTAATGACGTTTCATCTGCAGTTCTTGGTTCTCTTAAATTATTAGTTCCAACAAAGGATATGGATTGTATTGAACTCAACCACATGTAAAGATACATGTAACAGGGTTGTCCAACTGGAGCATTACAGCCAAATTTTGCAACAAAGCTCTTCAAATTTGCTACCGTTTTTCTCAACTATGTTAAAGTGTTTCTTATGTAAAGATGTGAAAAAAAATGCTACAAGTAAAGAAAAAATTCTGCTATGGAGATTTTCAGCAGAACAGCACCGGATAAGTAAAATATATAGCAGGAAAGTTATTGGGTATACAAATAGTTGTTCTTCAATTCATATATAGGAGGCTGAAACTTGTGGTAACCATTCTCTGTGGAGTTGTCATACAAACAGTCTGTACAATGTTACATTCTCTGCAGTTACCAGCAGACCCATGTTAAACAGGCAGTCAGTAAAATGTTACATTCTCTACAATCACTGGCAGACCCATGTTATACAAACAGTCCGTGTACAGTGTTACATTCTCTATGGTCAGGATGCTAACTATTAATTCCTTTCATAAAGCCACTTGTCCTCTCATCACTTTACCAACAATGGAGTGTGAATGATATCTTGTAAGTAATGATCACAGTGCGGGGGGCAGACATCTTTGATTCCACTTCAATGACAATAAGTACATTTGTGAATGGTAAAGTACAAGTGTGTTTAGTGCATTCATGAACTTAACTCTTTCAGGCCAATCATGTCTAAAGTCAATCTACTTAAGTCAGACAAGTCTGAATTATCATTAGGATCCCAGATTCGTATTCCTCCTAAAAAGACCTTTCATTCAGGTACCAGTTTGCATATAGTTCCAGGTACCAGTATGCATATAGTTCCAGAGAAAATATCCCAGGTCAGCAGCTTTTCTGTGGCTCAACGTGTGATGAGAAAAGCTGTTGATTCAGTCCAAAATTTTGGCACTTAAAGAGTTAAATGTACAATGTACTTCATGTGTATTTCAACTATGGATTATACATGTACTTGAATATTTCAAAATCACGTGCATGTACCTTTTATATCGAGCATATTTAACTTCTCAGGTAGCACCAGCGTAGAAGACTGTCTAAATAGTGCGAAGTGCCATTTCAAGGAACAAATATCCATAAGGGAATAAATACTTCCAACTCCGTACGTGTTCCTGGAAGAACTTATATTTGTTCCAGAGGGAATAAATATCTGGGGGGAACAAATATTACCAGACATAAGACACCGCAAGACACCCCAAAAATGTAATTGCTGTCAAGTAGTGCTTACATGGGTAAATAGTCGGAGAACATCAGCCTTTGACAGGGAGAGCATCAGGGGATCCTCGGGGATTCAGGATCTGTAAATAATGTGATTGCTGAGGGTGCAGCCAGACATGGGTATGACATGTGTAGGTGTGTGCATAACCTTCCTTCTTTCAGGATCTGAAACAAAAACTGCAGTTAGGCTTTGCTTTTGTAATTATCTAATCTGGAAACTGTGTCTTATTACACGTATGTAATGGAAAAGTTCCCAAAGTATTCTATTTTTGATATTTATTTCATGATAAATGTCAAGTTAATGAAAGGTGAGCTAAGTTGATTATTTATATAATTTTTCACTGCTGTAGACCTCTGAGCCAAAGAAAATATGCAGGACACATGGTTTATTAAAAAAAACTAGTTGTGTTGAAGGTATACCATGTCTCTTTAACAAATTGATTACTTTTTTATATATACATTTACATCTATTTCTGCTCAGCTTATTGTTTATATTGCCATACATGTATTTATGTGAACTGAATTATTGTTTCCTGCACTGCAGTATTGAAATATGGTAGCAGTTAGGCCATGATTAATAATATATATATACATGTATATATATATATATATATCAATACATAAGACCTAAGCCATAAGTTGTGCAACATACCATATAATATGCATTTTAAATTGAACAGGTCAAAAGCTGCATTTAATGAGCTAAAAATACCGGGCGAAGGTCGCAACGGCTAGTGGAGAAGAGTCGGACCAGTTTCGTTATGACTGAAACTCTTCAAATGACGGAACATCTATTTATATGCCAGAGTATAACTTTTCCGCTGCTGCGTAAAACACGGGCTTGTGATTATGTAACACAGAGCTCCGGACTTGTTGTGACAGTGGTTGTCAACGCAAAGTTGAATCCAAATGAATATTTGAATTACAGTGAACTCAAAGAATTGAGGTTACTGTTGGTACACTTTGGGGTCATTGGGTGTATAAACAGGAATAGTTAATGGAAATTCAGAGTTCCACTGAAGCCCTGCTGAAGGAGCTTCTGGCTGTGTGACTACACAGTAAACTGATAATTGTGCATCTTCCCATAGGTAAATCCATAGACTATGTCTTCCTAGCAGAGAAACCATAGGGAAATGAGCTCTGAAAAATTAAAAAAAGTTGCATTTAGTTTAGTTTTTTTCTGCTTCTTTTTTTTTCTCCCCCTCATAATGTACCAATGCATGAATGCATTAGATGGGTATTGCAATTCAAATTCAAAAAGAGCCTTTGGGTTTGACCATACTGATGTCTGTCAGTGGTTTTTGCATCACTGGCTCCCAGGCGAATCATGACATTGAACCTGCATTGGAGCATGACCTAAAATGCAATGCAAAAACACTTACCAAGCAAGGTCTTTACCAGCAACTTTGTGTGCAAAGAGTTACAAGCAAGTTGACATGTACAAATCATATACATGTATCACTGTATCATTCCATTTGATTTAGAAACATGTTACTTTGAGGATATATAGCATTTCCCCTATACATGCAATTTAACACTGGTTCATCAATACTCAATTACCACTCCAGCAAATGACATCATAAATTCGAATAAAACGGTTCAAAACCATACTCCATTCCAGCATTAAAAGGCTGTAAGGATGAAAAAGAGAATTTTTTAAGCTAGAAATGATGCTTGGTTTAATTAAAACTGGGGAAAAGTGTGTATGTATCAAATTTGATTTTCCTTGTGCCAGGAAATCTGATTGCCAATTGTGCATCCCCCGTGATAATCTATTGGTTGGGGAAATTTGTTCCATATAATAATATATAACCTTCAGGTCAAAGGCCAAGGTCAAATCCTTGTTGCATTTTCTGCTGACTCAGCAATTTTCACATATTGGCTTATACCTTCTTAATGGTGCACCATAGGCCCAAGGTTACTAATAATTGTCTTTAGGAAAGTACTAATGGGCTTTCAGTTTGTATGGTTTATTTTAAACCTGAGTGACCTTGAAAGGTCAAACTGCATATGTTCCTGTTGTTACTATGTTAGTGAATAGGGATTGTGGATCATGTTTTCTACTTCATCTTTAAAACTGTCAGCCAGATTCACTTCAAACCTGGTGGGGATGTTCCCTTTGGTCACTCTCTACCAAGTTTGTTCAAATGGTCATGGTTCAGTGGTCAAGGTCACATGGCAATTCAATTTCAATGATCACTGATGTCATGCTCGGGGGATCCATAATGTTTTTTTGCAAGAAAAACTCATTTCTAGTTCAAAACACAAATTACTGTCTGCATAACATGAATTAAGTTTTCCAGATATTTATTGCATTTGTTTACCATGGAAGTCAAGTAGGACAGCAAACAAAATGCATTTACAAATATGTAATCAGAAGGATGAAATTATCTTGGCACACTTGCACACAGTTTTGTCCAGAAAGATAAAATGAATTAAGTTTTCTAGATATTTGTTGCATTTGTTTGCCATGAAAGTCAAGTAGGACAGCAAACAAAATGCATTTACAAATATATAATCAGAAGGATGAAATTATCTTGGCACAGTTGCACACAGTTTTGTCCAGAAAGATGCACAGAACAAAAGCTTTACCACACTGACCAAGAAGCCTTAAATTATTCACCAAGCTGTATGAAAAAAACTTTGTATAACTTTGTATGTGTGTACATGAAGATTAAATTGATCTGACTTATTTTACATGCACAAGGTAATGAATGCATGATAATATGCAACTTACAATGTACCTGTCCTCCTTACCCTGGTCTGGATGTCAAATGTCCTCCGCTGCATCATTTTCCTATTCAATTTTGTCAATAATGAGAAACATGTTGACTGCAGAAATAAAGATGAGACTTACGTGTTTCAAAATAGCTTGCCCTAGGTGAGCAGTATAGCTTGTTGTTAATTACATGTATTACTTTTCACGCATGCCCAGAGCATACTGTAACTTGAATTATCCTCAGTGCCCACTGATGGGGAAACTTTTTATTGACACACTCACCAGAGCAGCTTTTTACCTGGAGGGAGTCTTCTGAACCTATTTAGTGTGTGTTCAGGCACTTTGAGCATCGCTACTTCCAGTTATGCTCTGTTATCTGTTACAGTGCCATTTTGTGGATGAATAATTATAATTAATTGCATTTAATCAAAATAAAATGATCTGACTTCTGAGTGTAAGTCCTGATTGATCATGTCTCCTGGTGGAACCCGGGAGACAGCATGGCTCTACTGCCCCTTTTATCCTCTTCTTCTTCTGCTTCCTGTTGTCAGTCTTCAACACTTTTGGTGTCCATGTGATAAGTCTTGAACTCAACAAAACTTCATGAAACTTGGTAGAAATATGCAGCTAGGTGAGACCTATAGGTTGAGATTGTATCTGGATCACTGTGAGCCAATTTTCAAGGTCACATGGTCACTTGTGTGAAATTGGTTTTTCTGTGGTAAGTACTGAAAAAAAACTTGTCAAAAGTTGGGGAAACTCGGTAGGATTATGTATATGGGTAAGACCTAGGTCAGGATTGTAGCTGGGTCATCTTCATCTAACTCACAAGGTCACAGAGTCACTTACATGTATGTGAAATTAATTTCCATGCAATAAGTCTTGAAGAACTCAAACAAAACTTGATGAAACTTAGTAGAAATATGTAGCTAGGTGAGACCTACATGTAGGTTGGGATTCTATCCGGGTCACCATGACCCAATTTCAGGGTCACCTATGTGAAATTGGTTTTCATGCGATAAGTGCTGAAAAACTTACCAGATTTGGGGAAACTTGGTAGGATTATGTATCTGGGTAAGATCTAAGTTAGGATTATAGCTGGGTCACCTTGATATAATTCTCAAGGTCACAGGGTCATTTATGTGAAATCAGTTTCCATGCAATAAGTGTTGAAGAACCCAACAAAATGTCATGAAATTTGGTACAATTATGATGAGACATAGCCTGGGATTGCATCTGGGTCACCTTGACCTAATTCTCAAGGTCACATGGTGACTTATGTGGGTTACCTGTTCCTGATCTCATTGTTCCAGGATCACTTATGTTACAAAATTTATTATCTATGTAATAATTGCTGTCAAATTTCATGAAACGTTATGAAACTTTGTAGGTTTATGTATGTAGACGATACCTTGGTTCTGATTGTAGTTACATGTAGGTAACCTAGACACATCTGTCAAGGTAATAGGGTCACTGATTTGAATTTTGTTTCCATGTGATAAGTCCTGAAATGCTTGAGAAAACTTGATCAAACTTGGTAGAATTTTGCTTTCATGGCTACATCTTGAAAGTGTCTCCTGTTGATGGCTGTTGGGAGAGTAGACTGGTCAATACGGAAGTGGGCCACAACAGAATTAACACAGCCCCTCAGTCAAATTAGCAGCAAATGACATTAGAGGATGTGGGTCTTCAAAATTAAGATAGATTTTTTTTAATTGTTTGACATAAACTGTCCTGATGTATATTGATGAGTGTGAATTCAAGTGATTGTTTGCAATCATATTAATCTTCCTCATGCTCTCCACACACACATATTTTATTGCATAAATCTTAAGTGTCACACCAGGGAACATTTGATTTTGTGTTGCAAAATCAGCAAGTTCCAATTTAAAACTTTGTTTACATTGTTAGAGAGATTACGATACCTGACTTCTGAAGAATAGAGGTTAAATCTTCAGCTTCAGACATTCATGCTCAAGCACATTACACTGGAGAACATTTATGTCATACATGCATTTGTTTAACTCTACAAATTGAGGTGTTAACAAGCATGCAGCCAGTGTCATTGTGTCAGTAGCAGTGCACAGGCGGAGGTTGGCATTTCTTTTGGTTGAATTGATAAATACTTATTGATGATGTGAAAAATAGACAGTTTTATCATGTGAGAAATTGGGTCAATACTGAGGTCTCAATATCCCACAGCTGACACCAACGAAAGCAGCAGACTCAGTCCTCATTCAAAGGACAAAGGGTTAACACTAAGATACATGTATTTAAAAAATCCATCTGGTCTGAGCAAACATCACTCATGTCCATCATTAATGTACATGCATGTACTGCAATCTCCTTACCATCAGCCAGGGCTATTTTTTTATACTCATTTGAGTTCTCTGTATTTCTATTTTTCACAGCACCTCAGTAAAACTATATTTTCAGATTCTACAGGGTTTGAGGATTTCAATTACATTCAATTCTTGAAAGACCATGCCTAAGATGAACACATTTTGATTTGTCAAGACAGGTGGTCTTTCATAGGAAGCACAAATAACTTGATAAATAATAAGTATATGTACAGCATCTTGAAAGTGTGGTCTTTTGGGACAGGTGGTCTTTCAGTGAAGATAGAGCTCCTATGGCCTGCGTGAACAAAACTCTGCCTTCATTGCAATAATCCCGTACATGAAAATGTCATCAGAGATTATTTCAAGAGGTTTCTGGCAGCTCTTCAAATTAGACAGTGTGATTACCATATCCAAACCGTAGTCCTAACGAAACAAATCCAAGTCAATTCCGACCAAAGGCAATGTTCCTTGGTATGTATAGCTGAAACATATAAATTTATAGTTCGTATTTACCCAAAAGAGACCAAAACGTAAGTGCAAAGGTCCATAGGGGGGAAAAAACCTTATCTAGTTTTCACATGACAGAATGCAAAAAGTTTTGTTTGAAATTATAGGCCTATTTCAGTAAATTGGCTTGAACAGTTGTATCATTCATGCACATACAGGACCATACAATTTATGAAAAGGGACCAAAATTTGCAGCACATCAGAGAATTTGTAAGTGGAGGTTTTTAACTTGTTGAAAATGTCTATAAAATTCAGTATTTAAAAAGGTACTACTTGCAACCACCATCTCAACAATGATCATCATCCATATAAGTCCACAAAGTGACACCAACACCAACATCAATCCATCAGAAAAGCCCTCTAGGCCTAAAATGACCATCAATAAGAATCGAAACAACATGATTATATAATTCGATGTGTTTTAGGCATGTAGTTAAAGATATGATGTTGTTTTAAAGGAGATGAACTAAGAGTATTTCAAAAGGAAAGTGTTTGAATTTCCAAATATAGTAAGTACATTGGTTCAAATGTTAAACATCAGCCAGAAGCAAGTGACATTAGGCTTTAAAATTTGTAATCCAAGCACTCTTCAATGTTGACAACTTCACCTTAATTGTGTTCTTTATGAACTGTTGACAGTTTTATAAGGCTACACATGTAAGTTTCATTTCTTTAAAGCATTGAAGCTCATAGTTTTTAGATTAAAACTTGTTTGTCAAATTTAAACCTCAAACAGCTAACAATTTCAATCTGTACAGTTTTTTCTACATGTAAGGAAGCAAGAAAAAAAATCCTAGAAGTAGACACAAGGTTTTGCCAAACAGTATGATTATACCTTTTTCTGCGATACAATTTTAGATAGTTGAAAAAAAACCCTTTTTTTTCTCACTTACTGCACTCAACTGATTATTTTTCTTTTTAAATTTAATAGGGCAAGACTTTTTATTCTGTATTATTTCAAACATTCTGTGGGAGACAAATTGAAAATGAAGGGATGAGAGACTTTGAGAGTCAAGAATTTTAGGCAAGTGGCAGCTCAGAGTTCAGCACCTGAAAGTCCATATCAGTTCTGTGCAGTCTATATTTATCATTGCATTTTTATCAATGTATTTTACGTGTACTTCTAAATGTAAAGGTATTTCAATGTATAGAAAAGCAGGAGAAAGGGTACAAAATGTGTATGAGAAGGTAGACTGAGGAAAGCAAGTAATTGAGAGATGTGTACATGTATTATATAAATGTATAGCATGATAAACTTTCAGCAGCAGAAATTGTGGCGCAGGTAAGGAATTTGTATGAACTAATCAGAAAACAAATTGGAAGGCTCAAGAAATTGTGTTGAGCTGCTTGGAATGAATGTCCCAGTGTAATCAAATGAAATTGATGGAGCATCATGATGTCTCATTGCCTCAAAGGCAGCCATCGTATTTCTTTATCTTCAGACCCGAGCAGGTATCTGCCAGACACCACAGAATTCAAGGGACATGGTCAGCAAGCTGTGTTGTTGCAGTGGGCTATGGTCTAATAAAATTGTGTTATTGCATAATTAATACCCAGCTAGTCCTATATATTTCGGTAGTGAAGGTCCAAATGGAGGGGGGGGGGGGATCTGTACTTGGCAGTAGAGGCAATGTGCAGCTGGCTGAGATGTAGTTGGAATGTGTTACTACACATACCATAACATATGGCTGTAATTTAGCCTTTCATTTACCCCTGATAGACACCATTGTGGGAGAAAATTGGTTACGCCACAGCTGTATGAAACGAAATGCCATGTAACAAAGGTTGTCCTGGGGCCCTATCATGGTCAACCAAGCAGGCATTCAGGTGTCTTAACATTCAACCGATATTTGTAACATTACATTTATCAAACATGCTACAAATTTGAATTAGACAGAAATAAAAGAAAATAGATCTTGAAATGCTGACCAGGTGTGTCACACCTGGATATTATCTTCTCTGCGTAACAGGTCATGAACTACTGTACTTATTGCTTGACCATCTGAGGTTCTATAAAACATTTTATGCAGACTGATTTCATTATGCCCCCCTCCGCAGGAGGAGGGGGCATATAGCAAATACTTTGTCCATGTGTCAGTGAGTGTGTGCATCTGTCCAGACAGTTTTGACACGATAACTCAAAACGTTTTTGTCATAGGACTTTTATATTGCACTTGATTATAGTGCTGCATAAGGTCTTATATGAGTGTGAAGATGCATGATGTTGACCCAATTTCCTAGGCCACAGTGCCATTTTAGTGAATTTGGTTTCCTGGTGATAAGTTGAGAAAGTTTTTGACATACAGTTACGCTCGCGTTCAAGTTAACAAAAGCCAAACGCACCAACGTTTCCCAAACACTTTCAGTGAAAGTCAAACGTTTTGCAAACGCGTAGCAAACACTTTCCAAACACTTTCCAAACGCTTTACAAACACTTTGCCAAACGCTTTCAAACACTTTTTCAAACACTTTTCCAAACGTTTTCAAACACTTTACACTTTCCGCCAAACTTATGTGATAAATGTACCTATACACTTGGTAATCTAATTCTAATGAAAGAAATATTCTTTAACAAGTGTCTAAAAAGCTTATCAGCACCTAAAAATTCCAACAACATGTGCATGCCTCATTTATGGATAAGCCAAAAAGCTCTACTATGTATATTTCACAATAAAGTTGAAATTATGCTGAAAAAAAATTATCAGTTCTATCTAACAGTTTGAACATGTATCACTTGCAATGCATGTGTATATATTGTAGGCTATATCATTGTTTTCTTGTTTGCGTGACAAATTGCAGCTGATTTATGCCTGTGATACAGTGGAAAATGCAACAAAAGCTACCTTCCAAGATGTACATGACACTACCCACTGAATTTGCTTCAGTGGACGTAAACTAATTTCAGCCCGTCAATCTGAAATTTTTTCATCAGGTGGAAAAACACATACATGCGCATGGTATCGTTTGAAGCAAGCAACATGGATATCGATGAAAGAAACCAATTATTGTCTCACCTTCTATACGGCCGTGGGTTTGTAAAATCTATGCAAAAATAAATACAAAAGGAATTCATAACGAATCCAAAAATGTTATGGGAAACTGATTGTAATCTGTTCCATTATAAGCTTCAATTGTGATTATAAAAAAATCGACAAGTGGGAAGATGGATCACCTTTACCCAAATCCCGAGGTCACAGAACCATGAATTCTGTCCATACTTAAAGCTGTAGCAATGGGGGGGGGGGGGGGGGGGCATAGATCTAGCAATCTATGATTGCATTTTAACTTTGAATTGAATATGTGCACTTGGACATGGTTGTTCCAAAAACCTAAAAGCTCAAAGGAACAAGTCATATCAACATGAGCATGTCAGATTTTGATATTAGGGGGCTCTGGTATAAAGTTAATAACATACATTACAGTGTAGGTTCCTCATATGGATTTATATTTTAGTAGAGAACCCCCTTCAAAAAGTTGCAAGAGGGATTGATATAAGCATATATAAAATACATGTTCCAAACAAAAAAGTCAGGTTTGGTGGATGATGTAGGCTTTCAGTTTTTTCTCTGTCTTGTGTGCTCATTATGCCTATAAATGCTATCAGGGTTCAATAATATGAAAATGACAGTTCCTGATATGTATCTCAATTGACATCACTTTGTTGTCCCATTATCAAGGATCGCCGATATCAGAACATACCTGTGCTTCTCATCATCCAATCTACCTTACCAGATGTCTACCCACATTTTTCTCTTTGATGAAACCTTTTAGTCTGGCCAGGCTCCACTTCAGACATTTTAAGGATGACTGTGGCCAGTTTTACTTAATTGGCCAAGATGAGTCAATTTCTGCATTGCCAGACTTCAGACCCCTTCGGATGGGACACAGCACTCCTACACAACATTCATGTGGCCATGAGCATGTAGGGCTTTACTTTGTGTGGCTTCCCCCAAAGTGCATGTGGACAAATACAAGCCAAAATGAAACTGTGAACTACCTTTCACCTACATGCCTCTCCAAGAGAGCCGCATTTCATTTGAGGCACATATGACAAGCTATTTGACCTATGAACAATAACATATTGATTATTCTGAAGTTTACCCTCTTGGAGACTGGTAGAGCACAGGTGGTTTATGTTAGAGAAAGGGACTTTTTAAATACTGTTGATTTAGGACATATCTCATCAGCCTCCTCAGCTGAGCGACATTGGAAAAATATTGAAAAATAGACTATATTTGTAATAACAGAGCAGTGTTTGCCAACGTGGACACAAACGCATTAAGCAATGAGACTTGCTTCCAGTGAGGACAGCATAAAATCTCGTTTTATCTTTATTATTTGAATACCAACTCTTTTGAGATTTCTGCTTCACTTTGCAATGTTCCTGGTGTGTTGATTAATCTTCATTTTTGTCACCCAAATAAATGGAAAGACAGGCTTAAAGTGTCTTATTACATGGCGTTATCACCAAGAGAGAGATCTGTTAATCACCGCTGCATTGTTTCAAGGGACGATCTGCCAGGTACAATTCCATGTGCAAATGTTCCTGTTTTAACCATACGGTGTGCATGTGTTTGCATCGCTTAATTTTTGTGCTAGGTCTTGTGTGTTTTATTGTTTTGTTTTCGTGCATGATGTACACATAGGATTGCTCTCACAAGTTTCAACTGGCCAATATATCCAAGAGTCCTGCTCAGTTTTTCATCACATAAATCTTGAGTTGTGACAAGAATTCATCAATTCTGTTTCATATAGAGCAATTAAAGGGACTGAAAGGTTGAAGCATGCTTGAAGGTTCATACCATCCATAATAATTGACTATAACAAAGGCCAGCATTGAGCGACAAGACTGTGTATAGTTGTGTAAGATTTACTTATATTTTCTCATACACGTCTGTGCACTCCAATCTCACACATGCAAGGTTTATCTGACTATCCATCAGGACTGTTCAAAGTCTTCAGTTGATGATGTTAATGTTTTAATGTTTGCCAGGTGTAAATGCAAGGCTCATGCAGGTATGGGAGTGACTAATAGAATTCTGAGCAGGACAATAATCTTATCAACATGCCCCTTTGAAACAATAATTGAATTTTCCTACCTGGTCAGGTACAAAGGAGTCAGCTGCTTCAAATTCCCTCAACCTACCCTGGTGATGAAAAGATATATTATTGAGAACAGTACCTTATTTTTTAGAGTATATTATTTTTATAAGTGCACAAGAAACCTGAAAGAAAGCTCCTTCTTTAATGAGTTTGAAATTTTGGGAGTTATGAAAATTTACAAAAGAAAATACATGCACTCCTTACTCAAGGCAAAGTAATAAATTTTCAAGTGTTCTCTTCCATTGTTGCAAAATTTCCTGGTAAAATGTATACAAGTTTCCCTTTACACACAAATTCATATAATGTGGTGTTTCAGATGCCGATGGTGAGAGCAGGCAGGTACCTCACAGCTTTAGCCATACTCATCTTTACTTTCCTTTTGCAAGGTAAGTGTTCTATGTCTTTCTTGTTCATGTAATTTCTTACCATATACATACATATACGTACATATGTGCTTGTGTACGTACATACGCACATACATGTATACATCCATGTACATATATGCATGTATGTATGCCCTGATATGACATCAAAGATAATGTCAGATGCTCATGCTGATATATCTTGCTCTCTTCAGGGCTTCCCATTAATACATTTTGATAAGAAAAGTCAAAGTAAAAGATTGAAAGAGCCAACATTGGCTGTAATTGTTTTTTTTCTTCCGAAACTGGCCTGGTTTTTGCCATTGTTAGGCTTATCTGCCATTGGTCGGGCTTGGTGTTTTTCTGTATGTCTACAGGTACCTCTGGCTGGGCCCAGGTAACAAATTTAACTGACCCCAAATGCGGTAATGTGAAAAAGGGGAAAGAACATCCATTTTAATCATGTTTCAACAAATGTCCAAGTTACCTAAGGCCTAACAAAAATATATGTGTGGTTGCGGTAACCTGACAGACCCTACTAAAAAGGCCCAACCCTAAAATTAATGGAACAAAAAAAAGGTACTTTCAAGCCTCCCTTCCCTGATAAATATTGATCGACCCAGGCCAGTGCTAGAGAATCAAAGACCCAAGTGGTCCAAAAAAGTACACATTTTTTTTCAGTGGACCACATGAGACATATGTGGCCCAAAGGGTCAATGCAAGCACCCAAAGGCATGCAAGAGGGTTTGGGGGCATTCCCCCACCTTCCCCAAAAAATTTTGAATTTGAGCATGCAAAATGGTGCATTCTGGGGAATTTCAAGTGGAAAATCTTGCCTTGAAATGGTTGACGAAATCGCAACATTTTAGTCATTATTTTACTGATTTGGCTATTTTCCGTTAGATTGTACAAAAATTTTATGGAAATTAGCAAAAATTAGTAAAAATAAATTGAAGAAAAAGACCATGGCCATGTTAACAATTCAGTAAGATAAGATTGTGCAATGTAATTGCTGAAAGCACAACAAACTACGATGCATGAAATGGGAGCACCAAACGCCTAGGGAATCTTGCCTTGGCTTATTTCCATGGTGGACCACAACATGAAAATAGCAAGTATGAAATCAGAAAAATATTAATATTTGCACAGGTTTTTAACTGAAATGTTTCAATTGTTGATGAATTAAAAGATAGGTCTACATTTTCCATAAAATTGATATATAAGTGACTAAATAAATAAATATACACCAAAGGTATAATTTTTATAACACTAAGACACTGAAATTATAGATATATAAAGCGGTCCCTCTCCAGTACTCCATCTCATGGCAGTCATGCATCAAGTATGATTTCACCTTATTTTTGAAAATGTTCTTACATTCACTCTCTTTGATATACCCTGGCAGGTTCTGGATGATATAATCATGGTACAGTAGTACCTGCAATTACCGACCCCAGTCCCCACCTGGTCAAAACAACCAGTTTTCCTTGGCCTGGGGGCTTTTGCAATGTTAAATGACCTGACGCAAATGACCTCAGTGCTGTCCAACTGGAAATCTCTGTAGCAGCAAATTTAGATTCCCTGGATCATTTTCTCAACTTCTTCACATGAGAAACACTTATTTTGGATAAATTCTATAGCATCTTTCAAGAATTGTGATGCAAATTTTGCTCCAGTGCTCCAGTAGAAGTGCTGTTGTTCACAATTTAGGGCGTCAAGTGGCAGTCAATTGCATTTCAGCTGGTTGTAATGCAGAATTTAGGGATGGTAATATTTGTGACAGTAACTTACAAATTGGATTATATTACTTTTATTTTGGTAACTGCAAAATGGTCACCTTTGTTAAAGGCATGTTCGCTATAAGAAGGGTTCCAAAATACACATACAGGCAGCATGATAGAGCATTATATACAGAAAAGAACTTTTGTGCTTGGCTCTCGTAGTGATCCACAGTTTTGTGGAATGGTACATGTACATTACTCTGGCCCACAGATACATGTATACTGCAACCCTGGGATGGACAAAGTTTGGTAAGAGCAAGTGTAGCCTCCTTGGTACATGTAAGAGTATTGGGCTGGACAGTTAGGTGAGAAAAGTTAGTGTCAATAGCAGTTGGCAAACAAGTTTCATTACTTCTGAAAGATAAAGGCCGCCACACCTACACATCGTACAATGCATGAGGAGACTGGATAATCATTAAGTGTACTGCAAGTGCAGTGAAAGAGAGATACTGTGATTTATTTTGTCTCAAGGTTGGCAGTGGGCAATGTCAGCATGCCACAGCTTACACATTGTAACAACATGCTGTGCAAATCTGCAGGTACAGGAAGAATAAAGATTGGCATTTCTTGACTGAGGAATCCCAAAGGTCAAGCGACATAACGGTTTATCTTCACTTTAACTGGCAGTAAAGCAGTAAAGTGTGAAAATAAAGCAAATGTCATTGAGTGATATATGCAGCCAGAAATGGGACCGACATGACACATATGATCTGATCTGTAATTCTCACCCTGACCTCTACAGGAAATCAAGCTCAAGCAGGGCCAGAAGTATTTCCTGGGGAGAATTCCAATTAGCCATGTGTCACATAAAGATCCTGTACTAAATATGATCACCGTGATGGAGTGGACATGTCAGGAAGATGGATACTGTGAGGTATCAGCTGACACTTACTCCCTTATATTATTGGATGTTAACGTATCATTTAACTGTCCCATGTCTACACTTTTATCAGATGAAAGCCTTATGAGGCTCTTAAGGGGGTAATATGCCCCAAGTCAAAACTTCCCTTGACATGCTGTGAGCTAAAGGTGACCAAAGAACACCAAGGAAAACTGGTTGCTCAGGTTTACTGTGATTATTTAAGAGTGTACCCAGGCTGGTGAGCCTGTAATTCTCTTGTGAGCTAACAATGAACAATTACATTACCCTTTAATTCAAAAAGACTTTTAAGCTGCATGAATCATGTCTTTATGGCAGATAATACAGGTTTTAAAAGGGATCACTCTTATTACAGCTATGCCTGCATCGTCCATGGAGAGTCTGCAAATTGAATGTTAAGTAAATGAAAAACAATGAGGACTCAAAAGTCTGATTTTATGATGGCATGGTTTAACAATGCAAACTTATCTTTACAGTACAAGCTGTGCTCCACTTAAGTACAATAATCCATCATATACAATTCCTATATTTAAAGAGGTCCAATACAAACATTTGGGATGTGACAACAGTAAGAATTATTTGTACAAAAATTGGTCAGTCATGATCAAGACACATTGAAAATTTAGCAGTAATAATATCTCGTTCATCTAATTTTACTTTTTGACTCATCATATGATATTTGGAGGTCAGGGGAGTGGTACCCAAAAGGAGGATATTACCATAATATTTGCTGAAGAATTGACTACAGCTTCACCAATTTCTTGTCCAAAATGTGTTTTTTTCAAGCTGGTGTAACTAAGGAATGGTGTTCCTTGAAGCTCAAATAGAAGCTGACTATTGTAAAATGTAAGTCATACATGTACATCAGGTGTGGATATGTCGTCAGTTATGAACCCCTAAGGTTAAAATAAAACATAACTGCTATAACAAATGCATAAAGAATTTACTCTTGACTGGTGCAGCTGACTGAAAATAGATTGCAAACAACCATGCTCTTTTGCAGTTAAAAGAGCTGACTGTTATAACCGGTATGTTGACCACCAACTGCTGCATCTGACTCAGGATATATTGCTGGTAACTGTGCTTATTTGCAGTTAAAATGAAAAGTTTACTGTTACATGTATAACTGGTACATCTGACTGAGGATAGATTCCCAGCAACTGTGCTATTTTGCTGTTGAAAGAAGAGTGTAACTCTTATAACTGGTACATCTGACCGAGGACAGATTGCCAGCAAATGTGCTGTTTTGCAGTTCAAAGAAGAGTGTAGCTCTTATAAGTGGTACATCTGACCGAGGATAGATTGCCAGCAACTGTGCTCTTTTGCAGTTCAAAGAAGAGTGTAACTCTTATAACTGGTACATCTGACCAAGGATAGATTCCCAGCAACTCTGCTATTTTGCTGTTGAAAGAAGAGCTAATTGTTATAACTGTTGCATCTGACTGAGGATAGATTGCCTGCAACTGTGCTCTCTTGCAGTTCAAAGAAGAGTGTAACTCTTATAACTGGTACATCTGACCGAGGACAGATTGCCAGCAAATGTGCTGTTTTGCAGTTCAAAGAAGAGTGTAGCTCTTATAAGTGGTACATCTGACCGAGGATAGATTGCCAGCAACTGTGCTCTTTTGCAGTTCAAAGAAGAGTGTAACTCTTATAACTGGTACATCTGACCAAGGATAGATTCCCAGCAACTCTGCTATTTTGCTGTTGAAAGAAGAGCTAATTGTTATAACTGTTGCATCTGACTGAGGATAGATTGCCTGCAACTGTGCTCTCTTGCAGTTCAAAGAAGAGTGTAACTTTTATAACTGGTACATCTGAGTGAGGATAAATAGCCAGCAACTGTGCTCTTTTGCAGTTGAAAGAAGAGTTTACTGTTATAACTGTTGCATCTGACCAAGGATAGATTGCCAGCAACTGTGCTGTTTTGCAGTTCAAAGAAGAGTTTATTTTTCCAACTGCTATGTCTGATCAAGGAGAGGCTGTCAATAAACAGTGCTCTTTGAAGTGCCCAAAAGAGTTTATTCTTACATGTGGAAAGTTGACCTAAATTATGTTCTTTTTTCATAACTTACTCAGTAAAATTTACATGAAGCAGCACATTTTTTTCTTGAAACACTATGCGTAAATAAATCCCTTTCGCATGCTTTGTGTAACATAGCATTAAAGAAAGCAAGCCTGAAAGTTCACCTCTGGATCACTTTTACGTACATTTCTCATGAATCTGATCAGTGTCACATAAGGATACTTCAGTAAACCTTTATGTGAATGAATTATATGCAGTCAGATGTATCAAACAAGGCACGTTTTGTCACCATGACCGTGACTATGGTTATTTCAAACAGTGAGTTTTTTTCTCTGCAAAGAAATAAAAAAACAAAAAAGAAAAATGAGAAAATTGAAACAGCAGAAAGCTGTCCAGGAGCACCTAATATGTCATAAGGAAGGGTTAACCAAACATTTTTTTTTAAGGCAGGCCTGGTGCATGTGACTAATGATAAGTTGCTAGATGGAGTGCTTGTTTGCAGTGTGAAGAACAGTTGCTTTTACAACTGGTAGATGTATATATATGTCTGACCAAGGATAGATTGTGCACAACTTCTCTATAGATCAAATAAGTTTACTTCTACAATTTGTGTATGTGACCAAGGATTAATAGCCAAGAGTGATGCTCAATTCCAAGAAGAGGTCCCTCTTGCAACTGATGCAACTAATTATAAATTAAGGATGGATTGCCAAGAACAGACCTCTTAAGAAGTTCAAACAAAGGTCTTCTCATAATTTGGTACATCAGACTGACAATACATTGTCCCCCAAAAAATAGATGTGAAGTTGTTTTACATCTGCACAAGGATATAGTTTTCATATTGCCAATTGTTGACATTCCGGTGTTTTAATTTTCAGAATTTTTTGGCAAGATGTTGTAAATTTAGACTTCTCTCTTCTAGGTGGTCCCAGTCATATCCAACTAATCATGCTTAGCTGGGATCATCCTTTCTCATGTATATCCACACAAATATTGCATCTGAAAGTGAGCTTTAGATTTTGTCACATTACAATTGTTTGTTATGCATCACCTTCTTGTGTAAATGTCAAAGAAAAGTAATCTGCCTTTGACTATGATACATCATCAGGCACAATGTTCTTTTAGAATTCAAACAAAAATGACTGCTGTACATGTACCTTTCTCATGGTAGATTGTTAGAAATAGTGCTCCCCTGCAGTTAAATCAAGGGCTTGCTCTTTTGTTTGGTCATCTATATGAGAGTATAAATATAAATAGAGTATTATACATGAGAAAATTAATATTCTGTGCATGTCAATGGAAATTAAACCTCGCCCTCCCAAAACAAAAACAAGCTCCACCATATTCACAATTGGCCACACTGTGCTCCTCTGTGGTTTAAGTTTAATTTTTAAGTGGTGCATTTGTGCAACATCAGTTTGAGAGAATTGGAATATCAAGGGAGAGTTTGCAGGAATGGGCCCATGTGTCTCAAACAATCTAGAATGGATTAATTGTGGTGATCTCTGCATACATGTACATGTATGTGTCCAGATAAAATTTGTATATATTTTTTTTTAATTACATAAAGGAAAAAGGTGTAACACAACCTTCAGGTACACATTTCTGTTCGCCAGGACATGCTGGAATCAATCATAAGTTCCAGATTTTGGGACACCTACCTATCCCACCAGAATTGTTAAAGACAGAGACAATATGTTTGGAGAAGGAAAATCATTGGATACGCCAGTTATGCACTACTGACCCATTTTGCCTCAATGTCAGAAGTAGATAGGCAGCCTTGCCTAGTATTATGCCAAATTTTTAGTTCTGTGTCTATCTACTTATTTTAAATGATAATAAGCTACCCCGTACAGGGTAGCTCCAGAAAACACTGTAAACTGCTTTATTGAGAAAATGCTATTAGTTCATACAGTTTCATATATTGACAGCAGACTATGTAAGAGGAGGGGTAGTCTTCCACATACAAATTGACTACAGACCACTGTCATTAGTCCATTTCTTTAATGAGGTTTGGTGACACATGGTTACCAAACAGTACATGTCGCCTGTGAGGCACATGATCATGAGATCTATTATGATGCGAGGAATCCCTATTTTCACGCCATGCTCTCATGCAACCTGGCGGTTAGACCAGTGGATCAGAAGTAACGCAGGAACATTAGTTTTTATGTGATGTTGCTCAGTGTTCTTCGACAGTGTTACTGCTACATGTATATAAGCAGCATAATTAACGATGCTTTCATTTCACTCCCTGATGAACTTAGGATAAAAAGTGAAACTGGTCAGAGTCAATTTTATTCACTACTCTAGTGTTGACTGCTACTGGCCTTGCCCAGTCTTACATGTGCCTATACAAAATTTATATATCTGTCAGAGGAATGATGCACAGCAACTATGTAAGCCATATGGACAATCAACAGTCATCAGCAGCTGGTAAACCTATTTGAAATACACATGTACATATATATTTTCAAATGATATGAATCCATGCTTGTTAATCCCATGTTTGGGATACAATACAGTGCAATAAAATGCTTTATACATAAAATGCCTATACATTTTGGAAACACTATAATCTGTAGTTAATGAAGAGTATTTCAAAGGTTGAGAGGACTGATTTAAAAACACCAGTTGCCTTTGATGGGTGACTGCCTGTCTCAAGTCATGAGTGAAATTTGTTTCTTCACATTGGTATTGGAAGATGAATGTTGATGCTTTGGTACCTGTGGAATCTCTTTGCTGTCATTGTTGGGTTTGAAATTCATGTATGTGGGTCATGTTTTTCTGCACTATTTTGATCCATTCTTTGCAGGAGGCTCTCATTATGCAGTCTTAAGTCTCTCTCAAATACCTAATTATAAATACAGGCACAGACCCATACAGGACAAGAATTTATAAACAATTACTTCAGAACAAAGAAAACTGTCTTGGTATATGAATGTGTATATGCTTGAGGTAATATACCTGGTTACAATGGTGACCAAAGTTTGTAAATCCATGTTCCAGAGCTGTTTTCTGCTAACAAGGTGCTTTGAAAGGTATGTCAGGAAAGGAAACGTGTACAGCTCATACATGTACATGGGACAGTATTGGTGACACTCGTTGATGTTTTGCCTCAGTCTAACCTCACAAAAACCAAGAAATGTCCCAACTTGTGTCACCAATGGCATCTTGCATGCTGTGCCATGCAAAATTCTATTAGTCTTCCCTTGTAAACCTTTTGAAATACATGTACACATTACAATACTTGACAAGTACCGAAGGAGGCAAATGTGGAAGTTTCGGAGAATGAAAAATGAATTTAGCATTGAAGGTCCAAGTTTCACTTTGTGTTAAGTCTGACCAGTTTTGCCTTCAGAAACTAACCTTGTAGAGCATACACCTGTAAAAAATAGAATATAAAATATACATGTATTTGATATTGCTTGAATGTCTGTTACAGTCATGTTTTATTGTGTGTGTTCTTTAAAGTTAAAGTACATGTAACTCATCTTTTTGTGTTCAATCTTTGATCTTTTTTATGCAACAAGATGTCTCTGCTTATATAGCATCATACAAAAACACGAAGTTTCAATCACTACAGTAATCTGTAATGTTGATGCAAAACAGCAAAGCCTGTTGAGAATATATGGGAAAGAAATGTATGTAATAAAATTAAAGGACTACATGTACAATGTACATGCATACAGGCACATACTAAATGGTCCGGGGTTGAGTAGATTTACATGAGCTCTGTTTGGATGGCTTACAGGAAGGGCAATGTAAATGATATTGCAAAGATATACCTTGCACATTGATTAGATTTGAAATATACATGTATCAATTTGCATAACTGATATGAGATTATTACAAATTTGGCTACTAGATGATGGTACATTAGGCATAATGGCATGTGATGCTACCAAAGTTCTCTTTGGGCAGAGTGGTTTTGAAGATATAAATTTTTCAACTGTTATGTAGCATGCAGTCTTCATTAGGAAGAGGCAAAGTGCAAGGCACAAAGAATTATTGAAGGATCAATTTAAGCTGCTAGGACATAGAGATGGTATTTTGAATGTTCATGAGGTCTTAGTGGTGCTTCGTTTTGCCAGGAATACCAACTTTCTGTACCATAACCCCCAATATCCTTGCCCAGATGGCCCCTACTCATGGAGTACCACATGTATATCCTGCCAATCCAGGATGAGCATCCTCTTCCAGTAATGGTAACAGCTTTCACCAGACTGAAACCATGGATGAGGCTCTCTCTCAATCAGCGACGAACAATCTCTTTATGATTCAGGGAGCTTGTATTTTGGTATTGCGTACTGCTTCTTCACTAATACCTGTATTGGCCTAATGGTGTTGCACCACACCAGGAATGTTGCCATTAAGGTTTGCTCAACTGCCGGCGAGTTAGCAGACATGTATGGATAATAGAATAAACTGAGCATACACACAAACCCTTTTATCATCTAGTCCCGCAAAGTTTTATCTTTGGCAATAATGATTTTGCCTTGTAGCAATTTTCACTCACTTCCTAAGGAAATATTTTCCTCCAAAGTGGAACATGACATGCTGACACTCGAGAGAAAAGGAGCTTACAAAATACTCAGAGGACATAACAGGAACTTTTATTGGCATGATCTCTTGAAGTGATAAGCTGTGCTTGTGCTATATCATTTTTCACAAAGGCACGTGTTTTGCCTATGTATTAGTCCAGAAAGATTTATAAGGACATTGCATTTTCTAAAAGTACTTTTTGTAAGATTATTAGAGCAATATGTACATCTGGATATAGACAGCAGCTTAGTTAGATGGTTGATTGTGGGGTTTTGTAAAATGACTCAAAAGAAGGAGATATTCCTGTGGGATTTGTTAAAAGATATTGTACACTAATACTGATGAATTTTTGACCCT
Source organism: Hermodice carunculata (assembly GCA_964020975.1). Taxonomy (NCBI): domain Eukaryota; kingdom Metazoa; phylum Annelida; class Polychaeta; order Eunicida; family Amphinomidae; genus Hermodice; species Hermodice carunculata. The sequence continues at coordinate 90,496,319 of OZ026614.1, read as the reverse complement.
TTCAGAAAATTTACAAGTCTCCAAATGATAGGCTTGGTGACTTTGCTGGACCACAAAATTTACTGGACAATATTGACCTGGGATTTAATGTGCATATAATTTAAGTGCTGTTAATATTGTACTGCAAAAATGGTGTTTTTCCTAGTGCATGAAGGTCAAGTGATAGCTTTATGCTAGAATAACCCCAGGCTCATATTTCAATGTGATGCACCTTTCCGATACCAAAAGGGTATCAGATTGTTGAGTTTCATGATGGTTTCATCATGCTTAAAGATTATGTTAGTCTTATTCTGAGTATTTGAGGGCCAACTTGTGTGTAAGTAACATTTTTGTTCTATTCCCTTGTGTTCACTTATCACTAATAAGTTAATTTCAGCTGTAAATGCCTCATTTTGGTGGTAGACTATGGTAGCTGGCAGTACTCAGCAGTAGCCAGTGGTACACAGCAGTGGCCGGTGGTGGTCCTGCTGGCTACTGCTGTCTACCTCTGGCCACTGCCAAACAGCAATTAGGGCTCTGGGAGTTGGGTGGTGGCCAGCAGTGGTCGGCGGTAGCCAGTTGTAGTACTTTATTTATTGCTGTCTACCGCTGACCACTTAGTATAATGCCGACCAGTGCCTACCACCAACGGGCCACCGGCCAGTTCATGTACCTGCATGTACACCCAGCTGGCATATGTAAAATATGGAATTCTGTGGAATAGGGAGGTGACAAGGTACATGACAGATAAATTTAGACCTGTCTAGCTGTTATTGACACTTCCATGTACATTCTTTCTTTCAAAAATACTGTTCTGCTGGAAAAAAAATTGAGACAAAAGTGTACATACATGTAATACTGGCTTTACAATGAGGCAAATATTGTGATTATTAAAGAAAATGAACAGATATAAATGCATCTGGACGTGTCAAGATTGACTGTGCAACCATAATCATGCAATGAAGTGCTGATCAACAATGTGAATGGCTTTACTTCGGGGCCAATTCTTCTCTTGAAGTTTGTCCATTTATGCAAGTTTTATCATATATTTACCTGAATAGAGAATTAAAGGGTCAAATTCAAATGGAATAAAAGCTCTGTGGACTTTCCCCTTGCGTTTGGCAGTGAATTGTAAACAATTCAAAATGGCGCGGGCTGGTGACCCACTGACACCCTGATCACTAGAGCGCAATGAAACAGAAACCGTAAAGAATGTGCATGGAAGTGTCAAGAACACCTAACAGGTCTACATTTATCTGTCATGTACCTAGTCACCTTCCTATTCCACAGAACTCCATATTTTACATATGCCAGCTGGAGGCAGGTACATGAACTGGGCGATGGTGCAATAAATAAAGTCCTACTGCTGGCTACTGCCGACCACTGCTGTCCACCACTGAGCTCCCAGAGCCCTAATTGCTGTTGGGTGGTGGCCAGGGGTAGACAACAGTGGCCAGTGGTACCACCACCGGTCACCGCTGTGTACAGTTGTCTAACCGACAAAGTGAGGAATTTACCCCCAAAATCAATTTACTAGTGCATATGCTAATTAATCTGGTCAGAAGAGTCGTTTTCCTAGCTGCAGTTTCTTGGTTACTGTGAAACATATGGTGTTTAATTAAAATGTATGGTTCAGTCAAATCGGGTAATTATATACCTCATTAGTGTAGCTAATTATCTGTGATATAATGGTCCCACAAGGAATGAAATAATGTATATAAAATACATAGAGTTTCTTCCAAATGTTAAGGGATGTCACCAACATGTTTCAGGTACCAGGTTTTGTGTGCTGTGTAAAGCAAGGTGGATTGTTTATGTATTGTACATGTAAGGGCCATGGGCACTTCATTGCAGTCTTCACTTTGCCAGTAACGAGCACAACTGAGATACAATGATTAATGAAACTGAAGACATTGGTGTGTGCCAAAAGGGTGGAATTTTGTGTCTGGCTCATCAGTGCATGTTAGTAACCTTTAAAAGGTGTGTTACAGGTATTAGACTTAGTCAACAGCTTTCCTATTTGCACACTGAGCACTAAAATCCCTGGGGTGCACCAAGGAAAGCTGTTAATGATTGGCATCTTATCCTTGCAAGTTTCCCAGAAATTTTCAGCGACAATTAGGGAAAGGAAAATATTTAATAAAATGGATGAAGCAGCTACGTGCAGATGACCTTTGACATTACCAGTCCTTATAGACTGGTTTGACTGAGAAGGCATTAATCTGTGGGTTGTAAGCCTGTTAACATAATATTCTTAGGCTATTAACATGGTATTGTTCTTAGGCTATTAATATTGTATTGTTCTAAAGCCATTTATCTCATAGTGTTTTTAGGCTATTAACAATGTACTCTTCAAAGGATTTCAACATTTTATGGTTCGAAGGCTATTAATATTGTAGTGTCGTGCCAAGGCTATTAACATTGTATTGCTGTAAGGCTATTGCGCATAGGCACTTCAAGGTGTTTTTTATGTACTGTTTATCACAAGTCGCCAGTCTGTTGGCCATCCCAAGGTCTGTACTGATGTACACTGTGATTGTGTGTTGTCATGGATACATTGGTGGCCACCACTTTATGAAAGCAAAGCTGATATGATAGGACATCCATTGACGTGTACAGTCCCACCTCACACGTGCAGGTTGCACTATGTGTTTGTCAACAGTTCTCTTCCTGCTGCTCTCGGTCGTGGCATGTCAAAATGGTGGCATGGGTCACTAGATTAAACACATCAAACTCCTGGCCGAGGCATGTGCAGATGCCAAACGTACGTGCAGTTCGGTCTCCAAGACTGACAGTTTTAAGCTTATGGGACAGCGTGAACAATTTTCTTGCACCTGCTACTAATGAGTTCTTTCAAGGTGCTAAATATTGATTTATCATCAGTGTGATTCTCTTTTCATGACCCCAGCCCCTGCTCTATTATCATCTTGAATTGGGACTTAATTGGTGTCCACAGGAAATTGAATGGCACAATCTGTCAGAGCAATTCACACCAGCTCATAATGACAGGCAACTAAGTGTTCTGTATCGGCTTCCAACCCAATTTGAGAAGACATCTGCTAATTGGTATATGTCGGTCAATATGGTAAGGACAGGTAATGTACATGTATGGCATTGTGTGGCCAGACATGTACCTAAGTGGATTTATGTGGTAGGTTTCCGTGTGAAGTTAGGATGGTTCTGCCAAAAGGGTTTCTGCTAGCTGTGAAGCTGTTATCTGATGATGTGGTGCATGTGGATTATTGATAGCTTTGTCGTGTCTTCTGGCACTATCTGCAGCAAAAGCTGATGGACGAGCCACAAATCTATGCCACATATTATTGAGTACAGGCTTCCCTATAAATCAATGAGTACTGTTGTGGCTCACTTCCGATGACTAGGCTGTTTTTTGCTTTGCAGTCTCTGTGATTTCTTTTCGGAAAAACTGCCCATGGGCAGACCCGAAAGTGGCCATGTGCTGCTGGGGTATCTCAATGGAGATCAAATAACATGGAAAATGTTTATGTAGAACTTAAGGGGCCTTGTAAATGTGGCCTTAAAAGGCCAGTGATTTTTCGGTGGAGTGGTCAGTGGGGGGGGGGTGCTGTATTAATTTCTATGGGCACCATAAATGCAAAATATCATCTGTAATGTAGGAAACATTTTGTCAAGAAATAGTTATACATGTTTATATTATAATGATTACTGTTATTATTATTTAGATGTTCTTCATTGCTGTCTTTATGAGGATATGAATGCATTATTGGATTAAAAAAGATGAGCTATATGGATTAAAAAAGTATAGTTACCCAAAATTGTTTGCTCACTACAAACTTGTCAGTCACAGAGCATCAAAGATGATCTTTTACTGTATGTGCTGAGCAAAAAAAATTATGCATCCTAGATTCTCAGTCATTTGCCATCCGTCTGTCAATCTGTTGTGTTACAACTAACACTCAACAACTCTCGACCAAATACCTGTCAGACTTGTTGGGGATGTACATTTACCTTGAGTGAGTTTATATTAAGCTTGTTGAAATGTTTATGCTCCGGCAATTTTTATGTGGATTTTTAAGATGCATTTGTTCATTTTTTGTGAAAGCATCTTTCCAGAAACTTCTTGGCCAACTGCATTAAAATCACACATGGAGAATTCTGGCGACCGAAAGTTTTTTATTTGCTTGGCTGACTGATAGCTGATGTGGTGGTTAGGCATCTGTCCTCTGTCCGTCCATGGTCCATTTGCGTCCACAATTCACATTTTCGACTTCTCCAAAACTTCTGGCCAGATTCACCTCAAATTTGGTGGGAATGTACCTTGGGTGGATCTCTACAAGTTTGTTTAAATGGTCACACTCCAGTGATTAGTTCAGCTGACATGTCAGTCAGCTGAGCTTATCTTATGGTACTCCGTCCATTGTCTATTGTCCATCGTCAACAATTCACATTTTCGACTTCTCCAAAACCATTTTTGTGTGTTTTAGGTATGTATGACTTCTCCAAAACCCTGACTCAGAGTAAGATGAAACTTGGTGGATATGTTCCTTGTGAAAATGTCAAAGTTCACTAAGTTGCAATTTGCTGTGGATTTCTGATATTTAACAATTTTATCAATTCGGGTACTTATCAGTAAATGCACCTTTCCTATTTATTACTATGTAAATCAATGGGCATTCTAATGCTAATTCACATTTTAGACTTCTCTGAAGAAAGTGTCTGTCAGATTACTTCAAACTTGGTGGCAATGTACCTTGGGTGGGTCTCTACCAAGTTTGTTCAAATGGTCTTGCTCCAGGGATATTGGTTTGATTATTTGGGGGGGGGGGGCAGTTGGAAAACCGCTAAAAACAGTTTTAATAGGAAAGTTTAACATGGGAATTTCTTTAAATGTTTATAACTTAAAAGTAATTATGGCCAGATTTGGGTCAAAGTTGGTAGGAATGTACCTTGATAAGTATGTACCTATTTTGTGCAAGTGGTCATACTCCAGTGATTTTTGGACCTTGAACTCATTCCCAAGGTCACAAGGATGACTGACATTAAATTTATTGTTCACTTGATAACTTGAGATCTATTTTGAGCTATGACCTTGATGTTGCAAATGTTAATGCATATCTGTGAAGGTGGACCTTCACCTCAATTCTGAGGTCACAGTGCAACAAACATCAGTTTTGTTCTTCACTATAACTTGAGCACTACTTCAAAGGGGACCTTAATTGATGTTGCACATGTTAGTGTTCTTCCATGGAGGTCAGAATTCAGTCCTTGCCGCCACCACGCGGCGCTGCGGTTCCAAATGATAGCCAGAGACCTCTCGCGGCCAAAATTGCCTTTGCGGGGGTCGGATACGCGAGCCCATTCACTCACAGTGTATTTCCTATGGCTGAGAACATGTATACAGAGGGCGATCTCACCAAAAAAACAAATGCAGAACTGAAGGAAATATTACAAAATCTTAGGAGAAAGAAGAATGGGAAAAAAGCAAGCCTCATTCACAGGATTTTGTTTACAACTAACGCAAAAAAAGTAACATCAGATCAAGCTGCCGGTCATGAATGTATCAACTTTGCAGACATATGGAAGGGGTGTGGCGACCAATGGACTGACAAACTTGACGTTATACCAAAACTCAGCCTTGGATTTGTAACAGATTATCTAACCAATGGAGAATTGATAAATGTGAAAGCAAAAGACATTGAAAATTTACCTACGCAAAGGGTGTTAGTCAGGGCAGATGCGGTATTCAGAGCCGGCAAAGTGAAAAAAGTTTTGTGTCTCCAAGTCAGTTGCGTCTTTTTTCTACTCGGTCTTATCATGGTTCTGCTTTGTAGATAGAACTTGTCACTGTTGTTTAATATGTATCAAAATAGTTACATTGTATCTTGTGATCATAACCAGAGTATTAATTTTGTTTCGTCACTTTATTGACACTTGCAAGACGGCAGTCACCTTGCCAAGTGCCAGGCGAGACTCAGCAGCACAACTTTCGCTTAAAAAGTGCTCATGATTGAGGCATATTTACTCGTGGATTATTTCATTGTTTATATCTACTCAGTACCAAAAGGGTCCTTTGCCCAAATATGAAAATTTAATTTCTATCCGAACAATGGGAAAGCAGTAAAATGACAAGGAAAGCGTAACAGTTAATGCCAGTAGAACTGTCCAGGCACAGGGCGCACGTTTGTGTATTTCACACCCCGTGGAGCCCAAGCCAGCGGTAGCGCTCATTACCTTGTAATGGGATTATGACACCTTGAGGCTGAAACGGCTACCGTGACTTACTGGTACGCAGTGGGGTAGCAGCTACATGTGGCCCACTATTGTCAGACGATTAACTTGTTTGCCAAAGGATTACCGCTTAAGAGCAGTTAAGCCTTGAGTATATAAATTTTGACAAGTTTCTTTAGCCAATCTTTTCACTAAAGTAGAGTCGATATCAATGATTGTCAAGCCATTTAAAGCAGTATAATGACAACTTTGCAGGCATTAAAAAGTGGTGTCCTCTCTATTCATTCACAATGGTGCCACAAGCCTGAACCCCGCAAGGCGAGTTTGCGCGTCTATGCGCATGCGTCGACTGCAGCGCCAGCTTCGGCGGAAAGTACTGAATTACTTAGTACATGGTGACCTTGATCCTACCCCAAGTTCACAGAGCCACAAATGGGATGAATATCTATGTAAGATGAGCATGGGCTGTTCACACAGCCCTTCTTATGTTAAATGAGCAGCACTGCAATTTCATACTTTTTATGAATTAGTGTTTATTTAGTAATTTTGACATGTACTTCTTCACAAAGCTACTGCCTGGTTTTCCGCTAGCTTGTTACAATGTAGCTCAGGTAAACCTTTACTGACATTGTTTACTACATGTAGATGGGAGTGTTGCCATCTTCAGATTATTAACCCTTTCCCCCTAAACTAACCAAAACTGGCTGATGGTCAAAAGTTGTCTGCTACAGTGTTTTCAGCTAATTTCAACAGTATTTAAAAACAATTTGATCGAGAATTGTAGATGACACTACCAAGATAACATGCGAAAGAAAGCTGTTGGCCTAGTCTTAGTTCAAGGAGGAAAGGGGTAATTAATTATTCATTTTGGTCATGATCAATAGATGTACATTACCAATGATCACTGTACATTTATATGTCAATGGGTAAAGTAATGCTACTGAATTTGTCCACGCTACAAATTCTTTGGACTTTAGACTTAGTTCATGAAATTGAACACATGTGTATCAAGAACCATAACCCGAGCCCTTTCGCAGATAGCATAGCTTGCACATTAATATTTGGTGTGAAAGCAACTTAATTCCACCGCACAGGATGCTGGGATGCGAAGAGGCACAAGCTGTTGAGCTGGCTATGTAAAACGCTGTGTTGCTAGCATTTGGAAATGGACTGTAGCTCAACTGAGAGCATACAAACATCATAGAAATATAATATTAAATGACTTTAATATATATGCTCTCCAAAGGTTAGCTTTTCTGACCGATTGTTTGGCTTTGAAGTGGGAAAAATAACGATGCAACTTGCATGCATTTAGCATGGAATAGACAGGAAATGCAGTCCCTGACCGCATGGTGTCTCTACCAGTGCCCCCTTCCTTTCTGGGAGCAGATATGGGCAAACTCGTCAATATTGTTCACTTGTGTAATGGGTTATGGGGTGTCCTACAACAAAAGCTCGCAGGTGAAATTTGTGGGTCTCGGTGATAAATTCATGTACTATGTACATGTATCTAGAAAGACCAGTGCTAGGAATGATCAGATGGTGGTCTTTGAAGGCAGGTGGTGTCTCATGGGAGATCAATCATACACTTAAGAAAAAGGACTCGGCAAAGTATGTTGAAAAGGTGGCGTCTAGGAGTGGTGTCTAGGAGTGGTCTCTTCAGACAGGTGCCATTGTATATAATTTTGGTGAGTTTAGTTTTACCACAACACATATTCAACTGGAAAATTTTTTAAGACAATATGTTACATTGGCCTTCAAGTAATCATGGGTCATCAGTGGTGATATCAGAACATGTACTGAGGCTTGATGCACATATATCCAGACATGCATCAAAGGTACGAGGAAAAGCAGCCAAACCTCTTGGCTGCAGACAAGCAAATTTAGACAAATTCTACATGCCAAGTGTCGATGGTACAACAGAACATATTACAAATGATAGCGTCTAGATCTCGAGTCAGTCTCGTACTAAGTGACTTATTGCTCTGAGTGCCCCAAACCCCAGTCTTATCATGGGGTGGTACTTACTGCTACCACAAAGGACCCAAACACTAAATAGCTGATCTAGTTGACAGCTAGCTTGTCTTGTTGCCTCTTAACTCGTGACAACTGCAGTGTTTAAGATGATGATTAAAGTGTACATAATTTGTCCATCCCCTTTTATGTTAACATAGCGAGGAAGAGAGAGAGAGAAAAAAATTGGAGACCAATTTTTCATGCATTTAATTTCCAGTGTGACATGCTGGTCGTGGCTTCCTCTAATGGAGGTACACAAAAAGAGAGGAAATTCCTGCTCCAACGGCATCCTGCCTTCAACGTATGAACAAGAATGTCTCGTAGAGAGCTCCTTTCAGTTTTTAAGTCGTCAGCTGCGGAGAAAAGTTTGTCAGTTGTGAGGAAATGACACTGACAGGTACACAGGGGTTGGAGAGAGAAGTGATGTATGGTGTGTGGCAACATGGTCTGCCTTGAGGACTTTCCCGCACTGAAAAGAACCTTTCCTGTTTCCTGACACTCAAGAGAGTATACTGTGAAACTTCTTCATAACGACAACCAGATATCTGACATATTCACTCAGGAAATAAGTTTTGAAGTACTTCAGCAATCAAAAAACAAGTACAAACATAGATGTACATGTATCAGCTTATACAATTATATCTAATGTATTTATCAGAGTTCTCGTACAAGCTGCAACTTCCAAGTGAATTGCCATTTGACTCATTTAACTGACATTTCCTGGGAAACAGGTGGTGCCATTAGAATAACGTTTTACTATAGTTATATCCTCAAATATTTCCAATAGTTCAAAATTACAATGATTCCTATTTGTATTTGGTGTGCATTTTCTGGGCTATTTTAATGTAGGTTGTTGCATCATATACATATATGAAGTTTTTATGCTTTTGTGAAAAATAGGATGACAAGATTTTCACTGATGTTGCAGGATTGTGTGTTTGCTTAATTGCCAGTTTTTATTCTTGCCCTTTTTGTGGCAAAATTTTTTCTATGCACCATTTGTATTGAAAGTAAGTTAGGCTGCTCGTGTATGTTTTAACATTAACCAGAAGTTGAAAATGACTGTGATAGGACCACATGTACATATCAGCCCCATTGAAAAGATGTTCTTGAAAAAACTATCATTAAAGGAACACAGGGAATAAACAAATTTTCAGACTCAGACTCTGAAGTAATTCAATGGGAAAATTTGCATAAATAGATTATACCTGTAACAAATACTAAATAATGTATGTAAAGCGCAAAATAAAAAAAAAAAACAAAAGTTACATACACACAAAGTTGTCTAGATAACCGTGGCTAAGTGTTAAAAGATACAGTGTAAGGATAAATTTGTAGAGTGTACTATTGCAGAGGCTATCAAAAGAACATTACTAATACACAGCACAATCACCATTTAGTATTAGACTTAATGTTCCAAAGGGAAAAAAGAGAAAGTGATGAGCAACAATATTATAGCAAAATAAAGTGATGTTACATACATACATGCATACATACGTACGTACGTATATACATACGTACGTACGTACATACATACATAAGTACATACGTACATACATTCATACATACATACATAACTTTACATGATTAGCAATGTACAGGGTATATATTTGTTGATATAATGAAAAGTTTCAATTACTTTTGAAAGTTTATTTCCTGGCCGCACAAACATTCCACTTTACATTTTTCCTGCATACATACTTGTTAACCAAAGAGATTAACGTCATTTGTTTTTTAAATGGGAAAACCATTTTATATTTAAATCCACATGATCCAGGAAAAAAATTGGGGATGGGGGGGAGGTTGGAGAGAGAAATGTGAAATAACATGTACTTTGCTGAATTTAGCAGTATTTGTTAAATGCTTGCTAAGTTCCGCATTTGTTGTAATTCAGTCTTTTTAAAACTAAGATACATTCTCTGTCATGTGAAAATGAAGACAAAAGAACATTGGTAGTTTATTAGTTGTCGCGAGTGTACAATAATGAGACAAATATTGACGCAGCTTTGTCTATATTATTAAAAATGTAGGCCCAAGGAAGGATGCCTGGGGACCCCCCATTGTAAGAGATAAAAACAGCTGAGCAGATGGCATGATATGAAACATGTTGTAATCAGCTGAACTTTTAATATTTATGTTTTTCCATCCAAAATTAAAGGTCCTTGGAACACATCAGTGCATACAACATATCATTATTCTGCATGAACTGGGACCATATTGTACAAATCAAAGAGACATTCTGACATTTTTATGATGGATGGATGTTCAAATTGATTATCATGGCAGCCACAAGATGATACAAGCAATCAATATCAAATGATTGCATCCTCTGACTGTGCAGATCTTTTCAGAATTGTAGAAAATGATAGTGCCAAAAGATTTTCAAACATATAGGAGAAAGTGCTCCACAGATTGCAAAGGCAGAGGATCAGTAAAAAAAGGACAAAGAACTGAAATATTGCATAAGAAGAAAAGTTGTATGCAGGGTGTAAGGTCCTTAGACGTGAAGTCACTCAGTGCACACATTCCAACAAAAGTGAACCTCTCAGGCTACTCTTTGACCTCTGAGATACTGCTCTGATCCAAAGGCTAGTTTGAGAGACAGATGTTAAAAGCAGCCCTTCTGTGGATGTGTATTTTCTGAAGCCACACAAACCTGAACGTTGAATTAAAAGTGCTACTTATCACATTCATGATGCACCTGTATGGCTTTACTTTTCCTTTCATTTGTGTCAATAGATAGTCATAATTGTCCCGGTTATTTCAGAGTGTTTTCAATTTCTCATAATAATAAATGTACGGAATGTGTGTCATGTATTTCATTTGTGTAAGCATACGTTAGATAATAGGGGAGGAGGGGGCTGGTTGTCACAAAATTCACAATTATTCTCATAGACATCAAATAATAGTGGGTCCAAATATTTTGTGTCCCTACAGTACAACCCCATATGTAACGCATGTGACCTGTAATCAAAATAATAGAAGTTGCTACACAACAAAAGCTCACAAGCCATTAAAGGTACACTGCTCAGTTGTGACAACTTGCCCCAGCCTGGGGAAAGTTGTCACATATGGCGGGGCAGGTTGTCACACCCGACTGAACACACAGATAGCAGTGTTAGCATGCTGGAAACCTAGCCTATGCTTCATGCCTGTGCTATCAAGGGTTTACAACGGAATTAGCAATGTAGTTTTGGCATGAACCTCTTTATTGAGAAAATCATGTCATCACACTAAATGACTGTCAGTCCCCCCCATGCACCATTATCACAATATGTTGTAGTTGACTATTGAGCCAGTGAGGTGTCATAGCCAAAGACTGCTACTTTTGGCACTCGGGGGGCGGGGAGTATTATTCAAAAGCAAGATATGGAAGTAAAGTATGAAGGGGAAAGTAAATACTATTCCATTATATCATGGCAACCAGTATGCCACTGGTAAGTCAGCAACTGCATGCTTTTTGAACTGTATTGACTATCAAACTACCGTATGTAACATTTTTTTTTACATTACAGAACAAAACTCCTGGTCACTCCAACTTTTCTGGTACATTCCAGATACCATAGTGAGTCTACAATGTGTGGCCCTAGTCAGTCTTACTAATAGATAAGATTGCCTCTGTCCATGCAGATTTAACCTACTGCACTGTGTAGCCACTCACCATGAATTGACCATTAATATTGGCCATAGGCTCTATACAGCCTTTATATACAGAAACAATGAATTACATGATGTTTAAATGTTATCTTGTTTATGTATTTTATTATTATTATTATTATTATTATTATTATTATTATTATTATTATTATTATTATTATTATTATTATTATTATTATTATTATTCATTATTCATTATTATTATTATTATTATTATTATTATTATTATTATTATTATTATTATTATTATTATTATTATTATTATTATTATTATTATTATATACACTTGGTACCTATGTTTTTACATGGTAATATCCCATGGGGCATGTTGTCACAAGCATAATTGCAATGACCATTAAGTGATTATTCATCTAGTCCACAGGCCCTATACAGTCTCTATGTGCAGACACATTATATTTAAATGTTATCTTGTTTGTATTTTATTATTATATGCACTTGGCCCCTTTATTTTTCACACAATAATTTTTCATGGGGGCATCTTGTCACAAGCTGGGGTATGTTGTCACACACTGTGACAAGCTACCCCTGGGGGCCACAAGGATTTTAGCATAGTCTGTAAGGTTCACCATAGGTAAAGAGTAGATATTTGATGTAACACTTGAAAACAAACTATATAACAAAAGTTTTGATCCATAGGTCACTTTGAATATTAGCATCAATATTGCTCCAGACCGTTTTCTGTGGAAGGCAGTAATCGTGTTCACAGGATACAAAAAGCAGACCCCATCTGTTTCTTGGATTTCACTGTTTCTGTAGAAACCTTTCTGTGTTGCACAGCATTCAAAACTACAGGCGCACAATATGATGACAACATTGCTGGGATTCCCCCAATATATTCCAAGAAAAGTAGGTTGTGACAACTTACCCCTGTGACAACCAGCCCCCTCCTCCCCTAGCACTGCTAAAGGAATGCTTTCATTAAATACACTAAATATTTCTGTCAAGTGGTACTCTGAAAACAAGAAGGTAGCACCTATGAATATTTATATTTACATTTGTATGCCAATTTGTATCAATGATGTCACAGTGGTAATTACCATAATTGCCAAACTAGTCTTTTTCTGTGCCAGAAATGGCTGCAAATAATTCAGATTCCATGATGAAGTCCTCTAAAGTAGAAATGATTTGGTTGCTTGCAAACGTGTGGGCTTTTGTTTTGAAAAACAACAAAACTAGCAGACCTTCAGAACATAACTTTCAGTTTAATGCTGTCAACAATGTACTATATGTGTACATGTATAAATAGCATTTCCAGTTTTGTCCATTATGAATGTTCCAGGCAAAAGTATTCTTTTTTACAAAAAGCACATACAACGTGAGTAAACTAAATGTAAAAATTGAAGCAATCCCTGTTTATACCACAAAATGTATGCACACACATGTAACTTCAGCATATGGTATATCTTGAGGTCCGTTGACTTTTCAGGCATATTTATAGATAGCCTGATGCTAATATATTTTACATGTCTGTTTCTTTGTTGGTGGTAGAAGCTTTTGCTGTAAAGGCGAGGTCAGCTGAACACAGAGTTTTCACAACCATGCAGTTTTTATTATAAGTGTATTGCTGCAGGTGTTTCTGTCGAAGAAAAGAAAAGAAACAGAAAAAAAGTATTTTACAAGAGAGCACCAAGAATATAACAAAAACAAAAATGCACTGGCATGAAATTGATTATCATTTTGGTGCTTGTAGCAAAAATGAGGTCCTTTAAATGCCAATGGCGGAAAACATATGTTGTGTTGATATGGCACTCGCACATAACTACCTCCCTTGAACCATTCTTTTTAGGAATGGGGATTTGGTTGAGTGGCTATGTGCATTTCCCATTTCAGGTAGGCGACTGGTGCCAAAGGTTGCAGGTTCGAGTCCCACTCTTTCCAAACATAAAATATATACATGTAACCAAAATATTTTCATTATCTCCCAGAAAAAAAAAAACATAGGTGTGGAAAGTCAGACAATTAACTGCACGATTAGGTTCCCAACTTCAAGTAATTACATGTACATGATGCAAGGATACATAAATAGCATTTGTATAAAGAAATTTTTGGTTAGGGGAGATATTATTTTTACATGCAGCCACTACACAAGCCATGTATAGAGTATCAGTATGGCATCAAGCATTGGAAGAGTTTGCTGTTTGACTGTAGACAACAGGATGAGAGCTTAGTACCGGTAATGCCTGCAGATGTGATTCACATGCTTTTATAAATTCAATAAATAATGACCATTAAATCCCTGAGGAGTCTGAAAAGTTGTTTCATGTTTTCCAAAATGGTGAGTGACACCTTCATGTATCAAGGATCGTTACCCGCCATGTACAGAGTGAAAGTGAAAGTGATTTTTTCACCTTGCATATGCCACAGTCTCCAGGCGTTACAGTCACTCAATTGGCCAAAGTCACTCTGGGGTTGCAACCACCGATGACATTGCCAAGAGGTGCTGAAATACTAGCTGTAACAGACTACAACATGTGATGCTATTGGACTTATGACAAATGGCGAACAAATTGGTTTTTGAGTAGCCAGTGGCCAATGGTGGCAGAAGAGGATTTGTTGCTGTAAGCTGGTGTAGCTTTGTTCTGATGCAGTAGGCAAGCGGCTTGACTATCGCGAAAGCCATTTAGCAGTGGATAGGTCTCGTCATCAATAGATTGTATGGCTTAGGGATATGCTGTGAATACACAACACAGACAGCACAGTCTGAGATTTCAGATAATGTCTGCATGGGTGATTTTTACTGTAAAAAAAAGAAAATGTGGAAACCTGGTATTAAGACCACTTTTTATTGCATCTAAAAGTGGTCTTAATTGTAAAACTGTTGGTACATGTACATACATTTGAATTGAAAAGAAAATGCATGATTACCACAGTTCTGGTATCATCAATAAAGTGGTCTCATTATTCAGGTGGTTTTAATCCAGGGTTGCACAGTCAGTAGTTTTTAGTGTCCAGAGGCCAGAACAGGGCTGTTACTATAAAATGGAACACCGTTGCACTAATTTTATTTGCAAATTTTCATATAACTGTTTTGATCTTGTATAATTTTAGTATTTCAGACTGCTACAATTATTGTAAAATACATGTGTTATTCTGTGCTATTCAAATTCAAGTTTCAGGCCTTTTCTGGTCAGACTAAGACTAAGTGAATAGCTTTCCTTGACACAGACTGGCACAATACACCCAACCAGTGTGCCAAAGAATGCTGTTGACCTAGGGCATGTCATCCTCATACATGTAGCTCTTGTTGACAATTCTTTGGGGAAAAAAAATATTTTACACTCACATGAAATTTCTGTAAAAACATTGAAGCAGAGAACAATCTGCAGCTCGGCAGATGATAATAAAACTGACCGGACAGTGGGTTTGGCTACTTCTGCATCTTTTCCCTGCCAGATTACCTGAACTAGGGACATTTATATTGGTGTGCTTTATCAGCAACTAATGCAGAATTTGGCACACTTAGGTATCCTATATGCATTCTATACATGTATGTGTACATTATGTATTTAAGTTCGGGCAAAAGTAGAGGAGAATTTGGCAAATACATTTGTTTGATAGACTGTTGTGTCAAGGAAATGCGCAGGTATAAATGATGAGTAATGCAGTGTATAGTGAGGTACCCCATTATTTTGCCTATGCTATGTTGAAGGTATACAAATTGAGAAGTATAAAAAGATAGTAATGAAACTAACCAAGTCCAGCAATATAGCCGGCCAGGACAGGATGTGTTTCTGCACAAGGCATGATCCACCTGTCGTGACGCGGCCTTTCCGAGGGAGCTGTGTCCTCTGTGAGATTGCTTTTATTCTTATATGCAGTGGCCATAGTGGCATTATATCATAAAATAGACATAGAAAAGAAAGCAATATTCGAAAGATAAAAAGACTTCATTACATTCATAAAGTAAACCTCAGTGCACACTATTTTAATAACATACATTAACAGTTCAGCTGTACTGTTACAATACATGCTCAAGTAGTGCCAAGTTTGAACAAGAGGGATATGGATTTCGACCAGGTGGAAATGGAAAGAAATACTCTTCTCTGTGTGTTTGTCTGTTTTAGAGACTCGTACAGATATAATTACTTGATAAATACCAATCCGTGGCTTGAAAGCTTCGGAAATTAATGCACGTTTGCCTACTTTTCTGCTGATACAGCTTTATTGTAAACAGCAATGGCAACAGCAATTAAGCTTATCACATGGCATACATGTTGCTGGAATATTCTGTCGTGTGCAGGGGAAATTTGTTTGCTTTATGAAAATGAGAATTATTTTAGCAGTGCCTGAACAGAGACTGTACAGAGCCTGCCGTACTGACATCTGAGCCCAACATTTGTCATGCTATACAAATAGCTGTTTTCCAAAGCAACATCGATCTTCACATTTCCAGGAATTGTGGTAACAAAAAACAGGTTTGAAGACCAAAAAAAAAAAAAAAAAATTCAGATGGTCAGCACAGACAAACCATTATCAGAAACCATCATTTGTTAATACCTGGAGCAAGATTCTCCAATGTCCTCCATTTGCATCAAAATTCTGTCTGTCACGCAAGGTGTTAATGCATGTTCGTGGCTGTGCCTGGGCTTTTCATCATGCTAGTCACCTTATATTTCAATTTGATCAGTAAAGCAGTAAGCTGATTGGCAACACTAGGAATTTCTATTATGACTTGTGTTGTATGTGTAGGAGAGAAAAGAACATGTACAACAATGAATATATTTTGTCTTACATTTGATTAAGTCAGACAAGAATTGAAAATGTAAATCTGTTTAATCACATCTTTATCATAAATCCATCTAACGTGAGTAATTCTGCAGATTATGTACATCTCATGAATATAGATGAATGTGTCTCCAGCAACAACCTAAAGAACCTATACAAAGTTCCCTATTATGCAAGGTAGTCCCTGGTTAGGATAGGTGAGAAAAAAATGGGATGGGGTTTGGGGGGACTCACACTTGTTCATATCCTGACAAAGCACTTTGTAAAAGCCATAACATTACTTTTTTGTATTCTCTTTGGAAATAACTAATGTATATTGTAGCAAAAATCTATGTGTAGATGATGATGTAAATCTCGTGGTCTTGAATGTTGATGTCATAATTTCAATCCTTATCTCAACATTCAACTGGTATGAACAATTCTACAGCATAGATTACTTTGGGCTAGTTGCACAGCAAAAAAGAGTGAGGAAAGGGATTACAAATTAAAACATTTAAGGCACATTCTACACCATGAATTCATCCCATTGTACCCCCTACAAACTTAGTTCAGGGAGGCATGTACTGTTTTTAGCCTGTCTGTCTGTAGCAGAATTATGTGAGCAAAACATCTCATGGTTTACCTCAACTCTTCCTTGACACTATTTCCTCACCTGATTACCTTTTTGATGACCTTGACTTCCTTTTTAACCCTTTCCCCCTTAAACCGGCCATAACTGGCAGATCTTCAAGTGTCTTCTGCTTCAGTGTTTTCAACTAATTTCAACAGTAATGAAAAACAATTTTGACTGAGAATTGTAGATGAGCCTTATTAAAATCACATGCCCCAGGTCAACAACTTTCCTTGGCATGAGTTTGGCACTTAGTGCCCAACTCACGTCAAGGAAAGTTGTTGACTGAAGTGTCAATTCAAGGGGGAAAGGGTTAAGGCCACAGGACGTGTGTGAACAGCAGAGGCATCCAGTATGTCAGTAACAAGTGTTCTGGTTTTGCCCTCAACATTTCTTTTAAGGTATCACCCTCAACATTTCTTATAAGGTTCATTGTATGAACACTCTCAATAGTGTGGTAAACTTCCAAAAACTGTCTGTTTGAAGCCAGTGACTTACTACATGTATTTCCTGGCAAACGTTCCTTGACATGCAAGAGCCACACTCTAGCTATACATGTACACAAGTACATGTACAAAATCTATGCCAAGACAGTTGTTGTTCTGAAGCATGCTCTCCAGGTAGGTCTCCTAAACAACTCCCATTCAAAATGGTTTCAAATTATGGGAAGTCAGTTTAAAGCCATTGAAGCAGACGTAGTTTGACTTCCAATGTAAGGCAGTGTGGCGGGAAAGGGCCGAGGGTTAAATCAGTTGTTGACACGTAGCGCTGCATGCATACTAGAACACACAACTTAACCATTTCCTTTGCGAACATTTCACCTTTACACTTTGGTAAGAGAAGAAGGAGCCATAAGGGCTCATTAGACAGCTACAGATGGTGTCTGTAACTGGCTAATTTGTGACAAATTAATCCTATCAATTACTCAATGGCAGCACTTGCTGTAGGCACAAACAGCCAGGTGTCATCTCTGCCTCAAGTGGCACCCTTTAACCACTTGGGCAAAACATTTGCCATCTGCGTACACATTTTGGATAATACACACACTGGAATGGCAATGTTAATTTTAAATTTGTCATTAGGTCACCAGAATGAGTCAATATATTAGAAGTCATCTTCCATTTTTACTGCGCTTTTAGGAAGAAAGTATTGGGAAAAATTGTTTTGAATTATCGTGGTGTTAAAAACTAGATGGATCATTTAGTTTGTCACATACTAGAGATGTCAGCGTGAAACTTCAGTTACTATGTCTTTTACATGTATGTGCAGTAATTATCTCTTTTTCACTTTTGTGACTGAAAGATGCTGACTTGAAGGGCATTAATGCAAGCTGGATTTCAGGGACATGGCAATCTATTCAATTGCAGAACACTGAAGTTTACTTAATTAAAGGAAAGCAGAAGTGAAGTCCGGAGGTATGCAAGCCTTATTGGGCATATTATTAAAGTTAGCGTACTTTGTAGCCACACCTGACTGTAAGATAGAAATTTCTTCAGAAAGTGTCAGGATTGGACTGGGCTGTTTTCAGCCCTCCTCTACACTCTGCTGCAATGGCCTCTTCACCCCAAGACCAAGCGATAGACTGCTGTTAAGGTTCCCCACAAGTCTTAGTGTGTTAAGTAGCTTAGTAAACATTATTTGATCTACTCAAGTTAAGTAGCTTATTCAACATTGCGTATGTAGTCAAGTTTAAAGGAGCAACTTACAGATTGGCAATGGTACATATCTGTCAGTTCAAAGAAACATAGAATTAAGAGTAGTACTTACATTATACAAAAACATTCTGTTCCCACTGGGGATCAATACACAAGTCTGATCTCATGTTGTGTGTGCGCACTAAAGGTAGGTTTACATGTAACAGAGGCTCCAAGTAAGAGTAAGGTAAAAAAAGGGAGATGCCCCTTCATAGATTGTTGAAAATCGGGAGATTTTTTTTATGTGAACACCAAAGGCCTGAAGCTATCCTAGGGGTCCTGGGGCATGCCCCACCCTCTCCCTGGGATGGAAATTTTTGTGGAATCTGGGATTTTCATTTGCTGCATTCTTAGCCATTTCAGGACCACTTCAGGCCTTTTTGAAGTGACCTTGTTCCTGTGAGAAAATCGACAAAAACCAGTGCATATCTAGATCTACAACAAAATGATGTTTATTTGCTATCACTTATCAGAATCTTGAAAGTTGTAAGTTTATTCCATGAAATTCTTGTCAGTTATCACGATCCTTATATCATGATGCAGTTTATATATTTCTGTAAGTGTAATCACATTTCTCTCTCTCTCTCTTTTTTTTTTTTTTTGCATTTGGTATGAATTATATCTGTCAAGTCATTCAACACTGTCACTCACAACTAATATCATCAGACTCCGTTCAACAAAAATCTAATTAAGATAATAAATGAAGCATTAAAGTTTACTCCTGACATTTTATCACAAAAATCCAAGAAATATTTCTGGACAGCACACTTTTGCAAGTCTTCTTCATGTGTTTATTGCTGCACATGTTATCACAAAAAAATGCAAGAGTCTCACTGAATGTAAGTTTTTTCCCTTCAGGTGTTCACCACCACACAGTTCATCATAAAAATCTAAGATTCTTTCCAGATGACACACTTTCGTAGGCCATGAATGTGTTCATCACTACATTGCACTCAAATAAATTCAATAAATCAGGCATTGTGAGTCCTCTTTCTCCAGAATGTTCTGTTAATCACTGCTGCATGCATTGAACAATGAATAAATAAACAAATAGAATAAATAAATTAACAGAAACAAGTCTACGCCACTCAATTCATTACATAAAATAATTAAGATTCTCTGCAGTTCATGATGATTTCAGTCCCTTATTAATAGAAGTGACTCTTAATTCACCCAGGGGTTTCAAGGCAAACCCAGGGTAGAGTTGCAGACTTTGATGTGCTGCCTGCTGTGAGCATATGCTAATTAATCAGATAAGACTGGCTACTCCCAGCAGGATGCTGGCTGGAGGCCTTGTTCTTGTCCCAGAGAGAAAATAGCTTTCTCTCTTGTCAGGGTTGTAAAGGCATCTGAGCAGATCTGTCAAATCATTTTCTTGACTGCTCCTGCACAGGATTAAGAAGTCCTGTGGGAATAACCACCACACCTCAAGATAACATCCTTTCTGCTTCTTAGTTTCCAGCATATTCTTTACAGCATGTTAGCACCCTTTCAGTGATGTCGTAGTGAGTCTGTCAGATTTATTATTGATCCATTGTTTCATGTTTTGTTTTCCATATGCCAGATATATTTTCATAGTTCCCTGTAGTTCCCTCAGCACCCTAGCTTCCTGGCAAGCTCGATACAGTGGTCCCTATCACCAGAGACCACCCCTACAGCGACAAAGTGGTCTTATGAGACGGGTGGTCTTTCATGACAGGTAAATTAGCATGGGAATAATAGGACTTGGGAATCTGAAAAGCGGTCTGTCATAAGAGGGTGGTCTCTCATGACAGGGGTCTCTAGTGATAGGAGCTACTGTAGTAACTGTCGGTTGCTGTCATGGCAGCAGACAGCTCATTGCCACCTTTGCTGCATAATAGTTCATGTGCAATATAGTTCTGCTGAGCAAGTCTACCTCGTGTTCAAGTGTGGATGTGATCTGAAGAAGGCAGCACGCTTTCCCCCTCCAATCATAAAAACACCATTGTTTTCTTGTTTTTTTCTGAAACTTGGAAAAAGTTGGGCGATTGGGAGACTGCAAAAAAGTGCTAAAAATCAGGAGATCTTACAGTTGTCGGGAGACTCTGTTGTAATCTAGAAAAGCGGCTGCAATTGAAACCCTGGTGTCTTTGCAACATCCATTTTAAAAAACATTATACGCCTATATGTATATACGTAAGTAACCACAAAAGTGAAGAGAATGCAGGGATACTATGCAACAGATACAGCCTGGCACTGGTGTGTAAACAAAGATGGTGGGGATCATCTGGATAGTACCACAATTTTCAGTATATCTTGAAAACTGCAGCTGTATGTAAAAACATTCATTTTTGAAACATATTAATGTTTGTTTATTAGACTATAAAAGCAATACAGTAAAGTTTTATAAATGTCCTCATTCTGCCATGATGGGGAGCAAAGTGGCAGATTGGCCCACTTTTATGTAGCGCCAAGGGAAAATGACTTCATTATCCCAAACAGTACGAGGAAAACATTTATCAAGGTAAAGTGAGGCACTGAAACCACTGCTCAGGGATCCCAGTCTCACAGTTGGCAGAGCCTACAGCCACAACTGCTGCACAGTTGTTTGATCCTTCCATCTCTTATAACAGTCACCATCATAGACATGGTGATATACGTGCAAAATATGGTTAGTTCACTGTTGGGGTCTAAGTTCTGTAATAACATTGCATAGATGAGTTTTCTAAATGTCATACTGCCCTGGTATAGTGTAGTTGACGGTTTTTAATTACAGTTTATCATCAAAAGTGGTACTGATTCCAGCTGGATCATCAGCAGGGAGAGGAGCTGAATTGCACCACGTGATGGGCAGGCCTTGTTTCAGTTCACTGAGCACCGTTTGTAAACAAACGTATGCTGAATGTAGAGTTTTACAACTTGAACTTTTATTTTCTTCTTTTTTGTACTTTACAACTTACATAGTTCCAAATTTCAATAATGGATAGATAATATATCACGCTGACCAATGCCGTAAAAATCTGGCAATGAGGCCCCCCACCCAAAAATTAAAGGAAAAATTAACCTCCCACCCCCCACTAATTAAGGGTCCCAGCTGCCTTAAGGTGGCACTTAGGTAAGCAGCTGCTGTCAATAAATAGGGTTTGTCTGGTATAGCACATGTGTAAAATGTGTAAGGTTGCCCATGACCTGTTTGGTTGACTTATTCAATTTATAGGGTTTGTCTATCATAGGAGATGTATAAAATGTGTGAATAAGGTTGCTCTCAACCACTGTTTGCTCGGGACACAGGGAAAAACTGTCCTGATCACATTTATCCAATAAATGTGATCAGGACAGTTTTTCCCGGTGTCACAAGCCACTTCAATGGTGGCTGAAAAATAGCACATAAAATTTGGCTGGGTTATACACTTATAAGGCCACAGCAGATCAATTACTTCTCCCTGAAATATGTCTATGATCCCCAGGTCAGCCTTCTTCATTGAGGCTCAAATAAGGTTAGATTAATACTATTGATGAGTGAAAGCTTCTCTTAATACCACCAGTCTTATTTTGTTGCTATATTTAAAGCTTGTGTGAGACTATAGTCCTGCTGGTCTTAAAGTGCCACCCCTGAGTTGTAAGCTAGAGCTAATATTACATACAGTATTGAGGAAAAACATTCACTATTGCATTTCTTATATCCAAGCCAACTCACATGCAAGTGTATACATACATGTAGATCTGTATTGGTAATGAATACATTTGTTTTATGTTCCTTGTAAAATTATCATCATGGAAGTCTGTGTAGATCTGTATTGGTAATGATTAATGTGTTACGTTTCCTTTTAAACTTATCGTCATGAAAGTCTCCTGGTAAAAATTGATTGAGGAAATGTATTGAGTCAAATTTCAGTTGTTAGAAGGGGCAGTTAAACATCAATTAATTTTGATTACTTCCTCCACTCAAGACATTCTTTTCCTGTAAAAAAAAGAAACATTGTTTAATCCTTTCTCTTGAGTTAAGACTGAGTCAACAGCTTTCCTGGGCATGGGTTGGGCACCAAGTGCCCAACCCATGCCCAGGAAAGCTGTTGACCCGAGGCATGTTGATTGGTATTATTTACAATACCCAGTCAAATTGCTATCCATTACTGTTGAAATTAATTGAAAACACTGAAGCAGAGGATATTTGACCACCAGCCAGTTTAAGGGGGAAAAGGCTGAGACAGCTACATTTACATGTAACTGTTAATATAGTGGCAGATGATTTCCTTTGCCAGTGTAAGGTTTTCCAGCCAATGGACTCCCTCAGCCATCCCAGAGTGACAATCAAAAATTCACATTCATATTAATTCCCGTAGTATATTTTGTTCGTAAAAACAGAAAGTGATACAGAACAGAAGTATGAAATAAGTTGGCAACAGATGCTGCATCATGGATAATCTTCATATTTTGATGCAACTTTGTCATGACGGGCATTTTGATTGGGGTTGTGCATGTTGACTGGTTTGTTTATTATGTGGAAATTTCAATGGCAGCCAGACTGGGCTAGAAATGTACGTATATAAATAACTCCAGGTACCTTCTGGGGGTCATCTTATAAACAGCTTAAAGTCACTCATCTGATCAATGTCACTGATCTGTGCACCAGCAACCAACGATAAAGCTACATTTATAAAAATGTAATTCCAGCTTTCACCTGCAGCTGTACTTGGCAGGTGTACAGATAGATTTTCTGCAAAGCAATTCTTCCTGTGTCAGGTATTTCCAGGTTCCACGCCAGTCAGTTTTTCAAATGCTTTTTGGTACACTGTATATTGCGTTAGTTTTGCATGTTTAAATTTGTATGTTTTTTTTTGTGCTTTTTGACATTTGACCATAGTTTTAATTTTGCTATTTTGGACATAATTCCTATTCAAACAATGTTAAAATACTATTCCACTGTGTTTTTTGCTTTCACCGTTTTGTGCCATTGGCAGAATAAATGAAAACAAGAAAACAGTGAAATTAAATCAATTTACAATATTGTTTATGAACTAGAAAAGTCTGCCTTCCAGGAATGAAGGTTATACTAGTTGGCATGGTACATGTAAGTCTGTTTTAACAGTGTAATTGTTTGAACTGCCTCAATTGTCATGAACCCTGCAGGGAAGGTATTGTGTACATGTACATAATGTGGCCTTCCTTTGTGTACATTTTTCTGAGAGTCCTCTTAAGCAGAGATTTGCTATTGCTGGTCATTTATTATGGCGGAAAGTGTCAATTTGAAATTGAGGGGAAAGCTTGCACAGTACTTGTACCATAACCAGTGTCTATCTCAAAACAGTACAAGCACTAGCAAAGTTACCAGGTCTAAGAAACGGGCAAACTTGCAATGCACAACATGCAAGGAAACATCCTTTAAGTTGAGCAATTTCTTTAATTACGGAATGAAATTAAAAGGGAATCTAATATTTGTTCCTTTAATAAAACAATTAAACACAGGAGATGCACCAAAGGTATTGCTGAGTGACTTGTGCTTGACAAGCATCATTAATTGAAAAATAATTATGTGAACATGCAAACACTGTATATTTTTTTCAAGGAAGTTATGAATCAAAAGTGTCAGATTGGAATAAAATTTCAACACTGCCATTTGAATGTCAGATAAAAAATTATATTTTTGAGAAGTAGATGAAATGTTCCATGCCTATACAAATGTAGAAGTGAAACTTCGCAGGTTTAACCACATTTAAATCTTTTTTTTTTTTTTAATCAGAAATGATGCATATGTACATGGCTGCAAAAAGCTCCAGGAATTTTTTACATCCAATTAAATCTCATTTAGAGCCTTTCAAAGATAGGACAATCCCAAAATGTGTTATCATCAGTTTTAAGATTTTCATAATTCCAAAATAAAAACAGACTGAAGAAAAATCAATGGGACGTGCTCAGCCACACAGATAGACAAGAATCATGGGTGAAATTTTCAAATGTGATTGAATCTATAAAAAGATACACGTAATTGCACATTTGTATCAGCATTTGACATTTTACTTGCAAACCACATTCTGAATGTTAATTTAGTAATAAGCTCCCATGTTATCAATCTTCGGATCATACCCCTTTCAAAATTAACCGCTTTCAGAATGTTAATTTAGTGATTATCCCCTTGATTCTCAATCTTTTGATCATATCTTTTCGGAATATGAAATTTTGAAATGATTGCATTCAATTACCAAGCTTCACGTAGCCCTAAAACCCTGGATGAATGCTGCAGTAGAGAAAACCAGTATTTATCCTTTATAAATATGGTAATGTAAATTTTGCAAAACAATAGGCTCACCTCCCTAAAAAATTGGATGATAATAATAAAAAACCATAAGAAATGAAAAGTCATGCATTTGTGTGGAGATGTGGCATAATCTGCAAAAAAAATTATGCCTTTGTGTGCATTTTGGCATTGGATCAGAGGTCTATACCAATAAGTGATATGAATATGATTTAATTCACCTGTCATATGAATAGGGCACATTATTATGACATAAACAGAACAAATGGAGTGCTGTTGCAACTTTCTTTGAATACATCGTAAGATACCATCTCCAGATTAACTTGTAACAAAAGAAATACCAAACCAGAGTTTGTTGTAGATTTTAAAAAAATGCAGGGGGAGGGGTGTAAGAAGGAAGAAAACTTTTGTGTACCTGTAACTGTGTGTGCCAGGCTGAAACTTGGGCCTGCAGCTGAATTGGAATACCCACATTTCGTGATCTTTTTCTTCTCATCTATGAGATAGTGCTTTTACACCCTTAAGTCACAAAAAGTCAGAAACCTCATTCACAAAAGTACAATTTTTTATTCAAGTACAGGGGTATATGGTTTTCTACATGTATGTAACACATTATTTCTGAAAAAGCACTTTAGTATTTTTGTTGTATAGGATCATCAAGAGTTCTCTGTTGATACTTTTTTGTTTGTGTTTTTCTGTCATCAGCTGTGCGCCTCACTTAAAAACAGCTTCAAAAGCAAATCACAAACTTTCTGTCTTATGTATGGATGCAATATGAAGCAAGCCACTTCACTTTCACTGCAGATCAAGCAATCTGTGACATCTGGCCCATCTCATGTATACAAATCACAACTGCATTTCCAGCCATTTCGTGTAAAAAACATTTATGTGTACTATCTACAGGCCATTACCATCTCTTTTGTGATCCTAGTTATGCCCAAAGATGTTTGACCTTGACCCCATTTCCAAGGTCACAGAACCATTTGGGGGAATTTGGTTTTCATGCAATAAGTTAAAAAGTTTTGGACATAGGCCTTTCATATTGCATTTGTTTATAGTCCTGCATAAGGTCTCACATGAGATTGAAGATAGGTGACCTTGAGCAAAACTCCAAGGTCACAGAGCCATTTTAGTGAATTTGGCTTTCACATGATAACTTGGCAAATTGTTGACATAGGCCTTTCAAATTGCAGGTGAGTATTGTCCTACATAAGGTCTCAGATGAGTACGAAGATGGGTGACCTTGACCCAATTCCAAAGGCCACAGAGCCATTTTAGCGTATTTAGTTTTCATGCAATAAGTTGCAAAGTTTTTGACATAGGCCTTCCATATTGCAGGTGATTACAGTTCTACATGAGGTCTCGAAAGGAAACCACCCACCCAGGAGAAGCACATGATAGCAGGATCCCTGCATCCATGCTACAATAGTGTATGTGCATGAGTGAATACATAGAACAATTGAAATTCTGTCAAACTTGTATAAATTAGAATAAAGTGTATATTCCACCACTGACTGATCATTTCAGAATTTTGGTATGTAAAGCACTAAGCATGACTGAAAAACTTTCTTTTCAACATTTTTCCCACAAAATGTATCCCTGGTTTCTGTGGGCAGTTTTTTGGGAAAATGGACATCTTCCAATTTCTTTGTAAAATACCCACACCCTTGCAGGACATCAGGCAAGACCACTGAGCATGACTTGTGTACTCAGTTATTAACAGGCCAATTAAGCCATTGTTCTTGTATACTTGCACATGGGTTATTTTGAATTTGGATCTTGATGAAAGGAAGTGTCTGAACAGCCAATCATTTTGCCCAGAACCACTTCCTAGTAGTCAATTTCCTATTCCGCAGTTCGAATGTTGACGGATTATATTGCGCGATGCTCTCGCGCATGTACCTTAAGAAACATGGTAGGGCCTGGTTACTAGGCAACATCCCGGAGACCACCTGAATCTCTTTACTTTCCGTATATAAAAGTTGCTATTTGCATAGCTTTCCTTTGAACAATAACACAGAACAAGAATAGTTTGGATTTAGATGTTTTAGAAGTAATATCCAGTGATTTTTCACAAATATCTTCATTTCAAACGATGATTTTGATGCATTAAAAATGAGCCTCCTTGGCAAACTATTAGCGTGAACTTTCAGCCAGATCGTGGTCACTGGCGCGAAACTGTAGCTGGCATCACCAATGCAGTCTTTTCTCCAGCTGGTGTGCAATAGCCAACAGAACTGCAGTAGTGCAAGCACTAGACATGACAAGACGGGAGAACTTCAGCGGTGACAGAGACTGCACATGTGATGATGATGGCAATCTGAATTTATCCTGCACTTTTTCTGACAGGATTTAATAGAGAGGACAAATTGCATCAGAAGAGTGGATAATCAAGACATATCATTGGGAACCAGTTGTGGTTCATGTACCGGTACAAGGCAAATGTGATGCCGGCAACAGAGAAAAAATGGTGGAACTGCACAACCCAAATCACCCCAGATTTCTTTCCTTAGATTTGCAAAATGAACTGTAGGTTAATAAATATCAAACAGTTGCATTCATTTAATTAAAAATGGCCCATCATTTTTTTCTTTTTTTTGGTTTGGTACGTGTCACTCTTATAGCACTAGTAGAATAGCCCATTAAACAGGCCAGGATGATGCTGGGTCTGATTGTTTGAAATCTTTGAATTTGGAGTATAAGTTAAAATCATACAGTCCCATAATTCACAGAAGTTTTCCATTTTGCTGAGTGTACACTCCAGTCAATTATTTGTGGGTGTTTGTCCCATGCCACTGATCCATATCACTCAGCCAGCACGGGGCCCCATGAGGCTAGCTGCAAGCAACTGGTGTTACACCAGGAATCAGTGTTAATGAGATCAAAAGACATGCCATGCTAACTTAGCCAGGCGTGAAGTCATTTACCGCTAGTACACAAACTGCAGTAGGATTAACGCAGTACTGTCTGCCCTGAGTGCTTTATCATGCAACAATGATTATGAATTTATGACCTCTTTTTCTGTATCATGTTGAGTGGTTGATTCATCAGCTGGAGAATATCACCAAAATATAATAGGGCCTAACAATAAATAACTGGCATCCAAGGTTGAAATAGTTCCCTTCATTATAAAGCCCATACTTTGTCTGACGCAATCATTATAATTGTCTTTGGTCATTTACTTCATAGTTATAAATGCTATAAAATGTTCACTAAACAAGACTGTCCGATTGCAGCATGGGTCCATTCCACTTCACCCAGTGAATGAGCATGGCATGATTTCGTGCATGGCGAAGATGTGGGTCCTTTGGAAATGGCAACAGAATCACTGTGACACTTTTGGTGTTGCTGCATTTGGAAGCAATGCAGCGATCTGTCTGTCATGGATACTGAGATGAAAATGCGCATTTCTGTGCCCATTTCTACTCCATGCCTGCCGTCAGCTCACTTCATTGTGTTGCGTTTGTGACGTCAGCACCTCAGCCGCTCCAGAGGTGTACATCGGCAAAGAACGATAACTCACGATGTGCGCATTTCAATGTAGCAACTTTAAAAGGCAAGTATAGACTGATATACTGTTTCGATGCCTCAAGTGTAAAAAGGTAATGGATATGGCAGAACAACTTATTTACTGACCATACTGTATATGCAAATAAAACAGGTTGTGTTTATCAAAACCTTTTATTTAAAAGAAAAAAAGTAATTTGTGCACATTGCAGAAATTGTCTTATAATACTGATATTACAATCATGAACAGATATAATAAATGAATGTTTCAGTTGCTAATTAGGTGTTCAGGTCATAATAGACTTGTTAATACCGACTTGTACCGAACCTTTCCGGACCCTAATTAATTATGCATTCCATTTTTGGCCTGATTGTCCAATCAGCAAGTGGCCGAGTAGGGCTCATGCCTTCATATGTTCACAAAGGATGCCATGGCTAATGCTAGTGATTCCAGCATGGATTGTGCTGAACAGTGCAAATCTTTTACCTAAATTGTCACATCAGTGGTGAGATGTGCATTTTTATTTTTCTGATGGTTTGATTTTTCATTAAACCCAAGCATGTCCTGTGTTTTACTTTCTGATCCTTCCAGGTGTAATCCGGCCACCGTGGTCGAGCACAAAATGTAAAGAAAGCAGGGTGCGCTTCCCCAAGTGAACTGAATAAACCCGAGTCCTATGAACTGGTCTATTGTACAGGAGTCCTTCCTTTCAGAGACCACCCTTCAGGCAGCTGTAAAAGTGGTCACATAAAGCAGATGGTCTTTCATTGAAGATAAAGTACGTAAAAAATATATATAATTAGAGACATTGAGGGACCTGGTGAATGTGATTCTTAAAAGGCAGGTGGTCTTTCAATGGCATGGTATCTCAAAAGAGGGACTACTATACTTATAAAACAGCCCTCATTTCTGGGAGCCCAAGCTTCTGTAATGATTAAATATTGACCATACATTAGCACAGCCCCTTTAAGACAAAATAAATGTACTTTAAGAGGTATTGCCATCAGCAGCAGGCCCCATCCAGTCACCTGAGGGTAGGCAGTGTAAACAGATGCTTTGTGGGAATGGATAGGATGCCAGAGGTCGTAAAGCAAAAGAGATTGTTGACGGGCTGGCAGCAACTCATTACATGTGGTTAGTGGCCCCTCAGGACGGCCCAGCCACACGGCTGATTTGAGGCACAAGGTCAGGTGTTTGTATAGGCTGTATAGGTAGATGGGCTGCTTCCTGCGAGTGTCAGGTGATAGGGGCACAACAGATCACTATGTGGTTATCTCACCTGCCCAATTCAAACACAACACATAATGACTGTACGGTACATGCATATCTGTCCAGTACAGGAAAACTACATGGAGATCTTCAATACGGGCACAAGAAGTCTTTAAAGAATCGACACAACTTAGGCAGAGCAGGTTTTAAAAGGTGTCTTCTATATGAATGGGACAGGTCGCTGTAGTGATTACATACACATATATATGTACAGAATACAGACAGATGTTATACTGTATTAGTCTTGCATAATAAATGAAGAATAACAAATAATAAGTGAACAGAATGAATGAATGAATGGGATAAGCAAAAAAATAATTCAGGCAATGTATATGAATAAAATAAATGAATGGGTAAATAGGAAATAAATATTGAAATGAATAAATAATATAAAGTGATGTGCAAAAAAATAAATTAGATAAATGAAAAGAAATATAAATAAAGGAAGAAGGCAAAGAAAAGAATATATATAAAGAAAATTAAATCAAAAAGATAAAGGCGACTGGCGCCAAAGGTTGCAGGTTAACCAGTCCCGCTCGTTCCGAACATAAAAAATAAAGAAAAGAAAATTAATTTATGCATAGGGTTAAGAAGACACACCTGTAGGAAATCAATGAACTCCAACTCAACTTCAGCATGCATGCTTTACATGTAGCTGTTTTTTTATGTTTTGACCATGGAACAGCTGGGTCTTGAACCAGCAACCTTCAGCACCCTAATGCCAGGCAAAAAATGGGAAATGCACATGTCCACTTGGCGACATTCCTGTTCTTGAAAAGAATAGTTCAATGGGGGTAAATATGTGTGAATGCCATGATAAACATGGTAGACCGTATATATTGGCCAGTACAAATTAAGTACTGTGTGTGGCATTATCCCATAATGGGGACTAAAGGTCCACCAGCATCAACTCATTCCATACCATGGTAACAGATCTTGGTGAGTGGTTTTGGCACTGCCTGGCAAGTCATGCTGCAGCTGCCCTTGCAGCAGCTGCAGCATGACTTACCAGGCAGTGCCAGAACCACTGACTTAAGACTATAGGCATGTTGGTACTTGAAAAAGAGCTTTTTTCATGAAGAATTTAAATATGCAGTTGTCATTTTAAATCTAGGTAAATATACAGAAAAATCAGGGACTGGTATGGAATGAGTTAAGGGAATACAAGAAGATGTTTTTTTTCTATGTTTTGACCACAGATCTTGAACCAGAAACCTTAAGCACATATCACCTTGCCAAGAATTGGAAACACAAATATACACTTGGCCACCTCCCATTCTCAAAAAGAATAGTTCAGTGGGGATAAACATGTATGAGTGCTGTGATCTGGGGCAAGACATTTTAGAATTTATTCTGTAATCATATGTGGAAATGTTTTCCACCTATGTAAAAAATATTGTACATTTGTGAAAATGTTTAACACATATGTCTAATAATCACTTATTTTACATATGTAAAATTTTTTACACATATGTGAAGTTATTTTATGCATACATGTATGTGAAATAGTGTTACTCATGTGAAATGAAACTTGTATTGTACATATATAAAAAAACAATTCTACATATGTGAAAAAGATTTACATGTACACACATATGTGTAAATCTTTTTCAAATATGTAAAATAATAATTTATTTTACATAAACTGTATGTAAAAAAGACTTACACACATGTGAAAAAATGATTGTTTTCCATATATGAAAAAGATTTACACATACATAAAATAGTTTTACATGTACCTTTATTTCACATATGTGTAACAGAATTTCATACATTTAAAAAGATTTACACATACATGTATGTGAAATTCTTTTACACATGTGAAATAAAAATATAATTGTACATACACATGTGTAAAACTATTTCACATATACAATGTATGTGTAAATCTCATGCGCATGTGTTTGAAACTATTTCACATATGTTAAATTGCTTAAAGTTATTGCACATAGGTGAAATTAATCACACATACCTGAAAAGATTTTCACATGTATAATTATAATTAAAATGCTAAAACGGCTTGCCAAAGTGATCAACAATAGTTGTGAGATTTTGAGACTGTGATGTGGGCTGTTCCTCTTGTAATGAAAAGAATGGTCTTTGATTTACATAATGTGTCTTGTCAGCTTTATGTAGGTAAATGAAAAATCACAATGCACAAAGATTCATCTTGTATTTATAATAAGTATAAAATGTGGAATTTCATTTCCCTTGCTTACTGCAAGGTAAGAGGAGCCTAGGCCTGAGCATACATTATTAAAGTAAGGTGTGTATTATTGCAGGTCAGTACATACATGTATGGTTGCCTACTTGAAATACCATGTTGCAGGAGGCATTACGTACCTGTTGGCTGACCATCTGGGTATCCCAGCAAACATTGGAGACCCGACCGATAAGCTTATATTCTCTATGAAATGAAAGGCAGGGGCAGATCCAGCATTGTTAGGCATCTAAGTATCTTCTAATGGTCACATACAGCCAGTCATGTAGTGGATGCATATCTCAGAAATCAACCTAGGTTCCCAGAAGTGAAGCAAATAAATGGGAATCTTGTGACTTTGGTCTACTATACACACTGGTCCTGGCCTTGAGGGAGCTAGTGCTACAAGGGCAGCTGTAACATTGGTCCTTCAAAACAGGTGGTTTTTCATCAGGGTACAATAACATGTAAAAGATACAAATGTAGCACAGGTCTGAAAGGATGTATGACTGCATGTAGACATAAGGTATACCGCAAAGGAGGTATGACTGCATGTAGACATAAAGGTATACCACAAAGGAGGTATGACTGCATGTAGACATAAAGGTATACCACAAAGGAGGTATGACTGCATGTAGACATAAAGGTATACCACAAAGGAGGTATGACTGCATGTAGACATAAAGGTATACCACAAAGGAGGTATGACTGCATGTAGACATAAGATATACAAATGTACCACAAAGGAGGTATGACTGCATGCATGTAGACATAAGATATACTGCATGTAGACATAAGATATACCACTGTTTTATGGTCCTGTCATGATTTATATAGCCACAATCATAGATCATTGTGTAGCACTTGCCTTACAGGGACATGATACATGGATGTACACTATATATGACTGTACAGAAACTGTAGAGTGGTACTTTCTTTACATGGGCATAGTGTATCACTGACTTGTCCAGTGGTACTTGTCTTACATGGACATAATTTTAATGTATCACTGACTTGTCCAGTAGTACTTTCTTTACATGGGCATAGTGTATCACTGACTTGTCCAGTGGTACTTGTCTTACATGGACATAATTTTAATGTATCACTGACTTGTCCAGTGGTACTTACTTTACATGGGCATAGTGTATCACTGACTTGTCCAGTGGTACTTGTCTTACATGAACATAATTTTAATGTATCACTGACTTGTCCAGTGGAACGTACTTAACATGGACATTATGTATCACTGACTTGTCCAGTGGTACTTACTTAACATGGACATAATGTATCACTGACTTGTCTAGTGATACTTGTCTTACATGGACATAATGTATCACTGACTTGTCCAGTGGTACTTGCCTTACATGGGCATAATGTATCACTGACTTGTCCAGTGGTACTTGCCTTACATGGACATAATGTATCACTGACTTGTCCATTGGTACTTGTCTTACATGGACATAATGTATCACTGACTTGTCCAGTGGTACTTGCCTTACATGGACATAATGTATCACTGACTTGTCCAGTGATACTTGCCTTACATGGACATAATGTATCACTGACTTGTCCACTGGTACTTGCCTTACATGGACATAATGTATCACTGACTTGTCCAGTGGTATTGCCTTACATGGACATAATGTATCACTGACTTGTCCAGTGGTATTTGCCTTACATGGACATAATGTATCACTGACTTGTCCAGTGGTACTTGCCTTACATGGACATAATGTATCACTGACTTGTCCAGTGGTACTTGCCTTACATGGACATAATGTATCACTGACTTGTCCATTGGTACTTGTCTTACATGGACATAATGTATCACTGACTTGTCTAGTGATACTTGTCTTACATGGATATAATGTATCACTGACTTGTCCAGTGGTATTTGCCTTACATGGACATAATGTATCACTGACTTGTCCAGTGGTTTTTGCCTTACATGGACATAATGTATCACTGACTTGTCCAGTGGTATTTGCCTTACATGGACATAATGTATCACTGACTTGTCCAGTGGTATTGCCTTACATGGACATAATGTATCACTGACTTGTCCAGTGGTACTTGTCTTACATGGACATAATGTATCACTGACTTGTCCATTGGTACTTGTCTTACATGGACATAATGTATCACTGACTTGTCTAGTGATACTTGTCTTACATGGACATAATGTATCACTGACTTGTCCAGTGGTACTTGCCTTACATGGACATAATGTATCACTGACTTGTCCAGTGGTACTTGCCTTACATGCACATAATGTATCACTGACTTGTCCACTGGTACTTGCCTTACATGGACATAATGTATCACTGACTTGTCCAGTGGTACTTGCCTATCAAAGTAAGATGCAGCTACTGTGTGACTCTGCTCTATGTCACATACTAAGTTTGCATTTTACTTTCACTTGGAGAGCTGGTTGTGATTTTATCTTGTTATGCAATTGGGTCTGTTCAAGGACCAAGTGATCCTGAATAAAAGTGGAGTTTCCTGGTACATGTAATTATGCTTTATAGATTGAATGATTCAGTTTTGGTAGGCGAAGTCATGCAAGTTAGGTAAATGTTTCGTAAAAGTATTCTGTGTTTAATTGGATTCATGTAAGTTTGGGCTACATTTATAAGTAGGCCTATCAATGAAGGAACATCATATTTGCTTGATTCCTTAATACATCAGCTTGGCATGTTTCCATATTGAAAGTGCAGACACAGTGCCGCCAGCTAGCAGAATGACTTGTCTGGGGATTAATAGCACCAGAAGAAGTCTAGCGCCGGTTCCTGCTGATGACCAGTTTTATATAAGGGCTAATAAAGCCCCAAACTTGCTTATAAATTTCAAATGTTATATATCGTATATGAATATAATTTGTTTCTTATACAAAATAAACTGTTAAATCATGTTATGATTTAGAACTCCACAGTTTTTCACAGAGTGTATGGAATAGGACTTTGCTCTTTCATTTTTGGACTTGATAGTGTTAAAACAGTACTTGGGCTTACAGATTGGAGTTTGTTAAGTTTCTCTTTATATTAAACAGACAGAATATATCTCTTTTTAGGACCTGCTCATTGGCACATGGGTACAATATATCACATTATAGGACTTGCCCATTAAAGAAATAGTTGATCAACCTATGTTACCGGTACTTGCCAAATATGGACACAATATTGTCACTTCATTGGTCAAGTCCAAGAAAGGAATAATTTATCACTGCTTGGTATTTGCCTGATGTGGACACAAAATATCACTTACCAGGACTCGTCCAATTGAGAAAAATTATCACAGTATGGTGATTGTCTAACATGGGCGCAATGTATCACTTTATAAGTCTCGTCCATTGAAGGGATATTTGATCACCATATAGTACCTGCCTCCCTTGGGCACAGTGTGTGTAGGTTAGAGGATTGGCAGTCCAATGGCTGATTTATCAGGACAAGGTTCACATGCAGGGGTTGAGCCTTTAGGCAAGATCATTTGGCATTAACCACACCCAATATACATGTATTGGCCATCTGACTGTTGCCAATCCGGTAACTTGTTTATTATCCCGTGCACAATGCTTGTAAGACATACATGTACACACCTACATGTACAGTCTCCAGGTGTGGTTTGCTGTATTATGTCTCCCCGTGCAACAGGGGGACATATTGTTTTTGCATCCGTTTCTTCTTCTTCTTCTTCTTCTTCTTCTTCTTCTTCTTCTTCAACACATTGTTGCGTGCGTTGCGGATGCGATAACTCAAGAAAGATTTGACTTGGGAAGTTGAAATTTTTTGTGAAGATGTTCCTATATAAAAGCGTGCTTGTGATTGCAGATGAGTGACCTTGACATATTTTTCAAGGTCACATGGGCATGTCATGTAAAACTGATGTGGACGCAATAACTCTGCAAGGATTTGACTTAGGAGGTTGAAATATTGCATGATTATGAACTAGGTTAGGATTGTAGATGGGTGACCTTGACCTATTTTCAAGGTCACATGGCCACTTTTTAAAAATAATAGCAGATGCACTTGAGAAAGATCTGACTTAAAGAGGTTGACATTTTGTGTGATTATGTTTCTATGTAAAACTTTTGTAAGACCTTGCTTGTGACTGCAGATGTATGACCTTAACCTATTTTTCAAGTTGACATTTGCATTTCATCAAAAATCAATGTTTTGAAATGTCAATAAAGAGTGTACCTTCACCATATCTGGAATCGGTATGCCTATTTATGAAAATAAGGGTGACAATAGTAAGAGCGCATGGGGAGACATTTGGTTTTCTGTCGGACAATCAGCCTGTTCTAGTTTTTTTTGGATGGATAATTAAGTGGCTTTCAATCATATATCAGTCCCCAGAGAGACCCGATATCCAAAATATCAGACTGTCATGTGCACTGAACACGAAGCATTCTTGCTGCAAGGGATAAATAAATTTATGGGATTTGTCCAATGAGGGAGCAGTTTATCACTGTATGCAGAGTACAGTGGTCCCCCTCTTATAAGGCCCCTCTCACCAGAGGCCACCCCTCTTATAAGGCCACCATTCTCAAGCAGAAAGTGTGGCATTTCCATTATATTGTCCCCCTCTAGAGAGGCCACCCCTCTTATAAGGCCACTTTTGGGCTGCATTTGGGGTGGCCTTAAAAGAGGGGGACCACTGTACTTGCCTGAGCATACAGACGCAGCACTTGTCCTGCATTAGAGATCACTCTATGCAGAGTACTTGCCTGACCATACAGACATGCATACATGTAGCACTTAATTGTCCTGCATAAGTTATAAAGGTCACTGTGTGGTACATTTAAAAATTAGATTTTGAATGTTGTTGTATGATATTTGTTAAATTCTTTAACATTTCTCATCAGTGGTACATGTATATCAGTATGATATCAGATATTATCCAGTTGCTATTCAGTGCTCTGTCAGTATTCTGCAACCTTAAAGTGTCAAACCTGAGAAAAAAACTGGCACAAAAAGTTCAGTTGTTTTTCATTGACTTGTCAGTACCAGAGGTCAAATGTCTGACAAAAAACAACTGATGCTAATTGTGCAGGCTCTAGGGTGAGTTAAAACCTATTGACAGCGTTGGACCAGAAGTCGTTTGTCTGTTTCTGACAGCTGGTTGAGCTGTAAGTATCTTTCAGGAGTATAGTTGTGTGTTCTCTATATTACACAACTAATACAGAGTAAATACATACCACAGACAACCACTGACAATTTTAAAGGTAGAAGAATCTGGAATGGATTGCATAGACATCACTTTGTATAGCACAAGTTCTTGTCAGTCATATATCAGTTCTTCCAGTCATTCAGGTGTACATGTATACATGAACTTACAGACAGTGCACACACCCACACACACACACACACGTAAAGCCAGGCTGGTATTCAGTCTGTTAAATACCAGTTGGGGCATCATATACAGTGAAACCTCATTATAACGACACTCAGATATCAGACATTCATTATAATGACCCAAGTTTTGAATGGTAAAAGCTTATTTTCTTTGTTATTTGATTCATTTATCTGACATATTCAGTTATCCGACACATTTCTAAGGGAACAAATGGTGTCATTATAATGAATTTTCACTGTACATTTACTGACAAAGGACTAGGTAGAAGACCTAGCTTTGGATGCGTTGCACCCAAAGTGCACCAAGGAAAGCTTCTAACTCAGACCATTATATTCTCTGGAACTTAATAGACATGCTGGTATTTGAATGAACAGTCTTTTCACAAGGAATATGAAGCAGGTGTCCTCATTATAATTGAGATCAGTTTGTCTTTATGTAGTTGGCAGTTGGCATTGAGAGAGTTAAATGTTAGTATGACTTTGGTCTTGTGTCAGAAATGGCTGTGGTTTTTTTCAAATGTTTGTCAGAATTTATCATCTGCACACCTGTGTTTTGTCAGATAAGCACTTTGCAGTGGAAGTCTCAGTTGAAACCTTCTTTCATAAAGATTTATTTATACACTACTGGGAAAGAGGTATTAGTTGCAGCGTTTTTAAACCTGCTGGCAGAATAAATTCAGGAAAAAGGTGTTATTTATGGATAAAATCTCCAGCTACACATGAGCATTTTCTTCTTTTTCTATTTTTTTTTTTTGTTTTTTTTTTGTTTTTTGTTTTTTTGCTTCTAGTAAGAAATATATTGTGAAAACTGATGTGGGAAATAGGCTCTTGGCACAAACTTGTGTTACGGGGACAATTTAAGAATGCAGTGGCCATCCAAGCAAGGAAGCCAACTGTCAGTATCAGATTCAGTAGGGACGATGCATCAGTGATCAAAAGGCTGCGCCCTTGCGTGTTACTGCAAGTAAAGACCATCACTGGTACAGACCAGAGCATGTGCAAGGAACATGTAATATTCCCTTATAATTGGAGTCTGTGTAGATGTCACAAAGCTTCTTTGCAAGTCAATATCAATCCCAGGCATTATGATCTTGCCATAGGCATGGATGTAATCTTGCTTTGACACCCAGATGTACCCACAGCCTGATGAATTGGTAATTTTGCTTAAAAGCTGGAGATGGGAAGGTATAGACACAGACTTTTTAAAAAATAGATCTAAAGATTAATGATACTGTCAGATCCAGGTTGTTTTTTTTTTTTTTTTTTTTTTTTTTTTTTGCGGGAAAGCTGCTTGTCTAGTGTGATGCACTGAGGATTCTACATCATTTTAAGCTCCTTGGCTACACAAACCAAACTAATAACTTCTGTGTTGCAGTCATAACTGCATTTAACCATACTTTTTGTTCTACAAATTGACTCCAGTAAGCCCGCACTCTTATATTTAAACGACTTATTTTATGTTTATTGATTTAGAAAATAATCAAAAATCAGATTAGCCTTTAAAAAAAAATCACGCAGGCAAAAAAAAAAAGTAACGTGATAATTTCATGGACAAATCGTCGGGGTAGAATTGAATGAATTAGAACACTTCCAGACGGATTCCTATCAAGGCGCCTTAATACTTCATCAAGACCTGAATAGTTTAGGTCACATGATGAAGACTTGATTGTCCAAGCCTCTTCTTACCTAAGACTTGATAGCCATACTTCCGTCTCTTGTATGGTTTAATGGCCTGAGCACTTTGTATTACATCACGTCTACCTGAAGTCATTTGACAGGTCAGCATATACACGCTATGTAGTTATGCTGATTCATGTACTATATTAACCCTTTGTAGTCAGAATGAAACTGCCGTAGCACTAAAACTTTCCTGATTACCCTGTGGGTGCCATAAGTTACAAGCAATAGTTATGCAGAGGAAGAATGAGGCTTACTAACTGTGCATCATTCTGATAGGGTGACTGGATTGTTTTTCATGGTATTCTTAAATATCTTGAAAAGGGATAATGAAAATTTCAAACACATGGCCAGATTCAATCCCCAGCATGTATTCATGGCAAATGAGTTTGGCCAAAGTGGGTTAATT
This sequence comes from Hermodice carunculata, assembly GCA_964020975.1. NCBI lineage: Eukaryota > Metazoa > Annelida > Polychaeta > Eunicida > Amphinomidae > Hermodice > Hermodice carunculata. The sequence continues at coordinate 90,456,779 of OZ026614.1, read as the reverse complement.
TTCTTCAGCATATTGAGTGCATGGTATAATGTAACATTACTATATTCATGGAGATTGCATGAGCAATCCCAGAACATTACACCTTTTGGTATGAGCCTTTCCGTTCAATTACATCATAGGTTTCTAGCATGTAAATTGACATTTAGCTGAGCTGACGTCCCACCGTAACTGCACTTTATTACATAATGGGTGTGTGCCATGTTGGTAATTCCACATATCCTGCATGAGGGCGCTGCAAGCACATTGCCACACTGGGGATTAATCAACACCAAGCATTCCCTGTGTCCATGGTAAACAGTAGAGTACACCAAAGCAAAGGACCAGTTGCCAGTGAGTTTTGACACTTAGTGCAAAGAATTTCTTGTTTAAAATTTGTACAGATCAGAAAGTGTGTAGTGTTTGTTACTATAGGATACAGAAAATAAGACTAAAGGATGAGAATATTCAAATAACTAGGATTATTTTTGTGTTGGCTGTTGCACAATTATGTTCAACTACATTGTAGGCTTATAGATAAGAAATGTATTTATGAATGGAATCCATCTTTGATTTAGAAAGGTACATTCATTGTTCACACATTTTATTAGACTATAGCATCCTTGTGCTGTGACAATTTTTGTGTATAGCACCTGTCTGAGTGATTGCTTTCACATGGTAAGAATGTTTAGTATTTAATGGATGGTCATTGTGGTTCTCAGTTTATTCCAGCAGCTGCCATATTGGATTTTCACATCAAACTCTTCCACTTTTGGATTGCATGATCAGGACTTCAAGTCTCTCTGTACTTGTACAAATACAGCATATTTACATAAGATTACTGCAATAAACTTTTAGGCCAATCTTCACGGGCTTCCTCTGAATGGTTCCTGTTAGGGACTCCTCATACAAGGCAGACACACAGGATTATCAGGTTATCTGACCATGTGATGACCCCTGGAGTCTGGGACCACATTATCCATAATGGGTTATCTTTCCCACTTGATGGTTTCTGTCTTCAGTGCTGGTATAACCATGTGCCTTCAAGGGCCAGTGCTAAAACAGCATGGCAGGGGATTGCTACCTTTAGAAAGATACAGCCTCCAGCCTCGTTTGTACATTTTAATCTGCAAAATGTAGAGAGAGAGAAAACAAATTGGTTTCCAATAAGATGGATGCCACAGACAGAAAACTGATATGATTGGCCAATGATGAAGGTCATCAGGTGAGCACACAGGTCACTGATAGAGGGCATGCAGGCTCACGGTACATGTACCTTCAAATCCAGAGAGTAATTCACGGAAAATTACCTGGTGGGATAATATTGATCGACAGAGATCAATATCTAATGCCATGTACGGGTTACCAAATATGAAAATTGGACCAAACTTTACAAATAAACTGCTGAGCATGCATGAACTGTTTGGAATGTTCAGTCATGTGGCTGTTCACCTATAGCCTGCAAAGGCATCCTCAGATAATAGTAACACAACCATACTAAAATTAACTACTTTCTATTTTGTGAGCATCCGTGGCTCATTTTTCTGAGGTCATGACCTATTTACCTAAAAAAAAAGGGTTTTCCTCTATATCAGGCTATATTTCTTATAACACCTACAGCTACCACCTTTCATGTGTGGTCACTTACAGGATATGGTTGTGTTGCACACCAAAATTTGCACACTTTCACCTTGACCTTGACTCCTAATAAAGTTACAGTAAAACCTCTCTAACCGAACACCTACGTATACCAAACACCTCTCTATACTGAACAACATTTCTCGGTCCCAAATATATATCTCCATTGAAAGCAAACCTCCCTATACCGAACACCTCACTATACCGAACACTTTTTTCCGGTCCCAAGGGTGTTCAGTATAGGGAGGTTTTACTGTAATTTGGGCCATATTTCCTGTACTTTCACTGATCAACTTTTCAGACCTTGTATCACAGTTTCCCTGTCTTTTGAGTTTGCTAACTGTTTGTGGCAGGAGACTATGTATTGTTATGCAATACTCTGTTTTGTTTCAACCACAATGTGGGGATAAATTTGTTTGACATTTTGGTCGGTTGGTTTCCGTTCTTTGAAGCTTCAAGGTTTCAGCTGTTGGTGGCAGAGCAAAGGACCCTCATAGTTTTCTTGTGAAGTGTGCTCTGTTGAAAAAATTATATTCCATGTGTGGTTTTTTTTTGTTTGTTTTTTTTTTTTGTTTTTGTTTTTTTGTTTTTTTGTTTTTTCATATCTCAGACCAAAGATATATGCACATGTGATTGGCTCAATTACCATGCATATGAAAATCAATCACACTGTGATAAAATTACATTTCTCCGGTATTTATACAAAATAATGCATTTATGTGTAAATGAAATAATGTTTCCAGGTTTTTGAAGATATCGTATTCTAAAGGTAAGGTGTGATTGAATTTGATCCCACATACCAGATCAAAGGTAAAACTGATTGATTACCATTTTAAAAGATAGGAACATACTCTCTTATCTTCATAGAATTATATAGGAATTTCATGCAATCAGAATGATTAAAGTGTTGCAGTTATGAAGAAAAATTACAGATGTCCTGCAGATTGTCATAAAATCATTTGATATCACTCGTACGAAACTTGGTATTAGTGGGAAGATATGAGGCATTAGTAATGGAAGCCATGGGGAGTACCACTTGTCTACCGGGCTGTTGCAGTAAAATGTGGGTGGACATCATGTCACCATCATAAATAGTATATGATAGTTTTCATATTGTATGGTCTGTTGAAGGAATAACTGTTGCTATAAAAAAGTTGCCAACTATTGAGAGTAGGACAATGAACTCTAGTTTGTCCCTTAGCTGACCGTATTTCAACTCACAGAGATATAGAAGACAAATTCATCTGATGAGAACTTTGTCATGGTGTCTCATTAATTTAGCCAAGATGCAGACAAAATATCAATTCCAGATCTCAAGATTGGTCGTAACCTGATGAAGAAGAAGAAAAATAGGACTGAATTCAGATCAATGCTCCATCTAAAAAGTGTTTAATCATTTTTATCGAGTCAAATGTTTCGCTCATGTGGTGGATGCAAATTAAAGATGATTCTAATGTTATTAACGCTGAAAATGTTTTTTTTTTTTTCCTTTTGAATACAAACTTTACTTATTTGAATGATACTGCACCCTTTACCGCTTGAATTCAGACTGACTTAGAGACTGAGTCAGCAGCTTTCATTGCCAAACTTGGCTTGGGTTTGGCACTTAGTGCCCAACCCACACCAAGGGAAGCCATTGACCTGGGTTATGTTACCTTGATAGGTACTATTGGTTTTCACCACAGTTAAAATTATGGTCCAAAACAGTGACTAAAATGACATTTTACCATCAGGAGGTTTTGGCTGCTTAAAGGGGGGAAAGGGTAAATTAATTGATGTCTGGATGTTTTGCAGCAGCATTGGTGGATAGAGTTAGGGTAAGATGCCAAACATTAAATTACCCTCATGCGAGAAATGCCAGCATCTCAAGTCAAGGGGTCTTAGAACTGATTTCAATGAGGAGAATTAACCCTTTGAGAATTTGTTATGACAATCATCATACTTGCACATACATTTTATGATGATTCCACCTTCATATTCATTATGCCGAGGCCTATAGCATGTATGGGTACCAGCATCATCATGGGCTGCTTGAGAGAAAGTGAATGATCTGAGTCAACAGCTTTCCTCAGCATGCTGGAATACATTACCTCCAAAGTTTGCCTAGGAAGGCGGTTAACTCAGTGTGGAAATTAGCACTTGAAGGGTTAAGTTTGGTGGGGAGTTCATGTGGAACAAACTTTCTGTTCAGCAGTTTAATTGCTGTTGACTCAGAACTTGCAGCAAAATTGCTGTTCTTGTGAAGGACATGTATTTTTACAACTCATCTCTGATTATTCATTCTAAAGTGATTGTGACACGTTTTAGTGCCAGACCCCTCCCTGACATTGTCTCCAAGAGACACTGGCAGTAGGTACCTTATGGGTTATCTTAGCAGGCAAGCAATTGATAATGTTGTATTAAAGACCAAAAATGCTTACTAGTTGGCTTTACAAGAAAAGCCTTTACACTGTACCTGTCACTTGACAGGCTGTTACAGAATTACAATACACAGTGGTACCTGCTAGTCAAAGTGAAAGTGCATTTAAGAGAGGTATAGTGAGGGTCTTCAAAGTGTAGTCTTAAAAGACGTGGTCTTATACAGGAGGTGGTCTTTAGAGCAGGTACCACTATGTTGCTGGGAGGTAGATGGTAACCATGTGGCGATAAGCACTTACTGTCAATCAACTTGGTTATGTGAAAGTCTTAACCCTTTCCCCCTTAAACCGGCCAAAACCAGCTGGTGGTCAAATGTCGTCTGCTTCTGCATTTTCAACTGATTTCAACAGCAATGAAAAACAATTTGACTGAGAATTGAAGCTGAGACCTGTCAAGACAACATGACCCGGGTCAACAGCTTTCCCCGGCATGGGTTGGGCACTTCCCAACCCATGCCGAGGAAAGCTGTTGACTCAGTCTTAATTCAAGGGGGAAAGGGTTAAAGTGCTAGCTGTAAAGCACAGGTTTTGGAAAGCTTGCAAACATACAATTCATTTGGTGACATCTCCATAATGACTGTCACCTTCAATGTTGACAGTAGTGATGCAAGTGTAAAAAACCGAACACCTTTATTTGTAAAAACTGATGAATCAGATAAAACATTAATGGTTGAATCCAATTTGCCATCACACTCCCAGGTACGGACTGTATATATAGTGAAAGGAGGTGTCATTGTTTTGCCTTTCATTGTTATTCTTGGAACATCTCAGTCTGGTAAATTAAATGACAACGCAATAAAGCAAATTAAGAGTTTGGCAGCTCTCAGAAAATATTTACTATATAGCACTTCTGCGAGTGAATTCAGAGATTAAGTGGACAATTACGGAGATTAACTGGGGATGCCAACTGTTCAGAAAGTCATTAATTTCCGCACCAGATTATGAAGCCAAAAAAAAAACGTTTGGTGTAGAAATTGCGGGCCCTTACTTGACCTTCATTTTACATGTATATATTGTCATGTCCAAGTGTGTGTATTACAGTGATGCCTGCCCTGAGAGACCACCCTGTATTGACAGACCCTAGTCATGAGAGACCACTGTCTTGACAGACCCTAGTCATGAGAGACCACCATCTGGGCAGACACTAGTCATGAGAGACCACTGTCTTGACAGACCCTAGTCATGAGAGACCACTATCTGGGCAGACACTAGTCATGAGAGACCACTGTCTTGACAGACCCTAGTCATGAGAGACCACTATCTGGGCAGACACTAGTCATGAGAGACCACTGTCTTGACAGACCCGAGTCATGAGAGACCACCATCTGGGCAGACCCTAGTCATGAGAGACCACTGTCTTGACAGACCCTAGTAATGAGAGACCACCGTCTGAGCAGACCCTAGTCATGAGAGACCACCATCTTGGCAGACCCCTGCCCTTGGAGACTACAGTATACCTTGTCGTGGGAGACCCATGTCATGATACACCAGCCTGTCTTGGGAGACCCCTGTCCTGATAGACTAGCATGTCTACGGAGAACCACATGTAGAGAGACTGCCCTGTTTTGGGAGACCCCTGCCATGAGATATTACTGTGTCTTGGGAGAACCTTGTGCCATATGAGACCATCTTGTCTTGGGGGATTGCTTTGCAGAGTCCCAAATTCACATTCTCACAATGTTGTTTTCTTCTGTTGTGAGAACCTGCCTGCATTCTAACAACTCTTTATTTGCTTGAGGAAAGGTGGTGTGTCAAAACAGGACTACTGTAGATAGATATTAAAGTTGAGAAGTGCTGAGAGGCAGCATGTGGGTGTGTAACCTGATTCCTGGTAATTTTATTTGTCGTGATTAACCTTTTCCCCCATTTAACTCAGCTGATGGTCCAATGTCGTCTGCTTCAGTGTGCTGACCAATATCAACATTAATGACAAGTGATTTGAAGGAGATGAAACCTATCAAGATAGCTGTCTCTAGGACAACCCTTGGCTTAGGTTGTGTACCAACCCCAGCAAAGGAACGCTGTTATATCAGTCTAAAACTGGAGTCTTAATTTAAAGTAGGTGGGGTTGGACAGGTTAAACATAATTAACAACTAATGTCACTTGATACAGGGAACATTTGACATATATGTACCGCAAGCAATCAATAATTACCCACTTGCCCACATGAATGTGTAGAGTTTCTACAAAATGAGGACCAAAATTATTCCTCCTGATCTGGAGACAGCCCCCATATTTGCTGTTTGTAATCCTAACCTTGTGATGCAAAGCACAACTTGCATTCCTCATGATATTTTTAACTTTAAAGTGCAAGATCAAAGTTATTTGGGGGATGGAGACAATGCTAGAGGTGTTAAATTAAATGTAGACGTGTGTCACGAGAAAAGAGAAATTCAAGACTGTGCCAAGGGTTGACCTTCAGATTACAGACAGTAATATATAGTTTACATGTACATGTATATTTCATATAGTGTTTCAAGGTGAATCTGGAACTTAAAATTAATTGCACAAATTGTTTTGTGCCACCATTTCATTGGTTACAGTGGTCCACCTCTCATTAAAGGCTGTCCAAAATTGACCAGCAATGTGGCCTTATTAGGTGGGTGTCCTCTCTTGTGAGGTGAAATGAAATGAAATGAAATGAAAATACCACACTTGCTGCACAGAGAAAAGGGCCTCTGTAGAGGGGGTGGCCTATGGTTGGTGTGGGTCGTACATGAGGGGCAGCACTTTAGCTACAAGCATCTATCCTAATGGCTTCTCTAAAGGACAAATACTTTCATCTTGGTTCAGTTCCTCCTGGAGCAAGTCAAACAATTAAGGTACTAACATGTGTTGTTAATTTCAAAGGCACATGTATATACCCTTTATTTTCCTTTAATTTGTACATTTATAATTGCAGCAGAATGTAAATGAAAGACTTTGGTTCACGTAAACTGAAAGGCATATATGGGGCCACTCTTACCTGTGACGTTTTTATAAAATTCTGCATATGTTCGAAGACAATAAATCAGCAAATCAAGTCCAGCATACACCTATGCCTACTTTAGAAACAAATGATTCAATTGATTCAATCGTATGCTAAGCAGCACAGACCAGGACCTGGTTTGCCATAAAAAGTTGCCACACTACCACACTGTGTGCTATGGTGTCTCAGTAGTGGCTGGTGCCACCTCTTGCACCAATAACTTCATCTATGCGCCACTTCTTGGATTTATAGTGTCTCTGGATCTGGTGCTGTGGTATTGCATCCCATTCCACCATCAACCAGTACCGCAGATCTTCAAGACTGGCAGGCTTCCTCTGGTAAACAGCCTGACCCAGTATGTCCCACGCATGTTTGATCAGGTTCAACTCCAAACTGCTATGAACCTCTTGGATTATTCTGGCACTATGTGCTCAAGCATTGTCATCCTGCAGAACACGGCCTGGTCCCATTGAAGCAAGGCCAAATGGCATTGCAACATGTTACAATACCTCAACCCTGTATCTTACAGCATTAAGTGTGGCATCTACCACAACCAGTTCAGATTTGTGTGACCAGGAAATTTGCTCTCCAGACCATAACAGATCCATCACCAGATCTGTCTTTCTGCTTCACAGACTGTTTGGCATATCTGGTTTCACGAGGATGCCACACTTTTGTCTGCCCATCATGGAAGTTGAGGTTCTAACGGGACTCATCTGTAAAGACCAGTTTCCACCATCGTCAGTTCCATGTGCAATGCTCACGACACCATTGAAATCCTTTTGCTTTTTGTTCTGGAGTCAACATTGGCATTGGGGTTGGTCTGTAGGAAGGAATTCCTGTAGCACACATGTAGCATCTTCTTCACACTGTCCTTTCACTACCATTTTGGTAGTGTTCTTGGAGAAGGTGGTAACTTTCATCATTAATACTGCAGAATGGATTCTCCTGGACATAAGCACCTAAAATTTTGTCATGTTTTCAGCATCCGTTTTTCTTTGTCGCCCACTCGTGGCTCTATCTTTCACATCCCCAGTTTCTTCAAATCTCAATACATCAGGTGGCCTACTGCAGAGTGTGAGACACCATGCAAACTCAACAGCAGCTTTGGCGCTGTGACCAACCACTATGCTGGTCGACATAAGCCAACAATTTGCCACCTTTGTGACACTGTCAATGATGTGCGTATTATCTTTCATGTTAGAACCTAATGCTAGGCGCTGCGTGCAACTGGAAGCTTAATTGTCAGAGAATGAGCAGTATGCATGTACGGGGGGGGGGGGGGGGGGGGGGGGGGGAGCATTGAATATCAAACTTGGAAAGTCAAGGGCAAGCAGACTGCCTAACATGGCAATCGCCTGGATTTGTAAAACCACCAAATGTGTGTCGGTTTGTGATTGAGAGTTGCACACTTGCACATTGTATGCAGACAAAGGCATTCACCTGTATGCATGGGGCAGTTGTAACTAGGCATTTTTTCTAGGGCAACTTGCACCTACCCTTTTTGCCCGTACGGGCTTCATTTTGATGCTTTCAATGCCAGTGACCAAATTAAACATTGCCCATCAATACGGTTGCTTTATTATCTTTCACAGATTATCTTGAATTATATAGGATCTCATCAAATAGGGTTAATAGACTGGTCCCGTAATTATGCCTTTCAGTATAGTTCAGGGTTTGCCATATGTTGATATTATGAACACCTGATCCAGATCCATTCTTCATTTTGCTTCTGATTTCATAGTATTTTACTTTAGATCATAAGTCTAAAATTGTAAATGAAGTCAAAGAGTCAAGAAAGAATATTTCTGTTATGACATTTGCTATCATGGCCAGACATTGAGAAACGGGGGAAGATCACGGAGGTGAAATGTTATCATCAGGGAACAAGCTGCGTCATGTGCCTATTGTGTTGTAGCATTGGTCATGTCACATCTCATATGGATCACCTTACGGTAATGCAACCAGACCAACTCTATGATGCTCCAAGACCAATTTCTCGTTATATCTCACCGGCATGCACAAGGCACCTGTCACAGAATGCATTCCCGATGACTATTGTATGAATGTTACACCATCCCTCAGTGGCACAATGAGCAAATACACTGACAAGATTTGCATGTAAAGTGGCCGGCAGCATGCAGACGGGGACAAAGGGATAGTGTGAATGAAGTCGAGACTGGCAGCTGTTGCATGTTACAGTGCATATATATTGCCTGGTGGTGGACGGGGAAAGAGAGCAGTAATCTAATCAAGTGTGCCGGCCGTATCACTTCACAACCAAAAATTGCCGCGACACAAGTATTAATCACAGGGCGAGGTGGCTCCTCGACACAAGATCATCAGCGCAAGTAAAAGTCCCACAGACTTTGGCCCATCACGCTCATCGTCTCATCTATTTCTATCAACATTGCTCATTCAAACTGGAATATTTTATTGCAAGTCTTCAACTACAAAAGGTATTATTTTCTGAGAGATCTCTCGTGTTTCAGGAATTAATGTTTCATTCTGGATCGGCGCGGAGTGTCACGGAAACTCCAATCAATCATTTTAGTGAGCCCTTTCTAAATCTGTGAATAAATAGTTTGAATTTTGAAACTCAACATGCTATGACTTATACACATGTATTGTACTCAAAACAAGTTGAGGATTTGGTTACTCTGTGACAAATAAAATTATTGCAGCAGTAATGCTGCACAGGACACTGCCAGCTCGTATCAAGAATGTACATGGACATGTATAGGTTATTGCAAGATCTTTGCTGCAGAGACAGCATTTATAATGGACTATGATGGTTTATAGCTAGCTGTATCAGGGAAATTTACGTAACAGGAACATACTGCAGCATGCCATACTTGTAATGGCCTCAAACTGCTATGTATATGTATTTGGTGTAGCAGTCTGCCATGGTTATAATGGACACAAACTGCTATAATTATAATGGCTACATACTGCTAGGTATTTGCTTTGCAATAACTGTAATAATTATACTGGGCACAAAATGATACAGACATTGCATTAGCCACAATTACATGCATAATGGCTACAAACTACAAGGTATTTGTATGAAGATATAAAAGCTTTATTCCAGACTAAAAGTCCATAATATCACAGGTACAATAGTAAAAATGTGTGAAAAAGTAAAAAAAACCCAAACCCCGAATGTAAACTATGTACAATCTTTTTCCAACTCTTAAAAAATATAGAACACCATTTAATATCACACGTGTAAAGCTTTTTCATGAGTCTGCTGTTGCTTTTAACAAATTCTCTTCATGAAACTGTATGTTACCAATGTATATGTATTGCTGTGTGTTACAATTGTATTGGCCTCTGATTACTTTGATTGCAGCATGTCATCAGATATAATGGCTGCAAACTACTGTTTGCTACAGTATGCCACTATGATTATGGCCACAAACTGCCATGTATTGTAGTGTGCCACAATCATAATGGCCTCGAAAAGCTTTTCTGTTTAAATTGACAAAGAAACCACATAGAAATGTAGAGAAGGTCTTGCTCAACAAAAGTCATGTTGATCATTTTGCATGAATTGCAAAAATTAAAAAGTTATAGCAATTTTACGCTCGCATATCGCAAGAAAACAAAAAAAATGCCCAGTGGCTGGCTGTGCCAGATCCCCAAACTGCCCAGAGTGCTAGGAATTAACACAGATCGTTAAGCAGCTCAAAATCACATGCATAATTTGTCCACGCATTTTCTTGGAAAGTATGATAAATGACTCTTCAAAATTTACAATGTGGGTACTTCTGATATTGAAAAAGTGCATAAGCATAGTCTTACTTGGCTAATTATCCTCCATTATTAATTAATTAACAAAGATCAAGAAACTCAAAGATCACAGGGCCTTTCAAATAGAATTCTGTTCCATGCAGTATTATATCTACAGAAGGATTTAATTGAAGTTCATTGAACATGGTCACATTGTGTTTCAAGGTAGGACCTCACTTTGGAATCCCTATAGGTGACCTTCAGGTTGAAGGTCAAGGTCACGGAGCCCCACAAAGAAAATTTGTTTTTGTGCAATATGTCCAACATTATTTCATAGAATTTCATTACACTTAGCAAATGTATCCATGTAGGACTTCACTTGCCATTGCTCAAAGGTGACCTTGAGGTCAAATGTCAAGGTCACACAAATGTACATCATGTGTATTTACCACCATGATTATTGTGGATGGGGAATATGGCTAGCATAATCAGCTACTTGTTACAGTGGCCATAAAGTGCTATGTATTGCAGGTTGCCATAATTTTCATTGCCACACTCTGCCACATGAACATGTACAGGTATGCATTGCAGCTTGATACAACAGAATTGTCACTGGCAGAGTGCCACATTACAGTACTTAATGACCATGCCATCGCTACAGTGTATCAAAACATACAGTGATGCAATCATCCTTTACCACATGGACCATGTTGCATGCTGAAGTTTAATTGTCATCAACTGTATATCACAGTATGCTGTAACTTAATCACCGTCAGCTGTAGTTGTATTGCAGCAACACGTTATGGCCAATGGCTTTCATGTATATTGCAACAGTTATCTCCTCATTTGTCATCTGCAACTGCAGTATGCTTCAGGATATCAGCACTTGCAGCAATATATTTTGTCTTGCTGCAAGCTATATATATTGCAAGAAAAAAGCATCACATTGTGCTTCCAGGATATAGGCTACATGTAGCTTCAATTATTCCAAGAGGTCCCACAAATATTTGAGGAGAGAGTGAGAGATTTTCATCATTTCAGCAGCTTTGAGAGATGTGTATTTCTGAAGGGCTGATGTTGTAAAATATGCATACAGATATCAGTTTGGACTTCACACATGTAAATAAGAATGATGTGCATGTATATGCAATTTAAAAAGTACGAGACTTAACTTTTAATTATTCCATTTTGTTCAGACACACATGTATGGTGAGATTTCTTTCCCTTGAGACAGCATTCGTGTGATTTACTTTCCGTCACTCAGCATATTGTCCACCTAAGATAGTGTTACTATGGCACCTCCAAACATGGGCTGTATTTCACAATGGCAAGTTTATTGCATTTATTGATTCAGTATTACCACATCAGATGGAAATTCTATGGTAAAACAATTTTTCTTTCTCATTTGACTCACTTGTCTGTAGTTCTGCAGACTTGCTCAATCCAGCAGTCCTTTCTCAACTGATGTGGTGCATATATTGTGTGCTCCTTGAAGCAGCTGGATGCAAAATGCGTTGGTGATATTATTAAACTCACTCGGTGATGGATTTGCCCGTATGTTTAGCCAGAATAAATGACCAGCACAAGTCTGATGCCTTATGAAGAGAGCCAGATTTGCAATATCAACGTGTCTGGTCTGAGGTGTCTGATTTGGCATTGATTGGCAAGTCAGGTTGCAGCACTGGTTAAGCAACAGCTGGCCTCATACACCGCCTCTATTGCTGTACCTGTACAGTGCCTGTTAAGTCATGCACTTGCTGCTGTACATGTAAGGGCTGGAGCATGAGCCACCTGACAATGCAGATATCATGACTGAGGCCTGTGCTGGCAGAGGCTGACAGTAGGTTAGCTCACAAGATTGCTGGGGGGAAAAAAAACACTGAGAGCAAATTTTTGAGGATATATATTTGTGTTTGTTGATTCATTTCATTGAACTTGTTAACCGTTTCACCTTGAATTAATATTGGATCAATAGCTTTCCTTGGCATGGGTTGAGTGCCAGGTGAGCCGTTGACCTGGGTCATGCAGTCCTGATAGATCTCATCTATAGTCCTTATTCAAAAATGTTTTTCATTGCCGATGAAATTTGTCAAAAGAAACGCACGACATTTGACCGCTGGCCAGTTTAGGGAGCACAGGGTTCCTTCTTGGTGCTGTGACGGTCAGAGTAATGCCGTAATTATAAATCATTACCAGCTGCAGATGTGATCTTGACCTTCTCAAAGGTATAATATTGGCAAATCAATGACAACTCAACCATTTGATATTTATGGCCATCCGGCAGGCAGTTGTTGACCTAGACTGGAGATTTGTGATGGTCAACTCTCTATTTTTTTTTTCAAACGTCAAGAATGCTTCTCACAATTAAAGAGACCCATATGCGGGCATGCAAATATTAACCCCTCCCCACAAACTCTAAATGCTGTGTTGGGTGTAAAGTAGCATTGGCTTCAGTGTGTTTGCTTAGATTGAGTGCTGATGAACAATTGTGAGTGACAATTGTGGGTGAGATAAAACAATGGCATCTCTTGGGTTGTCAGCTGTCTTTGGTGTGGGTTTCATGTCCAATCCAGGCCAAGCAAAGCTGCTGGCTCCATTTTACACATAGGAAAAAGAGTTAACCATGTGAAGATTAATTGTCATATAGACAAACTCAACACTCATACTGAACACACCTTTAATTGTTCAGGGGTAGGGCCTGTGTAAGCCAAAGGATTGTAAGTCCCATCTTGTGATACAGTCGTTTACTTTTAGATTATTAATTCACTATGTCCCATAAAGATTTGACTCAAAATCTCTCTCTCTCTCTCTCTCTCTCTCTCTCTCTCTCTCTCTCTCTCTCTCTCTCTCTCTCTCTCTCTCTCTCTCTCTCTCTCTCTCACTCTCACTCTCACTCTCACTCTCACTCTCACTCTCACTCTCACTCACAACCACTGGCCAGTTTAGGAGGAACAGGGTCTGTGCATGTTGCTGTAACAGAACTTTCTCAGCTGAATGTTTGTTGCCCTGATTGCAATTGGCTGCAGCAGAATTTTCTTTGACAAATCTCATGCTGCATATATATGTGTGTGTGTGTGTGTGTGTGTGTGTGTGTGTGTGTGTGTGTGTGTGTGTGTGTGCATGGAACTAGAGTCGAAATTAAAAAAAAAAAAAGCAATTCCCACCCTCCCCCAAGCTAGTAAGTCCTTCAAACACCTTGCACTGATTCATCTAAAGAAACAGATAGAGTTAATCACGGGGGAAAACAGCATATATGGACTTGTCACATCATTTGGATTCTAATCCCATGGACACAACAGAAGTGTTTTTAAGTGAAAGTTACTCAAGTAACCTGTTTTATTTTTACACTTGTCCCCAACAAAGTAGCCTGAGAGTGTTAGGTTTGATCTAATTCATTGGGATGGCTGGCCATTGTGTGGTCATTCTGTTTTAATAGTTACCTTTCAGACATTTTAGGCTTTCATGTTTACCCCCTACCCCCCCCCCCCCCCCCGGGACTATCGATAGCAAGTAACGACCTATGACAGTTCAAGTTTGCCTAATTGTACTTAGAATCTGGTTAAGAAAAATCATATTTTGATAACATGTTCTTGACTTAAATGCTAGTGACTTTAATTCTTTTCTTACGTGCCCAAGTACATATTTATTCAGTGTCAAAAATTACTCAAATTTGACAGTATTTACTCAAATGTCACAAACTTGACTCATTATGTTGAAACATTAAGTCAGGGTTGGCAGTGAAATAGAACTTTATTGTTTGGAGACTTTCAAAGTGAAGTCTATGTGTCATCATGGGATTTGTTTTATATTTCTGGTGCAGGGTGTCCATTGTTGCAGTGCTTGTTAGGATTTCCCTCAGTTCCTGGTTGTCAAGCTGCTCCTGAACATAATCCCCAGTCTTTTTCCACATCACTTATGCACTGGCAGGTGGTTTAACTCAGGGTAAGCTAATCAGCTAGAAAGGGTATATATACTGGTTCAGGGCTAAGTTAAAATATTCTTATCTGAACTTGTAGTATACAAGTTTAGTAATTACATATCATGTATGTTTGGTTTGACAGGTATTCTTTATTCATATTGAAGCTCTGCATTTATAAGCAAAACTTCAATTATTTAGCTAATTCATCATTTGCCACATTCATATGTATTCATTATTATGTGGGTTATCTTTGCTGAATATCTAGCTTAGACAAGGAGATGCTGCTCAGAGAGACATGTACTGGTACAGGCTGCGAAACATGTTCGGAGTAGTTACCCACCGAAGACCCTGTAATTTATTTGGGCTAATACAGCCTATGCCAAAACTCTACAGAATAATGTGTGCAATATGGACAATAGTACTTCCATATTTGTACTGGTAAGACAGTCACAGGTTACCTTATAGAGTGTAAAGAGTTTGGACTGCAGAATAGAGTAATGACTTCCAAGAAGTGGTTCTGCACAAAAAGACACAAATGCAATAGCAGGGTCAACGTAGCCAGCTGAACTTATCTGAGGTGGAACACGTATAAACCACTATCTACATTTTGAAGTCATCAGTAACTGGTCTCTCTGTCTATTTTTGTCGTATGCATTGGCTCAGTCAAGCATTCAGTACTATTAGGTAACCAGGCCATTGCTGTGACATTTAAGGCTTAATATACATGTAATATATTCCTGAAGTGAATGGTTCTGCATTGCAATGCACAAATGGGGGATGTGTTTCCTGCCTGCCATTTATGGGGTTTGTTTGGGAAGGAACTGTAATTTCTTGTGAATTTTTTGCTGTCCAATAGGCAAATACATGTACATGAATGCTAGGTCTAGGCTAGGGAAATTTCTTTTGATTGTATGCCGTTTTGACGTCAATGAAAACTGAATGCAAAAACATATGGCTTTTCCAGTTTTGAAGAGTAGTAACTCAAATCAGCTGCTTGTAATAGGAATGGCAGCTTTGATCCTTATATAGACTAATTTTTATTGCACCTGAGTTGTTAGTCACCTGAGATTTTTCTTTGATCCCTCATCTGTCATCCCATCTGTTCATGCATCCACAATTCACATTTTTTACTTAAAAATTGTTGGCCAGATCGTCTTTAAGTGTGGTGGAGAGATGTACCATGGGAGGGTTTCTGCTAAGTTAGTTCAATAGGTTACTCTCCAATGATATTTAAAAACATTTTTGTATTGTTTTTCTTCTTTGTCAAAATTTGTCGTCAAAAAAGGCTCTACCAATGTATAGCAGATTGCTTGAGAATTGCATACAAATACTCATATGGGTACTGCGAGACCTGAATGTATTTAATAGATAACTGCATTTTTAAAATAAATTGAACCTGTATGTGTTCTCATCATTTTTTACTTTTCTTGAACTGCATGCTGCATGTACATGTAAATCCTCTTGTAACTTTTTTTTTTTTAATTACATAATGATCAGACATGCTACAAATTAGCATGGTTATAATTAAGGTTAGGGTTTACTGTTAATAGTATGCAGCAAACTTTGTGGTAGGAAACTGGTTCTTCCAGAACATGACAGGCTGAAGTACCACAAAAATAAATTGATGATTAATCTGTATTACATTTTGTGGACACTCCTCCTCCAGATACGGAATCACTGCAAGAAGACTGCACCTCAACAATTTAATGATTAACCTGTATGTATTATATTTTGTTGACACCCAGCCTCCACATGAGTTATATCTGCAACAAGGCTGCGCCTCAATTATTTGATAATAATGACCTGTACATATTATATTTTGTTGACACCCCTATTCCACATAAGAAATCACTGCAAGAAGACTACACCTCAATAATTTAATAATTAACCTGTACAGAATTATATTTTGTTGACAGGCCTCCTGCATGTAAGGAATCACTGCAACAAGGCTGTACCATACATACATGTACCTTGATAATTTGATAATTAACCTGTATGTAATATATTTTGTTACGCCCCTCCTCCACATGTGACATATCTTAAGTGGTGTTTTGAGACGTGATCTCGCATTTTATTGATCTGTCAGGCCAGACATTCTTACACTTGAGTCGTTTTTTGAGACCTGGACGTACAATGGCCTTTTGATCTCACTTTGGAATGGTCTGGAAGGCAAATGATCTCACATTGGAATAGTCTTGAAGGCAAATGATCTCACATTGGAATGGTCTTTAAGTCAGATGTTCTCACATTGGAATGGTCCTGAAGGCAGGTGATCTCACATTGGAATGGTCTTGAAGGCAAATGATATCTCACATTGGAATGGTCTTTAAGGTAGGTGTAATGTGGAAAGGTGGCTACAATTCAAAGTTAAATATCTATTCATATTTTGATGATGCCAATTGAAAGTGACTATTTCAATTCACTATCCTGATATCTTCTGCACAAACTCATTCAAGAAGAATCGATGACACATTTTGGTTCTCAAATCTTCAATGTTTGTGTGAGCCTTTGTACAAAATCTAAGAAAAAGACCTTGAGGACATCACTGCAATAAGCTTACTACTGCACTCAATAATTTTGATAATCAACCTGTATGTAGTATATTTTGTTGACACCCCTCCTCCACATAAGCAATCACTGCAATGATGTTAAGGCTCCACCTCAACTGTTGACCATGTCTGCCTGGAATGTGTTGGACCAGCAAGCAGGGAGTGGCCCACAGAATTGCTTGGTCGGAGCCAGTGTTGGAAATAGCTTTCAGGCTGTCGGTGCTTACAGAATGTATTGACTGTGGGTCAGCTTTAATTTCTCACATGACTCCCCACTGTATCAAGACAAAGTCGTCCTTTGAGTCTTGCTGGGTGACAAGAGTTGCCGTGTCAGCACACCGATGACCATTGTTGTCCCGTATTGTGTCCCCCTTGCTCTCTATAAAGCTTTTCCCCTGCAACACAGCAAATTGAATTCACAGAGGATGCCTAAGACTTGCCTAGCATTGGGTAATTGTGTGACCTGACGAAGCAAGGGACAAGCTCATTACTGGTCCACCCGATCATGGCAAACATGCCTCATATGTCACTTCTGTGTGTTAGATATGAGGTAGAGAACCACAAGAAGGGGTTTATGAGTAAGCCTGAAGCCCAAAGTTGACTGTGTAGTACACTTTATGACTGATGGTATATTAGTTGACTATGGCATGTCAGACAGCAATCTATAATATATGGATTAAGATGCGAAACACTCTCTTTCTCCTCATCTTGACATTGCTGCCACATTAGGTAGATTTCGCAGATGTACGTATGTTTCTTGTCAATGGACTGGAGTTGTAGTGAAATTTAATGCTTACATGCACATCTTCTGATTGTGTCCAAGTTGAATGCACATTCAATGTTTGTCCAAGTCACTAAGGTGAAGTAATTTCCAGGAAGGCAACTAACACACAACTTCATGTTTGAACAAGAGACATTGCTTGCATAATTTAAATCACCTTAATGGCTCTTTCCTATTGAAGACTGACTTTCTCATCTCTAAACTGGCAGATGTGTAAATCTTTGATGTCCAGCATTATTAAGTAAGGATAACTCCAGACTTTCATTGAAACAAAGTTGTTGGAAGAATCTCAATGTTCCCTTGCCTGGGCAGACAGACCCATCTCACCACGGTCTGACTGAAGGCAGAAAAACATAACCCCGCTCGAAGAATCTGCCATCAATAGAAATCCACAATATTAATAGCGTGGCGCTATTGGTCTGTCTACGAAGGCAAAATGTTCCCTTACAAAGTAACAATTTATGAGTGAATATTTTTGTGTTTGGTGGCTAAAAGTACAAAGCAATATAGGCACAAATATTATCGATGAGGATGAGCTTGAAAGCATTTGACTTACTGAAGAATGATAGGTGTCAAATATGTGTCATCACAAGAAGCAGATAATATGCTTTTGCTCGAGAGAAGATCTCTGCAACTAAGTAAAGATGAGATGGACATTAACCCATGTCCCCTTACATTCAGACTAAAGGTAACAGATCACAGTCGTGATTGGCTGGTTGCGCACCCCAATGGAGATAGTCCGTAATTGTGAAAATACTGTGTTTTCAGCATGCTGTAGCTTCTGTTAAAATGAACTTAGCTAAGTCAGGTTTGCTGCATCGTAGAGTTGCTTCATTGATGGTCATATACAATGTAGATGCACTGTCTTCCAAGCCAGGGGGGAACTTTATGGTGGGGAAGGACAATGATGTGACCCTGGCAAGAGCACAGTTCATACACCTGTATAAAGCTGACATCCGGGTGTTGTTTCGTATTTCAATTATCACAAATTAACGAGCTGGGAATTATATGACAAAAATCCATCCATGTTTTTCTGACATTTTTAATCTGTTAAATGCCATTCACGGAATTTTAAAATACCAAAACGCTGAATTTTTAGACTCAAAAATGCTAATATGAAAAATAGAAGGATTTATACCTGTGGTCTATGGCCTAAAGTAGGAGCTTTCTTTAAGATGGATGGAGCACTAAGTGTCAAAATGAGCTAGTTTGTTGCACAAGAATTTGATTTTTACTGCCTTGGCTTTATCAGCCAATAGGGTCTTGTTTCATATCTGAGTGTACATCTATCTGTTACCATCACTGATCAAATATCATTGAACAAATTGAGCTAGTGTCATGAAACTGGTACTGCAGAAGCATCTTTTTAGAAGTGTGGCTGAATTTGATGTTTGGTGACCTTGACCTATTTTTAAGGTCACTGGCAGTCATCGTATTTTTACCTTTGCAGATGCAATCACTTGTGAACAAATTGAGCTACTATCATGGACCTTTTGCTGTAAAAGCATTTCATTGGAAGCTTGGCAGAATTTGACATTCAGCAACCTTGACCTATTTTGAAGGTCACCAGCTGTCATCATAAGTTTCCCCTGGCTGAATCTTAAGGTCATTCTGATTTTGGTTTTGGCAATGCTTACTGGGCAAAAATAAAAAATTCTAACAGGAACTTGAACAAGTGTGACATGCATTGTTTGTGACTGTCATGCTATGCTAGATTTTGTTGCTCACCTTCCTACATTTAACAGAAACTGCAAAATAATCTCTGAATTGGAGAGAAATTTCCCATCATTCTTTTGCCATTCTGTTTGCTATTCAAGTGATTGACCAACGGGAAATGAGTTGCAACAATGATGAGAAAAGTAAACCACAACCAGATGTGGATAGTATATGGGGAATTCACTTGCCTGACTGGCATGCAGCCCCTTCAAGGTCTCATCCAGGTTTCGTATTCAGAATCTGTTCGGCTGAGGAGAATGTTAGGGAAAACATTGTTGGAGACCACCTCTCACATTCAGTGACTACATGTAACTAATGATGATGATGACGACGAGGATGACGAAGACAACGACGACAACAACAACATGAACAATAATAATTCACTGTGGAACTTAATCCTAAAATTAAAATTGGTGTGCCTCATCAGAAAATATTTATCCTGTTGGCTAATAGCATTTCATCATATTAGGATTAACTGATATACATTTGAAATTTTGATAAAATCATGTTAGCATCATTTGGTCTTGTAACATGCTTTATCCTGTATTTTATCCTAATAATGTACTAAATTTTTCATAAATATATGTAGAACCCACTGGTGTGTTAACTTGTTTGCAAAGTGACTTTCTGTTTCTGCAATGTAAACCCCAGAAACAATAACAAGAATTTAAGTATGGAAGGCAACATTTAGCAACACTTCAGTGTTCAAGGAATAATACCCAGAAGACATACTGCTGATAAGACCAGTGATTGCTTATTGGAGTGCAAAGGTAAAAGAAGGAACCTTAAGATGAAAACTGAAGAGATGATAGTATTGAAAGTATGGAATTTGTCCAAAAACTAGTGGTTTCACTTTCAAGTAGTCTTTTGAGATGTGATCTCACATTTTACTGATCTGTCAGGCCAGACTTCCTCAGACTTGAGTGTTTTTTCAAGACCTGGCCTTACAATGGCCTTTTGGACAAATGATCTCACATTGGAATGGTCTTGAAGGCAAATGATCTCACATTGGAATAATCTTGAAGGCAGATTATATCACATTGGAATGATCTTTAAGGCAGATGTTCTCACATTGGGATGGTCCTGAAGGCATATGTTCTCACATTGGAATGGTCTTGAAGGTAGTTATAATGTATAAAGGTGGATTCAATTCAAAGTTAAATATCTATTCATATTTTGATGATGCCAATTGAAAGTGACTACAGTGATACCAGTCTTCAGAGACCCCTCCAATGAGAGACCGCATATCTTTTTAAGACCGCTCTCTCAGAACACTGTGCTATCTTTTCCATGTTATTATACCTCTGATGAAAGACCACCTGTTTTGAGAGACCACATTTTGACCTGCCCTAGGGGTGGTCTCTCAAGACAGGGACCACTGTATTTCAATTCACCATCCTGATATCTTTAGTAGAAACTCATTCAAGAAGATCAATGACACATTTTGGTTCTTAAATCTTCAATGTTTGTGTGAGCCTTTGTACAAAATTTAAGGGACAGACCTTGAGGAATAGCCACGGTAAGTTAAGTTTTCCCACTGATATATGCTTTCCAAGAAATTGGGGATCAAAGATCTTCCCAGCCCCTTGATCAACTTTGTATCACAATAGAATTTCTTGGGTTTTACTGAGCAGGATTTTTTCTGGCCAGGCCGTGAGTCCTAGATGTTCTTGTTTATAATGCAAACTGTCAAATTTTTCACCTGTGACAATTTTTAAAATATCTTATTAAATGTGATTTATAACATTTCCATGTCCAGTTCAGTGCAAAACCAAGCTAAAAGCCGCATGTGGTTTAGCGCTAAGGTCACAACAGCTACATGTACACTCTGATCACTGCATGTTGGACAGTGCTGGCTGGAACCAGGCCCTCTGCAGATTGAGAACTAACCTTGCGAGTGGATTATCTCTTGCTTGCTCTGTGCCACAAATACATAAAAAACTAAAACTGCTTTAAAAACTATAAAATCTGGGCTATAGGCCTTTAAATTTGACAATCCGTGCAATAGTAATTATAGTAATATTGGATCTCTGACAATGATTCATAGGTAAAACAGAGCATTGGATGTCGTAGTTTGTCATCGGAATTGCTTATTTTAGAACTAATGATGGAGACTAATTTAATAAATGTCTACAACACATTCATGGGGCTCAGTAGGTCTATAGCCATTGCCATTGTCTGTTCAGATTTACACATTTAACTTGTGAGAAAGCTTTTTTTGGATCCAGTGATGCTGTGGGTCCTAGTGATGTCCACAGTCTCAACCCAGTGCCTCGATGGTGAGGGGATACCGACTGGCACTTTATCACAGCATCACCTTGTTTTATTTCAACTTCAAATGTTTCCCAAACAATGTGAGGAAAACATTTATCAAGTTTCACTGTGGCATTCAAACCTATCAATGATCAAGACAACTGGCCTCACAGTTAAGGAGAGCCTACCGCCAACACCGATCCAGACAATCCCTTGATCTTTTGATCTTTATAACCATTGACAGTCTCCCCCACAGGTTGATTCACTGTAGGGGTCTAAGCTCAATGATAACATTGCAGAGATGAGTTTTTAAATATTGTGATGTCCTGTTACGAGGTAGATAACTGTTCATCATCAAAAGTGTCACTTATCCCAATGGGTCTGTGCTAGGTGGCCAGCAGTGGAGATTGCCAACTTAGACCAGGTGACCAAGTGATTGGCAGGCCTTGTTTCAGCTTGCTGAGCACTATCTGTAAAGAACCACACCCTGACTGGAGAGTTGGCAGATTCGACTCATCTTTTCTTCTCTTTTTAGTACTTTACTATGTAGACAGTGGTTCCAAATTTTAACAATGGATAGATAATATGTCAAACTTAGTGATGCTACATTTTTACCTCAGCTGACTTGTCAGTCAGCTGAGGTTTTTTGAGGGTCTGTCGTCCGTCGTCCGTCCGTCCGTCTGTCGTCCACAATTCACATTTTTGACTTCTTCTCAAAAACCGTCAGCCAGATTCACTTCAAACCTGGTGGAGATGTGCCTTGGGTAGGTCTCTACCAAGTTTGTAGAAATGGTCATGCTCCAGTGATTTTTGGATTTTTAATGATTTTTTTTGGTTCTTTTTTGGGTAAATCTTAAAAAATCTTCTTCTCCGAAACCGCTCACCCAATTGCTTTGATATCACACAGGAACACTCCCTGGGACTCCTAGTTCTTAATTTGTTCACCAGGTGGCGCTGCAATTTTTTCCTAATTTTTTATGAATTTTTGTGTGTTATAGCTATTTTCGACTTCTTCTCCAGAACCGTCACTCAGATTAAGCTGAAACATAGTGGATATGTTCCTTGTAGAAGGGTCAAACAAAGTTGTTCACTATGTGGGAATGCTGCGGATTCCTGACTTTTAACGATTTTTTCAATTTGGGTACTTGTCAGTCAATGCAGCTTTCCTATTGATTACTATGGAAGTCAATGGGCATTCTAATGCTAATTCACATTCTCGACTTCTTCTCCAAAACCGTCATCCAGATTAACTTCAAACTTGGTGGCAATGTACCTTGGCTGGGTTTCTACCAGTTTGTTCAAATGGTCATGCTCCAGTGATTTTTTGATTTTTAATGAATTTTTTTGTTCTTTTTTTTTGGCAAATCTTAAAAAATCTTCTTCTCCGAAACTGCTTACCCAATTGCTTTGATATCACACAGGAAGACATCTAGGGACTCCTTGTTGTTAATTTGTTCACCAGGTGGCACTGCAGTTTTTTTCTAATTTTTTTATGAATTTTTGTGTGTTATAACTATTTTCGACTTCTTCTCCAGAACCGTCACTCAGATTAAGCTTACATGTGGTGGATATGTTCCTTATAGAAGGGCCAAACAAAGTTGTTCAGTATGTGGGAATGCTGCAGAGTTCTGATTTTTAATGATTTTTTCAATTCGGCTCCTTTGCGGTAAATGCACTTTTCCTATTGATTACCATGTTAGTCAATGGGCATTCTAATGCTAATTTACATTTTCGACATCTTCTCCAAAACCGTCATCCAGATCTACTTCAAACGTGGTGGCAGTTTTTAGCTTGGGTGGGTGTCTACCAGGTTTGTTCCAATGGTCATGTTCCAATAAATTTTGGATTTTTTTTATGATTTTTTTTCAAAAATCTCTACAAAAGTTTTAATAGGAAAGTTTAACATGGGAATTTCTAGTAATGGTCATAACTTTAATAATATCGACCAGATTTACTTCAAACTTGGTGGGTATATGCCTTGGTTGGATCTCTATCAAGTGACTTCAAATGGTCATGCTCTATTGATTTTTGGATTTTTTAAGAATTTTTATGTTCTTTTTTGGGGCAAACCTTCAAAATTATTCTCATCTGAAAACGCTCACCCAATTGCTTTGATATCATACATAGACACTCCCGGGGACACCTAGTTCCCAATTTTTTCACCAGGTGGCACTGCAATTTTTTGATGAATTTTTTGTATGGTTTTGCTATTTTTCACTTGTTCTCAGAACCATCCCTCAGATTAAGCTGAAATGTGATGGATATATTGTTGTGGAAGGGTCAAACAGTTGTTTACCAGGTGGCACTGCTTTGGATTCCTGATTTTTAAGGATTTTCAATTCGGGTACTTATTGTTCAATGCAGCTTTCCTATTGATTACTATGTAAGTCAATGGGCATCCTAATGCTAATTCACAGGACAACTGACACGAAATTTACTGTTTACTTGATAACTTGAGATCTGTTTTGAGCTAGCTACACATGTTAATTATTCTGTATGAAGGTCATGTTGAGACAGTACATGAATGACCGTGACCTCGTTTGTGGGGTCACAGTGCAACATACATGAATTTTACTCTTCATTATAACTTGAGAACTACTTGAACTTTGATGTTGCACATGTAAGTGTTCTTCTATAAAGTTCAGACTTACTCAGAACATGGTGTCCTTGATCCTTTCCCAAGTTCATAGAGCTGCAAGTGTGATGAATGTCAAGATCAGCTGAGGCACGGGCTGTTCACACAGCCCTCATGTTTTTTTTTTTTGTTTTTGTTTTTTTTAATGAGCTTAAAAATGGCTATTTGGGTGTCTTACTACATTAAGACAGATGGTCTTACATTGAAGTTGTCTTTAAAGCAGATGGCTTAGCATTGGAATGGTCTTGAAGGCAGATGATCTTGCATTAAAATAGTCTTTCAATATGAATGGTCTTAGAAATATTGGAGTGGTCTAACATTGGAATGATGTTTCAAAAGATAGAACACTGTTAAATGTTTTGTGTCACAGAAGATTAAATAACTCTGAATTCCTAAACTTGTACTAGTACCTTATATGACCACATATCAGAAAGAAAATACTAGACTACAGTTTGAGTTTATGACAGATTATTGCATATTACATTAATATTGCAGCCTATTATATTCCTTGATGAAATAATTCTAAATTCCAAAGCTTTTAACATACCATGTAAAAAAGACTCCATATCAGTGGCAAAGTACCTCAAATTTATGAGAGACAATTGCATATAATTGGGCCACCTGCAGTGCAGGTGTACAATCATATTTGTCTTTTTTGTGCAATTTATGATGGTCGTGCCATGGCTTTCAGATTTATTAGAGAATTAACACAAAATAATGTGGTAGATGAGTAATTTATTTTTCTCTCACATACCATTTTCCTGACGTATAGGGCCCAATGAGAGGATGGTAATTTTACTAAGTCAGCAATTAATCAAAAAAGTTTTGAATACACTTGTCCTCAGAACGCTGTTCAGTTGGTACACTCTGGTGGAAGATTCACAAGGCAGCAAGTGCTTTTCTGAACTTCAATAAAATCAATTATTCCTGAAGCTCTGTAGAAAGCTATTAAATAAAACTTCCATTTCATTATGCCAAGTGAGTAATTAGGCACAGCAAATAGCCCTAATTGAGATTCAGTAGATTGGGAATCTGCCATATGGAGATGGTATAAATAGCTACTTGGGTGGCAGTTGGCACCCGGCACCATACATTCTGCCGGGCTAATGACAGACAGGACAATTGTTTGATTTGGCCTAATTGTCATGTTTAACTCTTGTACATGAAAGGTCTTGACTTGCTGTGTATTTTATCTCACCTTTGGTGAGTTTTGAAGCAAAATTGTACATGCAAGGCTAAGAATATACAGTGAAAGTGTGCTGGCTTGAAATGTACAGTTTGACCTCTCAGGCTTGGAACACAATGTAATTACAGTGGAACCTCATGGGGAGTTTTGCTTTAGATTTGTCTCTGAGTGTCCTCCATAGTATTTAGGCTCCCCATTCCTGTGGGATTTCCGAGGGATCTCTTGTAACCTTTAAGGTCAAATTTTAGGGGTCACAAGTTAATTTCTATGCATCATACATGTATATGCACCTTTGTGCTATAAGGGAAACACTGCTCTTGGACTTGGAATATGTGATGGAACATCTCAGGCAAGGCATATAAAGCGGAACCTCTTGGACTTGGAACATATGGTGGAACCTCTTTCTGCACCATCAGCTGTTGGACCAATGGAATCTGACCCTTGAAAGAGATGATCCTTCAAAAGATATAGGTACATGTACAATGAAACTGAAATACACTGGTACAGCATGGTCCAGACCTCCCCGCTGAGTGGGAGCTTGCTGTCCTGGCTGTCCATCTTGAAGGGATATCTCAAAGCCTGCATGTTGCTGTGAAAGCATGACAGATACCATGACACCTGTGCAAGCCATCATGAAAGTTTTGCCAGTGTTCCCCATGAGCTGTATCTTGGTGTTCAGTGCTAGGTACCTTCCATGCATGAGTGAGATTTCACTGTCTTTAGCATGTTTACTGGTGCAAGCAAATTACCTGGGTCTTGGGTTTCCTTGCTGTGAATCTGTAAGATACCCCCATGCACACCAGGAGTAATTTTTGATAAGCCCTCATTGTGCAAAGCATTCTGGGTAATATGTGTATTCATGATACAGAGTTCTGTTACACATTAATAGGTCCACATTAATGAGCATTATCATTACATTATAGATCTTGTAGTTTGAAGCACTCAGCCTATGAAGCTACTTCTGCCATTCTTTCTTCAATCAGTCTGTTTGTTCACCATGTTACCTTTCTCATTCCTGAACAAAAAGCACCTGGTCATCTTATTTTCCCATGAACCAGTCATCTGCAGTATTTGAGAAGACTATCAATGGTCAAGATCATGTCTCCATTTTTGACCCAATTTCTGGAGGTAAATGCACCAAACAGTGTTACTTCACCAACTGTTAAACAGATGCAGCTAGCTGTCTGAACTTTGCATGACTCAAGCATCTGGATGTGTTAAGAAAGCTTATGAAACATCAAGGTTATATCTATATTTGTATGTCACTGACCAACAATATTACAGCCAAACTCTTCAATGAATGCAGTTAGCAATCTGAATTTTGCACAAGCCAAGTATCTGGGTCTGTATCAGAAACCTGCAGAATGACAAGGTCATATCATTATATTTGACCCATTGTGGATGTCAAAGGTCATAATCAGTGACATCATTAATCTGACCTTTGAAAGAATGGAGCCAGCCATCTGAATTTTGCATAAGTCAAGCATCAAAATGTGGGACTGTTTTAGGAGCTACAAAAGCCTATAAAGGACAAGATCATATCTGTATATTTGACCTGTTCTTCAATGGTCAAAGGTCACCAATCAAGGACATAACTGCTCTAGCTCTTGAAAGAATGTAGCCAGTCATCTGAATTTCACATGAGCCAAGCATCATGGTGTGTTTCAAAATCCTGTTGATGGTGAAGCTCATATCTGTTTATTATGCATCCCCCCTTAAGGATGCATAATATGTATGACAGGAAAGTACCTATGGGCTTTCTATTTGTATGGTTTATTTTAAACCTGAGTGACCTTTAAAGGTCAAAACTGCATACATTTCTGTTGATTACTGTGAATCAATGCAGATTGCAATGCTAATTGACATTTTCAAATTCGTCTCCAGCACAATTGGCCAGGTTTACTTCAAACTTGGTGAGGATGTACATTGAGTTGGTATCTACCCACTATGTTCAAATGGTCGTGCTGCAATGTTTTTTTTTTTATTGAGGGGGGGGGGGGGCAATTTGTGCATTCATATTGATTACCATTTACATGTAAGTCGATGGGGTCTGCAATGGTAGTTCACATTTTGACTGCTTCAAAACCATAATCCAGATTCACTTGAAACTACTGGCACAGATACTCCATAGATTATAGATTTTTCTTTTCATATGTTTGTAGATGACCTTCAGGTCATAGGTCAAGGTCACGATGCCTTGCAAAATAAAATGGTTTCCCCTGCCACGTCTTCAAATGGGTATGATTGAAGTCCATCAAACTTGGTCATGATGTACCCAAGTGAGACTTCTCTTAAATTTGCTGAGAGGTGACTTTGAGGTCAAAGGTCAAGGTCAAACTTTCTGCAGAAGATTGGTGGCCCTCTTAGAGGGGTGGCCTCTGGTGAGAGGTGCCTTATCCGGGGATGCATAAAGTTTTTCACACAAAAAGCTGGCTTTCAGGATCATAATTACTGTGCACCTGAATAGGAAGTGATACCTGTGGTTTCATGCAGAGCTTTCCTATTTGACCCTTGAGTGAACATGAAAGTTGGATCAAGGTCAGGGGCACAATATCAGCTGATATCTGGAAAAGAATGAATTTTAGGACTATTGTTACTACTATAGACATGAATAGGAAATGACACAGGTGCTTTCATATGAAGTTGTAACATTTGACCTGGAATCACCTTGAAATGTAAAATCAGAGTCCATAGGCCATTAATTTTTAGATTACAACTTTGGCTGTGCAAGGTCGGGGGGGGGGGTCTTTCTGCTCATCCATTGAGTCTTATAATGGTCTTGCCTATAGATGTAGTAATTTTAAACACAGCTTAATCTTATATACAGGTACCAGCAAGCAGCCTTTTTCAGTGCAAGGTATTATTCACAGTGAGGTAATTGTGGTATGTTGGAACAGATCTTACAGATCTTACAGATCTTAAAGTACAAGGCGCATTTGATGTATAAAGGAGACCTTGCCACTGAACAACTTTAAACTGCTAGATAGAAAGATCCTGAACGTGAAGGTCATTTAATGCCACACTGGTTGTGGGAAGTGGGACTGGTATTTTCAGACAGGAGGTATTTAGCAGAGGTGGACATATGAGCAGGTTATTTACCTTCCAAAATGCCAAAGATTCTACTATTTGCATAGAGATGCTGGGGAGATACAGTGTGCTCCAAGCAGTTCTTGCACTGGAAGCGAGAAATATTGATCGCGCAAGTGAAATTTACGTTTAGTATTTAAAACATATTTAAAGTCAGACAGATTGCAGATTGATCTTAAAAAGCAAGTAGACATCAAGGCAAATACATACTTGCATAAATCTGTTAAAGTATGTCAGTGGAGTTACAGGCATTGCTTGATGCATGGAGCTGATTTAGAGACAAAAAACCTGACAATCAAAAGATTTGTAGACAGACAAATTGGTTTTGAAAGGAAAACTAATATCACTTAAAAAAGGAGTTACTGATATGATTTTCCCCGCTCTGCAAACAATAAATCTTGCTCATTCAGTTGATTTCCATTTTACATTTACAGAATCAGAGAGCATCCTGTCTACAGTCTCCATGTAGCACATGCGTTGAGTGATCTGCCTACTTTTGACATTTTGTCGTGAAGTAATATATCAATAAGGTAATGAAGACGGAGCAGTTGTGTTCAGTGCAGTATGATAAATGTATATGGCTGGTACACACATGAAAAGCATGTACAAGTAACAGCAATGCCAGATTTAACTTTGAATGAATTGCAACGATATTACGGTTTAACGTATGATCATTTTCTGGTGCAAATAAAGTCTTTATTTGTTCTCCTTTGTAACTGCAATGAGGTACTTTGAATGCTTACACTATAAACACTTGAAAACCTATTCATATTTATGATCTTACATTAAATTGATGATTTTTGTCAAGCTGGATCAAAATAAGTCTGTTTCCAGTTTTGCTGTCTACCCACTTTAAAACAAGCCTCCATGAGATATTTCACTGCTGTTTTCACAAAACCAAAGGTACTGTATAATTTACAGGATTTAATTTCACATAAAGTGAAATATTTGTCTCCACCTCCCATTCACTGAGTATTTAACGGGAAGCAGGATTTTTTTCTTAATGACAGGCTTGATATTCGTGATTTTTTCTGTTTGATACAGCTATGTATAGGCAACCGCTTTCCTTGACATGCATTAGCATTGCTCATTTTGGCCACGTTGCCATCATATACGTGCAAGTCTCACTGACAAATCTTATAATCAAATATGACAAGTATTTATCTTCAAAACATTCAAAATTACAGTACATGTGTACATGTATATGGAGTTTGTTTTGTTGGAAAACTGACGTAAAAATAAAATGCAAAACAGAGTATAGTCGATATACATGTACCTACTTTATGGCAGTTTGGGTGGGGAAGTGTTAACCTTGTAAGCTCTTCTGTCTTGTGGAAGGATGGAAGATTGTTTTACTGCCACTGTGGGAATAAATCTTAACTTGGCATGATGTTCATTCCAATCAGTGCAAATCTCTAGAAAAAAAAAATCTGGTGGCATTTTATGAGTTGAGCAGTTTGAGGGAACATGGAGTATAGTGTATACCACTTAACATTAGTGGCACAGCAGGCATGTTCATACAGAGGCCCTATTACACCAAAGAACATAAAATAACACAAACACAGGAAACTAAGAATCCGGTTCTGTCTGGGCCAAATTGGATGGCTGGTTTATTGGAATGTATGGGATAGCTTTGAACCATTGGGGATACAAACAGTGGCAGTATGCTGTAAGAATGCAAGAATTTATTAGCATTGGAATATGGCTCTTATCCTCAACCTGCAACTTTATATATGTGTATAGTTATTTGATGGCCGAACACCATTTAATGTAAATGTGATTGATTCACAGGTTTAACTCTCAGTTAACCCTTTCGCCCTTAAAATAAAGCTGAGTCAACACATTTCCTTGGAGCAAGTTAAGCCTTCCCCCCCCCCCCCCCGAACCGGCCAAAACCAGCTAAGTCAAATGTCATCTGCTTCAACATTGTTTGACTATTTCAACAGGAATGAAGACAACTTGAATGAGAAATGTACATGTAGATGGGACCTATCAAGATAACATTTGCCAGGTCAACAGCTGTCGTTGGCATGGGTTGGGTGCCCAACCCATGCCAATGACAGCTGTTAACTCAGTCTGAATGGAAGGGGAAAGGGTTATTTTGGTGTTCTTAGCAGCCAGCCTATCCCAATAAAAGCTGTTGGGGCCTTATAGTTGCTGTGATATATCTGGTACAGAAATAAAATGCAGCTTACAGGCATGATGGTCATTATATCCCTCATTATTGTTTTTCATGATAGGCAGTGCCCCAGAGGGATTAAATATTATACACATTATATAGACTTCTTGCTTTTAGTTTTAAAGGAACATCACCAGTGTGTTGTGAGTCAAACAGAAAAAATGAATAACCTTTAAATATATATTTAGTAGTTTTGCCACAACAAATTTTCATTTTCATGTTAAAAACTTGAACAACGGGTACAGTGGGTGTTTTGTATGTGTGCGTTTCTGTTTTTGTTTCTTTGTTTTTTGTTTTGTTTTTTTTTGTTTGTTTTTGTAACGGGGGGGGGGGATTTAAGTGGTGGGAGATAGTAAAAACTATCAGTAACTAAGATGACAAAAAGAAAAAGAAAAAAGAAACACTTCATCAGTAACTTAGAGGACAAGGAAAGACTGTATCAGCATCTTGGAGGACAACAAGGAAAGACTGCAACAGAAACTTAGAGAACAAGAAGAAATGAATGAATCAGCAATTTACAGGACAAGAAGGAAAACTCATTCGGTAACTTAAGGCACAACAAAGTAAGGAAAGACTGTATCACAACTGAGAGGACAACAAGCAAAGACTGTATCAAAAACTGAGAGGACAACAATGAAAGACTGTATTAGCAACATAGAAGATAACAAGGAAACTTATAAGACTGTATCAGAAACTAAGACAGCAACAAGGAGAGACTGTTCAGTAACTGGGAGGACAAAGAAACACTATGGCAGCTTAGAGGAGTACAAGAAAACACTGTATCAACAACTTAGAGGACATCAAGGAGAGACTGCAGCAACTTAGAGGACATGGAAAGACTTATCAGTAACTTAGGTGACAAGCTTAAGGAAAGGCTTGTCAGCAACTCAGGGGACAAGGAAAGACCTATCAGCAACTTATGCGACAAAGAAAGACCTATCAGCAACTTAGGGGACACAAAGGTGAGCTGCTAAGAGCACATGTCATACACTACTGGTTTATAAATACACTAATAGCTGGACCCTTGACATTTTGGCTGCAGTAAAACTGCAGTGTTACCAATGAATTATTCAGAAAAAAATTAATGTATCCATAAGGCTGAATTTGACTGTTTTTTTAAGTAGGTACACACCACACCTGTTGCACACCCATGAACTACATGTATGTAAATTCAGATGTTGAAAATATTGCTCAAACCAATTCATAGACATGGTATGTTTAAAATTATGATAAAACAGTTTAGTATATATCTGGAAAAGATCAGTACATGGGCTGTTATTTACAACAAAGAAACGCAGCATCAGCAACATTGTGGACAAGGAAAAACTGTACCAGCAACTCAGAGAACAAGAAAAGACTATATCAGCAACTTAAAGGACACAGAAGACCGTGTCAGTAAAGTAAAGGACAACAAAGAAAGATTGTATCAGCAACTCACAGAACAAGAAAAAAAGACTATCAACAACTTAGAAAACAACAAGAAAAGACAATCAGCAACTTACAGAACAAAAAAAAAGACTATCAGCAACTGACAGAACAAAAAGAAATGGATATCAGAAACTTACAGAACGAGCAGAAAAGACTATCAACAACTTACAGAACAAGAAGAAAGAAAAGACTATCAACAACTTATGGAACAAGAAGAAAAGCAGGAAAAAAGACTATCAACAACTTACAGAACAAGCAGAAAAGACTATCAGCTATTTACAGAACAAGACGAAAAGACTATTAGCAACTTAGAGAATAACAAGAAAAGACTATCAGCAACTGATAGAGGACAAGGACAGATTGGATCAGCAACTGAGAGGACAAATATAGAATTCCATGTGGTAGTGTCATGGGGAATGGATTTAGACAGCATGAGTTTTAGAACTGTTCACTGCAAGCTTTTGGCAAGCAGTTCACCGTTTTAAATGCATGCTGTCCAAATCCATTCCCCGTGACACAGCCATGTGCATGTGTTTTTTTTTCTTCCATAGAGTGTTAAATCCTATGTATTTTGTCAAAAACCTACGTGGTTTAGCGTGCCTGCAGCAGCTGTGTTAGCTCCATTTTGGTCGCTTTCAGTGTTGCGTTGCTAAGGTATGTCACTCAAGAAAGACCTTTCAGTACTCTTTTCTGTCTTATGTAATCTGATTGGCTTACAAATAAAAAAGTAACCAATAGGATTCTCACAATATTTCATTTGGGTCATAAAATGGTTCCACACATACATGTATGTTGGGAACAATTGTGTTTCCACCTGGGCAATTATGGGAGAATAAGGAAAAACTATCAGAAACTCAAAGGCCATAAGCTACATGTAGTGCATGCACATTGGACAGATGTACATACACTGTATGACACCTTCAGGTTAGCATCTGATGCAGGTGAGGCAGAGCACAGATAAGAGCAACTGATGCAAACTGGACAGATACACATACATGTATAGCACCTTAAAGGTAGCACCTGGTGCACCTTGGACAGTAACTGATGCAAATTGCACAGATGTACATATAGAAAATCTTACATGGCTGAGAGTGAGTCATTATTTTTCTCTCATGAGGGATCATTGTGTGTTCTATGTTTAACTGGGTATTCATCACAAAAAAGTATGGCCTAGGCATACTTTCAACACCAACCTGGTGTGCATTGCTAGTTTACATTTGCACATGTGATTATGTCCAAAAGTCAATGCATGATGTCACTGATTCAGGCAGGTCACAGTTAACATGTAACAATGTTTAGGTCATGTAATCTACAGTGAGTTACTACTTTGATGTACAGCACATAAAGATAGCATCTGATTAACATTGGACAGACATATATATATATATATATATATATATATACAGTAGTCCCTCCTTTGAAAGACCACTCCTTTGGGAGACCACCTCCTTTGAGAGACCACGGTTGTCAGGTCTTTCTGTAGTACTTTTCATGTTAGTTATACCTCCTTTGAGGGACCACCTGCTTTATGTGACTGCCTTTTGGGGGGCACTAGGGGTGGTCTCTCAAAGGAGGGACTACTGTATATATATGTATATATATACATGTGTGTATATATATATATATATATATATATATATATATATATATATATATATATGTATATATACACACATACACATATACAGTGGTACCTGTCTTAAGAGACCCCTCCAATGAGAGACTTCATATCTTTTTAAGACCGCTGTCTCGGAACATTGGGCTATCTTTTCCATGTTATTATACCTCTAGTGAAAGACCACCTGTTTTGAGAGACCACATTTGACCTGCCCTGGGGGTGGTCTCTCAAGACAGGGACCACTGTATATATATATATATATATATATATATATATGTAATGAATATATAGTTATGGCTTGGGTGGTTTATGGGCAGAATTGTAATCCTCAGACTGTCTTGTGTGTAGTTGTTCGGTTTATCGGCAGTTGAAAAATGCCCATAAACCTTATTTGCCTTAAATTCAATGCGCTACCTTGGGGTTTCATAAACGTACAAATTAGCAAATCTGTCCAGATATTATGGGAAGCTATAAATGCCCAAAAATTGTGGTAAGCTATACTTGGTATATACTGCCCATCGTCCGGTTTGAGGATTATAATTGACCCGCAGACAATGCGCATGACTACAAACCGGCTGTAGGACCTATTCCATTGTATATTTTTTTGTGTGGGCAGGGTATAATTGCCTAATTGCCCATAAACCAACCAAGACGTATATATATATATGTACATGCACGTATATGTATATGTGTATGTATATATATATATATATATATATGTATGTATGTATGTATGTATGTATGTATGTATGTATGTATGTATGTATGTATGTATGTATATATATATATATATATATATATATATATATATATATATATATATATATATACAACCTTAAAGATATTAATTGATACACATTGGACAGATGTACATGTAGCACATTATACATTGGACAAATATACATACAGCTTCTTAAAGATAACAATTGGTGTGCATTGGACAAATGTACATGCAGCACTTTACACACCTGGTCTGCATTGGGCAGATGTACACATAGCATCTTAAAGGTAAAGGTTGATGATAACATGTAAGAGATAGCATAGATCTTGTTCATAGATATCTCTTACACTTGCTCTCAAAGATATGTGGCATATTGTGGACAGATATTTAATGTGACAGATACCATGCACTGGTGAAGATAAAATTTGATGCTTTTTACTGCAGGACAGATATTTATGAGTGATTAAAATATTATTAACAGTTTGATGGCCAGATTTCCACTTACTGAGAAAAGAACAAGTTTGAATCAGTAAACCAAATGCGGTGATCCACTCTTGAACTTGCTGACTTTTGCACATAAGTGTGATGTGTCAAAATTAATGGCCAAACTGACTTGAAATATCGATTGTTCTCTCCACAGGGACCTGTCTATGATGTCTAATGGGGACTGGGGCACCCCTTATATTTGAACTGTCATTTGTCTTCCTTTGTTTCGTGTGATCGTAGGGACGCTTTAATTGGTCCAAAAGGAGTGATGACCTCAATACTTGTCACCACTCTTGATGGATGACAGCATCACGCAAAAAAAACCAAAAAAAAAAAAAATGGGAGCAATATAAGGTGCACTATGATCCTGAATTTCTGCCCATGAGCGTGCTTTACACTTTGGTTTTCATGCCTCCCTTATCGCTAAGAATTAGAAAATTACATGTATTATGAGTACAGCCTTTGGTGGCCTTGCAATAAAACATAAAACCATGCTTTAACACTTCGTGCACCAAGCCACGAAAGGCGTCATGTCCTGTTATTTGATGTTTATCAATACAATTAACATCACATGTACATGTAGTACTTAATTCACTTGGAGGGATTCTAAATATTCCCTTGTTTCAATAACATGGACAGTACCACCAGAATGGTTGCCTCTTCATGCTTTTGAGCATCACTGTGGAAAATTAATCTCTACGATATTCGCTGAATGCATGATTTGCATCCATTTGATAACTACGCATTACTGGATTCCACATAGACATTCAGACCCATTTGATGTCCCCAAGCAACTGCTGAACAATAAAAGTAATTTTCAACATAGTTGACACAGATATTCAAGCTGATCCTGAAATGATCTCTAATGCAGTTAAAGTACCATTTTAGTTTTCTTACATAATTGTATTTATCAGGGCCAGTGTGCGCATGAAAGCATTTTTGGATCTGCTTGTAAAATTCAACAGGACAGCACAGTGAAACTTGTATGTGACTATACCCATCACCCAATCGTATACCTTCAATTTAAACATGAAGGCTGATTGGTTGATTAGCATTAAATTAATATAATGGTGATTAAATATGTGCCATATTGTTGTTAACAGCAAATAACAGTATTATACATGTATGTTCCCAATAAATATCTAGGTTATCTGGTCACTCCTGAGACAGCAGGCACAGTTGATGGTTTTACTCCTTCCTGGTCAAAATAAGATTGAGTCAATGATCAATCATGATAACCCTTATCTACAATTCCCAGCAAAAAGGTTTTCTACTCACACTAAATTCAAGCAGAAAAATCAAAACAGATTAGAATTACATCCATGTGTTTGTGTTCAATTAATATGAGAGAGAGAGAGAGAGAGAGAGAGAGAGAGAGAGAGAGAGAGAGAGAGAGAGAGAGAGAGAGAGAGAGAGAGAGAGAGAGAGAGAGAGAGAGAGAGAGAGAGAGAGAGAGAGAGAGAGAGAGAGAGAGAGAGAGAGAGAGAGAGAGAGAGAGAGAGAGAGAGAGAGAGAGAGAGAGAATATGTCTACATCAAATGTTTTCCATGGAAGTGCACAACAGAATGCAAGAGGTCTGCACAGAAGACCAAGGTAAAGACAAAATGCAAGGAGAAATTTATATTTATTGCCTTGGAAAGAAACAGCCAGAAATTGTTCCATCCATCATGAAAGGTCACCATTGGCCAATTACCTGTGCATACAAACTATCAACAAAAAATGCTCAGAGCATGTTCATCAAATTTTCATAATTTAGTTGTATGCAGTGCTAAGACTTAGCATTGTTTCAGCTTTTACCTCAGCTGACTTGTCAGTCAGCTGAGGTTTTTGGAGGGTCTGTCGTCCGTCGTCCGTCCATCGTCCGTCCGTCCTTCATCCGTCCGTCCGTCGTCCACAATTCACTTTTTCGACTTCTTCTCAAAAACCGTCAACTAGATTCACTTCAAACTTGGTGGAAATGTGCCTTGGGTAGGTCTCTACCAAGTTTGTTCAAATGGTCACGGTCCAGTGATTTTTGGATTTTTTATGAATTTTTCTGTTCTTTTTTGGGTAAATCTTAAAAAATCTTCTCCGAAACGGCTCACCCAATTGCTTTGATATCACACAGGAACACTCCCTGGGACTCCTAGTTCCTAATTTGTTCACCAGGTGGGGCTGCAATTTTTTCCTAATTTTTTATGAATTTTTGTGTGTTATAGCTACTTTCGACTTCTTCTCCAGAACTGTTACTCAGATTAAGCTGAAACATAGTGGATATGTTCCTTGTAGAAGGGTCAAACAAAGTTGTTCACTATGTGGGAATGCTGCGGATTCCTGATTTTTAACGATTTTTTCAATTCGGGTACTTGTCGATCAATTCAGCTTTCCTATTGTTTACTATGGAAGTCAATGGGCATTCTAATGCTAATTCACATTTTCGACTTCTTCTCCAAAACCGTCGTCCAGATTAACTTCAAACTTGGTGGCAATGTACCTTGGGTGGGTTTCTACCAATTTTGTTCAAATGTTCATGCTCCAGTGATTTTTGGATTTTTAAATAATTTTTTTTTTTTTTTTTTTTTGACAAATCTTAAAAAATCTTTTCCGAAACTGCGTACCCAATTGCTTTGATATTGTACATAGACACTCCCAGGGACACCTAGTTCCCAATTTGTTCACCAGGTGGCGCTGCAATTTTTTTAGGAATTTTTTGTATGGTTTTGCTATTTTT
This sequence comes from Hermodice carunculata, assembly GCA_964020975.1. Lineage (NCBI taxonomy): Eukaryota > Metazoa > Annelida > Polychaeta > Eunicida > Amphinomidae > Hermodice > Hermodice carunculata. Next base: position 90,418,779 of record OZ026614.1, on the reverse strand, counting down.
CACTTGTTGTCAGAAAGGTCCCTCAGATTAAGCTGAAATGTGATGGATATGTTGTTGTGGAAGGGTCAAACAGTTGTTTACTAGGTGGCACTGCTTTGGATTCCTGATTTTTAAGGATTTTCAATTCGGGTACTTATCGTTCAATGCAGCTTTCCTATTGATTACTATGTAAGTCAATGGGCATTCTAATGCTAATTCACAGGACAACTGACACGAAATTTACTGTTTACTTGATAACTTGAGATCTGTTTTGAGTTAGCTACACATGTTAATTATTCTGTATGAAGGTCATGCTGAGACAGTGCATGAATGACCTTGACCTCGTTTATGGGGTCACAGTGCAACATACATGAATTTACTCTTCATTATAACTTGAGAACTACTTGAAATTTGATGTTGCACATGTAAGTGTTCTTCTATAAAGGTCAGACTTACTCAGAACATGGTGCCCTTGATCCTTTCCCAAGTTCATAGAGCTGCAAGTGTGATGAATGTCAAGATCAGCTGAGGCACGGGCTGTTCACACAGCCCTCTTGTTTAAATTAAGTGGGCATACCTTCTGTATGCATGTTGCACATATAAAAACAGTCCAAGAATGAAAACTGAAGCATGTAAGGTGCTGTGTTTAGAATCAAAAAAAGACAGACCATATGGGTAAAACTGACTGCAGTTGCGATTTTTTTCCCACAACATAAGACAGCATATCAAGTGAGTTTGCACTGGTGTTCTGGGATAAGAACTATAGGATGAAGTTGATACATGTACGATCTTCACTATCAGTATGGTCAAATAGATAAAAGAAAGTCTAATTGTCCACGAGTCAGTTTAATCCATACTTCATAGTTTAGGCTGCAAAAGAAATAAGTAATCTTGTCCAGTGGACCAGTCAAGTCCTATTTCATACAAAATGATTTATGTTTTTCCACCAGTTAACAGGGTAGACTGAGTATACACATGTATGTCTGCCATCATTCAAATTACAGGATTTAACTCTTCAAAGTGAAGTGAAATGGTGATTATTTTATGTTCATTAAAATCTTTACAAATTTAAAAATATTCCCGTACACGTAATAAATCTCAAGTCTTGGTGGCAGCATTTTGAAAGTCAGGAAATGGCCTTTAGTGTACATGTGTCGGCATGGGGTAACATACTTGTGATAAATCCCTATCACATGTGTATCTCTCATACAGTGCCTATAACAACTGCCAAATTGATGTTAATAAAACTCCGCCCAGTTACACATAGGTGCTGCCCCACAAGAGATATTTCACAGCTAATTTGTCAGGGAGTTTTTCCATGCAAATGCACATAGATTGCAGACATGAGTTGGTGAGAGTACATTCACCATAGATGTTCTCGCTCGCCTGCCGGGAGTTTTGAAAGGTGCAAAAGGAAAAGAAATTGTTTGGTAGTTTCAAGCGGCATTTACATCTAACACTTTCAGATGTCAGTACATATTGATCAGCTGTTGATTTCAGACTTGTTTTCACCGATTTTGACTGGTACCTAGCCATAAGGCCACATTGTGTTAAAGATTGGACTTCAAGGGTCATGCCTTTGAAGTTCAGACCTCTCTACATCAGAGTCAGTTACTTACTGCTATTAGTTTTTACCAGGAGATAGTGCAATTGGGTGAAATGGAAAATGAGAGATCTTAGGCTGCATCTTGTCAAAGTGGTACATGTAGCTGCTGGCAGCTTATCAATGTGCAGCGAGAGATTTCTCGTCCACGTGTGAGTGATAGGTTTCTTATTAAGTAAGTTCACCATTTTCTTTGTGGTAGCAAGCTGTGGAGGGGTTCATTAGAGGAAATAGATCCCAGTGCGAGACCAGGCAGCTTTCTAATTAATGCCTTTTCAAGATACAGTGCCTCAATGTATGTGCTTAAAAAATATAGACCCAAATGTTGTACATGGATTGCGAAGCAGGCCAAGCCTATATATTAATTACTTTCCATGGCACAGATGTTGATGTGTACATACTTCCTGCCTTAGTGTGACACAAAGAAAGCCAAAGAGAAACATTGTTCACAGCCAGAGGGGTAGGAGCTCTTTACCTTGCTCAGTGGCCCCTTGTTTGAGAATCGAACCCAGTTGACAATGGTGAAAGTGAGGATGTTACACCCAGCCAGCCGTGCGTCTAATTATGTGTTTTCATCCAAATGTTGTCTCCAGCAAGTTTTAGGAGAGAGTATGTTGACCTTGAAATTTCAGCTGTCGGCTGTAAGTTTTTTGGAGACTTGTGTGTTAAGATTTTGCTACTTAAAATGCCATGCAGCTGCAGGGTTTCTTTTTAAAAAATTTTTTTGCCCCTCCGCCCATAAGGCCGGAGGGGTATTGTCGTCGCCTACATGTCCATCTGTCCATGCCTTGTTAACGCCATACCTCCAAAAATACTTACTTTACAGAGACCAAATTTTTATCACAGGGAGTGATTAAGGTGCTTCAGGTGCCTATTGAAAAGTAGGTCACTAGGTTTCATTTTTAGGTCACAGTACTACATTTGCAGAAAAAAATGGCATTAACACAATATCTAAAAAAATATTGAATGTAGTTTCATCAATTATTTATGACAGTTGGTCCTAAGGATGCCTCAGGTGCCTATTGAAAACTAGGTCACTGGGTCACATATATAGGTCACAGTGCTGCATTGAAGAAAAATGGCCTGGCCATGATATCTCTGCTCATTGCATTTTTACAAAACCTTTGTCATTAGGTCAAACAGAAGTAACCTTGACCTTGGTCGTCACTTACGCGTCCGTCCGTCTGTTTTGCCGTCAGTCCTGGCCGAGGGGTTTTCGATCACTGATCGGCTTCTTGTTTGTGATCTGTGTTAACACTTCATTATCTCAGATGTCTGTCATGAGTTTATGGGAAGGATGTGCATAAATGCTTAATAAACAGATTCATTTTCCTGGACTTTTTTTTCATACCTGTAAATTCACAAAAGATTCACCAATGTTTGATGTTCAATATTGACAATTGTTAAAGGCCAAAAGATCTTGATCACAGTTTGTATATGTCCTTTTGGCAAAATAAAGCATCTTATTTTTCAAGTCTAAATACCATTTAAAAGTACAGAGTTTGTCAAAAAATTCCCGAAAGAAAATCTTAATTATTGGTCTTATGTGATTTCCTGTTGGCTAAATGTAATTTCTTTTCTTGATTATGTGATCAATCATGTCATGTTTGAACAACAAATTCCATTCAAACGAGGTCTCCCATTGGTTAGACTGGGTCAGGTGATTGCTGCTAATACCAATAGAACTATAACATACATGCACAGAATTGTGCACTTGCATTCATCTTCTTGCAAAACATGTCTTACAGTCTACATGAGGGGAATGTGCAGGAAATTTGCAATTCTAACACACAAATGTTATTCAGCTCTGCTCAGGCTGTCTAATATGACAGTAAGGTTTTAAAAAAACAAAAAAAAAAGTTTATACAGTCATTTCTTAAAATGAATAAATGTGTTCAAAGAAAAACATGCTGTGAAAACCACTTGGACCATGCGAACAACAGGCCAACCATCCCAAATGCACATACCTCTAATAAATTTCATCAACAATTTTTTTTCAGGTATTTCCTGCCTGTCAATACGTTGACTGCAAGCGTGATGATGATTATCGTTCGCACAGGAAGGTGGGGGGGAGGGGGGGAGCACTCAGAGAATAATATGTGCAACTCTGACAGACTGAAAAAAGGGGAACCAAGCAAGGACATGTCTCTGAGAGGGTTAATGTATCGATATTATCAATCTTACAACATATTTTTGTTAACATTTTTAACTTAAGTTTTGTTCATAACACTTTAACCCAAATGTGTGTTTTGAGTTTTCGTAAGAACAGTTTGATGTCTCAGATATTAATATAGTTTAAGTCTCAGCAGAGGGCTCCCTTTAACACTTCATTTACTCAAAAGTTTCTACAAGAGATTTTTGTTGATACTGTATCTCAAAATGTAGGTTGCTGTCAATTTTACAATAACATTTTGTCTGTCATTTATACATGTATCTCAAGTACATGCACATGTACATGTTGTAAGTTAATGTTTTTATATCTGAAATGTGTCTTTTTATACTTTAGAAAACATTTGTAATGACACTTTTAATAGATCTGATGAATGCTGGAGGTTTTTTTGATCAGCTATGTTACCTTGTTGTACAATTATGTCAAAGACAGTATGCAGTACATTAAGGAACAGAAATTTTGTTTATACTGTAACGTGTCTCAGTGTGTTCTGCTGGGAATTTTCAAGCAGTTTGTACTTGATTATTACCAGTACGGAAATTTTGATGTAAGTTCGATGAAAAATTTTCATGACCATATTTGATTGTACATGTGGGCAGGATTTATGTTGATGTGGTATGTCAAGCATTTGCAAGAAATGTTTCTGTTTGATACTCCACAAACAAGTCTACAATCAGGGCTCATTTCACCTTAACCCTTTCTGCCTTAAACTGGCCAAAACCAGCTGTTGGTCAAATGTCGGCTGCTTGCTCTAATTTCAACAGTAATGGAAACCAATATGCAAGAAAATTGTAGATGGCATCAAGATAATTACATGGTCCAGGTCAACAGCTTTCCTTGTGGGCTGGGCACTGTCCAGTCAACCCAGGGCAAGGAAAGCTGTTGACTCAGTCTAGATTTAAGGGAGGAAGTGTTAACTATGTGTGTGCCTGGGTACCAAGATTTAGTCTAGTTGGATACCTCATATGTTAAAGTGTAAATAATCTATAGAAAAAGGTTCAAAGAAGTGGATATACAGTTTGCCACATCGTTTGTATGTGAGGCTTTTATAAATAGGCTATATAAATCTGTGGGTTCCAACGTTATCATCCAGGGCATGAGTCTTAATTGTGAGAGCACTGACCTCAGTAGCATTATGAAGCCTGGAATAGGAAAGAGATTACCAGTACACTGTAAAGCTTTTTTCTGCGCATCAAATTAGGATCAAATTTATTATGATAATATCATGGTTTTTATGTATGAGAAAATATCTATATGTATACAAATCATTACAGGTCTTGATGTATTTAACATTCCAGATAATGTTTTCATGTTTCTACCAACTTTGAAAATTGTAATTAAAGATTAAATAATATAAAGTTTAAAATGTGTTCATAGTTAAAAGTAAAACCCAAACAACCTTTTTACAGGTAGCAGGTCGCATCTGTGTTAATCCAGATGTAAATGTATAAGACCATTGAGGTATGTGTCCAATGAGCAAACATCTTAGGTCTTGCTTTGCTTATTGTACAAATGTTTTACCCCTTTCCCATTTAAACTGGCCAAAACTGGCTGCTGGTCAAATGTCTCCTTCAAGGTTTGGACTAATATCACCAGTAATCAAACATAATTTGAATCAGAACTGTAGACTAGACCTATCATGATATGACCAGGTCAACAGCTTTCATGCGCAGGGGTTCGGGGCTTAGTGCTCAACCCATGCCAAAGAAAGCTGTTGATTCAGTAATAATTCAAGGGGAAAGGGTTAAAAAATACCTCAACATTTTATGGCCATTGTGTATGAGCATCATCAGTCTGTAGATGCATGAATTACCAGAGAAGCCAAAGTACATGTCAGCATTGACTTGTCTGACCCCAGTCTGCCTGGTTGTGTCAAGCTTCTTCAGTCTACATATGTGCTTGTTAGCTTACACAGACCTACAGGTTGATAGCGTCTAATTAATCTCATTCCAAATATGTTTCCCAAGTGTAAAGCAGACCCCACGTTGAACAAAATGATTTCGTTTCTTTCCAAAAACAACAGAACTGCAAATACTTTCCTGTTATACTGTAATTTTCTGTCCCTTTTTGTGTTTTATTTTTAGTAGCTCTGCTGACTTGTCAAGCAGCCTAGCTTACGAAATCCATTTGCATCCATTGTCTGTCTGCACATCAGTTTCTTAGACTAAACACCTTCTCCTCTAAAACTATTGCATGGTTGGAATGCTGTGATTTTTCATATGGATATGTAGACTTCTACTAAGTTTGCAAAGAAGATGATGCAATAATTTTAACATTTTTATGAATTGTTTAAGCATAGTTTTTTTTTTTTTAAATCAAAAATTTTTCCACGCAGGAACTACTGGGCTAATCGCTGTGATATTGCATACAGTCATGATCTGTGGTCATATAGCTCACATTTTGGTCACCAGGTGGCACTGCAGTTTTTCCTATTTTTGTCATGGATTGTTGTGTGTTAAGGCTCATTTTTACACCTTTTCCAGAATGGCCGAACAGGGTTGTTTGAAATTCTATCAGAGTATAAGCTCACTAAAGGTTATCAAAATGTAGAAAAATTATGAGGATATGAATATTTTTGACAAAGTTATGGGATATCAAACTTTGGGACCATATGATGGTATGTGCCACTACAGCATAGATCCAAAACCTGTGGTTACTGTTCAACATTAGTAGGAAAGTGTCCTATGGCATTTCTTTAAGTGTTGTTAATTTTGCCCTTCAGTGACCTTGAAAGGGCAAAGTGACATGTTGGCTTATATCCTGTTAATGTTCAACTTTTGGTAAACTATTGGCAAGTACTCATACAATGACGTATAGAGCTCTAATGTCTGCACTTGCAGAAGCAGTCGATTCCAGTCAGCAGAGCGAAGGGCCATCACGATCATTATAATAATTTGCAACTTGGCTGATTGGCTTGATACAGGAACAGGACAAGTACAGCGAAAGGTGTACATGTACTGTGTAAAGAACAACTCACTTGACCAGTTTCCTGTGATTTAAAAAAAAAAAATGTCAATTTGTTGTTTGGTTAAGGTGCCACTTTTGCATGTAACAAACCAAAGTAATTGCTGTGATCAAGTAGTTGCTGGGATCAAGTACTTGCTGTGTTCAAGAACTTGCTATGATCAAGTACATAATTATTCTTGAGCACTGTGATGAATGTTCATGAGTGCTACTTTACAGTCAGGCACATGTTGTTAACCCTTTCTCCCTCAAACTGGCCAAAACCGGCTGGTGGTCAAATGTCGTCTGCATCAGTGTTTTCATCTAATTTCAACAGTTATGGGAAAAAAATTGACTGAGAAATATACATGAGACATATCAAGATCACATGCCCCAGGTCAACAGCTTTCCTTGGCATGGGTTGGGGACTTAGTGCCCAACCCATGCCAAGGAAAGCTGTTGACTCGGTCTTAATTCAAGGGGGAAAAGGGTTAAAACAGATCTATGAGGTTGTTCTGTATCCAGGGATTTTGCAGTTGGATGTAGGCCCCCAGTGACAATCAACGTAATCAAAACAAGTAGATGACTTTTATTGTAGACGAGGAAGGAGCCCAGCTGATTCAATTTCAGAAGGAATGTGTCAGTGCCACCAATGATGTCCTGTTATTCATTCAACTTTCCGTGCAGGTATTAACGGCACATGTGGCCAATCCTACCGCCTCCCCCAGATATTGTACCTGGATATCATGCAGGCATTCAATTGCTTGTGATGCATTTTTATACCAAATAGAGTGCTTTGCAGCAATGTTGATTTGCTTAAGTTAAAACTAACAAGGTGCAGTCCTTCTCTGCGAGACAAAACCAGATGGGGTTGATGCTTTGTCTCTCGTGATAATGGATATGTTTTACTTTTAAAAACATGTTTTCATCCTTAGCATGTCTCTTTCCTGATAAGACCAGTCAACATAATATAAAATCCCAAACAGAAAAATGTTGACAGTTTTGCAAAGTCCTCATACATTATAACGTGCCAGACATAATTGTGTTCAAAAGTTTTGAAATCCAAGACTTGGCAGAATGCAGATTGAAGAAATAATTGAAAATTTTTCCCATTTATTGTGGTGGTCAGTGGAACATTTTGACTTTTGTGTACCAGTACAAGGTAACAGGAGCTTTGAAAGAAGATACGTTAACCCTGTCCTGATGATAGTATGTATCATGGTCGGTCTTGTCCACGATTCTCAACTTTTTTTTTTTCATGGATATGAAATTTAACAAAAAACATTGAAGCAAAGGATATTTTACTTCTGAATGACTTGTGGTGATCCAAGTATGAAAGAACGGCGACAATTTGGTCGGCTGCAGTACGCAGTGTGGGGGCCATAGCAGTGTTGGCAAACGTAACCTGTTCGGATGTAGAGAATGAACCTGTGTGCATGCCAGATATATGGAAGAGGCAAGACTAGGGTAGAGTGAAACTAATATCATCAATTACCTGTTGACAGAACAACCAGATTATATCAGGGTCATTTTATTAGCCTTTAATTTACAGGCAACCAATAAATCAGCAGGAAGCATATGGAGTTGCCGTGCAATATGCGGCCCAATCACAAACATACTGTTTGATAATTGTGGCTATAATAGAAAATGCTAAATAAATTAATCTCCATATAATAGAAAACTCTCCATCCTTTTTTATTCTATTAACGGGAAAAAAACATTTTGATCATATAGATAATTTGAAACTGAATTCTGATGACACAGTTCAGGTGTTGTTAATGCTGATCCATTGTTATTTGTTTTAAGTAGGTATGACTATCAGGGTAGAAGCCATAATGTAGTTTTGCAGGAGTGCATGCTGGGAGTCCATTTAGTGTCTAGGTCTGGGTACATGTAAAGCTGACCTCTTTTCAACTGTCACATAACCGTAGTGTCTTATATGGACTGACAGATAACCAAATTGTCTTGTTATGACACATAGTGTTCGAAGACATGAACCAGCATGTCTGGCTAGGTGATAGATCTGCAGTTTATGGCCTCTGTTCTGATGAGAGCAAATTTTGTTTTCATGATCATTCCATATCAATTCCCCATCTTGATTGACAAAACACTTGTGCATTTTCTTATAAGATGACATTGGTATTTTAGATCTGTGGTGCTGCATACCTAGTTATTGTCAAACCTTTTTCACAGATTTTTTTTTTTTACACACACTAAGTAGAAAAAAAGGAAGAAACATTCTTTGCGTGCATTTGAAAAAATCTGTCCTATGTTCCAAATCACTTGGGAGACAATATTTTGTTTCCTGCAACACAAGTGTAAATATGTGCAAAATAAAACTGGATGAATCTTAGCTACCCACATGTATGTATCAAACACTTTTAACACTTCATTTCCTTCAACCAGGGAGTTTTCATTTCAGAATTTTGATCACGACATATTTATTTAAGTTCCATTTTACTTTGCAAACATTGGAGTTGTGTAGTTTTGTGTAATATTTAAATCAATACAAAATTATTAAACATCAAATACAAAACAGTACAAAAATGAAAAATCAAAAGTGATTCATTTGGTGCATTTGTGCCTACCGTGCACACTTTACAAGCCAGAAACTTTCTGAAGTCAAGCAAAGCTCCCGGCAGCTATGTAGCTCTTCAAGTTAAAATATTGTGAGCAGAGAGAGATTACAAAGGCAGTCAATAGCTAATATCCCTAGCAGCGATCCCTGCAAGGAAAGACCACCCATGGGGTGGGTTTATGGTCACATAATTTAAACCAGACGATCTTACAATGCAGACTGTATGAGGGACCTTGAAAGCTGTAGCCGTAACAGGCACACTGATGGCATGTCATTCTTTCCTTTGCACAAGTAGAGGAAAACATTTGAATTTTGACATGTAATCCAGAGGGATTCATTTACATGTTCAGTTCCATTTCACACTTTTTTCTTTAATTGTGAAATTAGTCAAAAACACAGAAGCAGATGACATTTCACCTCTATCAGTTTAATGGGAAATGGGTTAAACATAAAGGATAACAACTTTGTTTTTCTTCCCTGGTATTCACAGCACCTTGACGAATTAAATATTTTTTTTTTCTAGAGAGTGAAGGAAATTGTAGAGTAAGGAAAGATCATAATGGAAATGGAATTAAAGTTGATCAATGGTAGGGGCAGTCGTACAACATTTCGTTATGTTCTTCTGCATCACTTCAGCCAAATGGCTTGTAAGTTCACCCAGTTTATACCATTCCTACGAACAGATATATTGATTTCTCACTTTAAAGCTGCTTATACTTGATTAAATGGATGCAAGTTCTCTAAGCAATTTGGAACACACTTACAGCACACAGCATGCTAAACCTGTGCCCTTAAGTAGCTTTTTTGACCTATGGTCTCCGTTAAAAAGTTTTATGTGATGACACTTACTTGGGTGGCTGAACAGCACTAACCAGCCAATTGACTACGTCCAAAGTCTTAAAAGATGATGATGAACATTGATAGACAGGCCACCTGAGGACACTGCCACACTGCTCGCACATACTGCACTCGAAGAGGTCACGTACTTCGTCGAGTCTCTGGCTGTGTTGGACTTTATGTTGTAAAACTGTATCTCACAAAGACAATTACTGGGGCAAATTGGGTTTTCCACCTGGATTGGTCGAGAGAGTAAGTCAGAAGCAGGTGATGGATATAGTTCAGTCAAGTATGTAAAGGTATATGTATTATTGGAAGAGACCAGGTGTGGTATTAAAGCACATTTAGTACCACCAAAACTGAGGAAAAGTCAAGAGGTCACATCAAAAGTTACATTTTAATCATTCCTACAAGAGTAAAATCAAGTCAGTGACATGCATGAAAATGTTCACGAGATGGTGTAAAAGCAAGCTTCATCGTGCCGATGTAGACATTTGCCTTCAACAAACGTTAATCAACATGCACATTCAAATTTTCAATGAAAACAGGAGTTAGTTACATGATAGCAGTGCAGAAGAGTTTTTGCCATTTAATTGTAAGATGGAAAGCTTTGAATGCCCAGCTTATAATTGCATAAAATTGAAAAAGTTGTTGAGCAAATGTACAACTTCCGCAAATGCAGAATTTGTGACAGTTTCTCCTCACAATTGAAGGTGTGAGACCAGTGATTTTAAAATGGAATTCTTACTCATACAGGAACTTTCTTCAATATTTTTTTGGAGAATCTAAGTGCTCAACATCTTGTAAAGAAATGTATTGACCAGCACCTTCTGACTGGTAGTTAATATGTTGTTCATTTGTACTTTGTGTTTGCCTGGCAAGTTAACCCTCCAGCATCACACACAGCCATCAGAGCGTGACTATATCCAGACACAGCCATAAGAGTGACTACATGTATATCCAGACACAGCCGTGAGAGCATGACTATATGCAGGCACAGCCATAAGAGTGACTATATCCAGACACAGCCATAAGAGTGACTATATCCAGACACAGCCATAAGAGTGACTACATCCAGACACAGCCATAAGAGTGACTACATCCAGACACAGCCATAAGAGTGACTACATCCAGACACAGCCATAAGAGTGACTACATCCAGACACAGCCATAAGAGTGACTGTATCCAGACACAGCCATAAGAGTGACTGTATCCAGACACAGCCATAAGAGTGACTATATCCAGACACAGCCATAAGAGTGACTATATCCAGACACAGCCATAAGAGTGACTATATCCAGACACAGCCATAAGAGTGACTATATCCAGACACAGCCATAAGAGTGACTATATCCAGACACAGCCATAAGAGTGACTATATCCAGACACAGCCATAAGAGTGACTATATCCAGACACAGCCATAAGAGTGACTATATCCAGACACAGCCATACATAAGAGTGACTACATCCAGACACAGCCATAAGAGTGACTATATCTAGACACAGCCATAAGAGTGACTATATCCAGACACAGCCTTAAGAGTGACTACATCCAGACACAGCCATAAAAGTGACTATATCCAGACACAGCCATAAGAGTGCCTATATCCAGACACAGCCATAAGAGTGACTGTATCCAGACACAGCCGTGAGAGCATGACTATATGCAGGCACAGTCATCAGAGCGTGACTACAGCTAGTGTATATCCCGGCAGTTCAAATAATGCTAACATTAGGCTGCACGCACATGTACACATAGATGGGTCAATATGGAGAAAGCTCTTTTCATTCAGATTTGTTAGGCACTTGATGCCAAGTACGTGTACCTGTAGTTATATCCATGGAACCAGTTCATTTCAGTCTGGCTCTTGCAAGTCTATTCCCAGTTGTTTGATATTGAAACTGGCCAAGAAAATATATTACTGGCAGATCTGTTTACAAGAAGCTTCCACATGTAATGAAAATACTGTTGAACAGATTGGGAATCTGAAGGTAGATCTTCATAGGAATTATCCCAGCATCAGGTTACTGCTGTGTTATTTCATCTTTATATACTGCTCACAAATTGAAAAGGATTTACTTAGGCAACCTGCAGTGTGCTCACAGACAAAAGTGAATATATTTGGTGAACAGAGGTTTGCAACATGTGTAGGTCTCACAGAAACACAAAATCACTACAAAGCATCGCATTGAGAATTTTGTTTGGCTGTTTCAATCAATACTGATACCCAGTCATGTACATGTGTCTTTCCACATTGTCTGCATGAACAAATGTAGCATCAGTGCAGTGTCTACATAAAAGCATGACTTTTTGGTTTTGTCAAGAAGTGATGACAATAGATCCTGCCACTGAACATTTCCATATTATTGAAGCACTATGTTGCACCTGGTATTCAACACTCTGCTTGACTCAACCATATGGCTGCAGCAGCCCTCCTGTCTGACAGACTGCAGCACGTGGCATGCCTTGAAATCCCCTGGACAGAGTGGCTTGAAATCCCTTGGACATTTTACCTGACAGAGTGGCTATATACATGTACATTGTATCTGTCAGAGTGGCTATTGTACCTGTCGGAGCGGCTTATATACATTGTACCTGACACAGTGGCTATATGTATACCTGACATAGTGGTTATATGCATGGTACCTGACAGAGTGGCTATATACATTGCACCTGACACATTGGCAACACTACTGTAAACATGTATATTATACCTGACGGAGTGGTTATATGCATTGTGTGACACAGTGGCTGTATACATTAAAAACACAACATGATCACTTCCCAAGTACTGTTTGCTGCGCGACCCTTTTCTGGCACCCATGTCGTTATTCTTGGAACTAAGTCCATGTCTGTCTCTATTGGCACCCTGAAACTCCTTTTGGACCCCTGCAAGAGAACTTTCGGCTTTTGCTTGTAGGTTTTCCATTTGTCGCAAAAATTGACATCAACGCCAAGCAAATCAATATCGTGGGAGGCAGCTTTCCCATCACAATCAGTCTTAACCTTCTTTGACCTCCTGAGCGACCACTTTTTGTCCCTCTGAGAACTCGAAAGTTGAGCGACTTTCAATCGATCAATCTCAGACGTAATATTGTCCATTTTAGACTTCGAGGCACTAATTCTGGCGATTTTCTTCTGCCTGTCAAGTTCGGTCAACTTTTTTGGCACAAGATCTTCCAGACCTTGAAAAGTTTTGTCCAGCTCGTCATCTCCCTCGGGAAAAACATCACCGGTACCACTCAATAGACCCTCAGTAGGTCCAACTTCAAAATCATTGTCCAAGTCCAAATTTTTAGCTGCGTCTGTACCACTGATGGCACCTAACTCAGAATTGTCTGAAATATCTGACATGGTGACTTTCCCCTGGTGCAAAGCTTTGTAATTAACTCTTTGCCTGTCCCTCAATTTGGACAGATTAGGATCACACATCAGTACAATCCACCAAACTATTGTAAACTTCCAGAAACAGAAACTCATCTTCCGATTGACAAAAATAATTTTTCCCACTAGACAAAGTCCGACATGTTCACGATCTGAACTACAAAGAACTAATGAACAGGCGGGAAAGAACAAAGGAAACTAAAGAAGTCACCTGACCATATATATTAACATATGAAAGTCAACAGCTCGAAAGGTTTTGACCAGACTATTATGTAACCTCACCCGAGACTATGTCACTGTATGTAAATATGTGAAACAGTTTGATATGTGAATTTTCTTAAATTAATTTAATAAGTAAATCTTTATATAGAATACATATCATCAGTGCAAACACGATCAAAGATTAGATTTATAATCATAGATCAATTAAATTTTTTGAAAACAAGAAACACTATTCTACCTGACAAAGTGGTTATATGCAATGCACCAGACAGTGCTTATTTACTTTATGCCTGACATGCTGGCTATATGCATCATACATGTACATACATGTATGCATGTACCTGACACATGTTTTTATGCATTGTACATGACAGTGTGGCTATATGCATTGTACCTGACACAGTGGCTCTTCATATTATACCTGACAGTGGTTATATGCAATGTACCTGACACAGTCTCTATATGTATTATACCTGACAGAGTGGCTATATGCAATGTACCTGACACAGTCTCTATATGTATTATACCTGACAGAGTGGTTATATGCAATGTACCTGACACCGTCTCTATATGTATTATACCTGACAGAGTGGCTATATGCAATGTACCTGACACAGTCTCTATATGTATTATTCCTGACAGAGTGGTTATATGCAATGTACCTGACACCGTCTCTATATGTATTATACCTGACAGAGTGGTTATATGCAATGTACCTGACACAGTCTCTATATGTATTATTCCTGACAGAGTGGTTATATGCAATGTACCTGACACCGTCTCTATATGTATTATACCTGACAGAGTGGTTATATGCAATGTACCTGACACAGTCTCTATATGTATTATTCCTGACAGTGGTTATATGCAATGTACCTGACACCGTCTCTATATGTATTATACCTGACAGAGTGGTTTTTATGCATTATACCTGACACAGTCTCTATATGTATTATACCTGACAGAGTGGCTATATGCATTGTACCTGACAAGGTGGCTATATACATTGTACCTGACACAGTTGCTACCGACATTTTTCCTGGCAGAATAGCTTATACCTAACTGTACCATGTTGGCTCGTCTGTGACTGATATGCCATTGTAATTTCGTTCATATTTTTTCACCATTCGGGTATAGCACTCTGTGAAACAAAACCTCAAAGGATCTGTCAATATTACATGCAAAACAATATGTGAGTTAGTTGCTGAGAAGGAGGCCACTGTGTGTCACCCTTTACTCTCTATATACTCAGATGACCAAAACTCAGAAGATAGAAACATTTACAAACATGTACTACATCTACCTGATTGTGTCACTTGAATTCCAAGTAACAAGTACTCCCAATCACTTTTTGAGGAGTATCTACAAAATCAAACCCTGAGGGAGATTAAGTGGCAATCGACAAAATGTACACAATGTACGCTTCAGAATGTCAAGTTACTATGGAAGAGGTGGCTGTCCGTGCAATACATTCAGTAGCCATAACCGCAAGGTTCATAATTCAAAAGATGTAGTTGTATGTATGGTCATCTCAGATTGCCTCCCTGAAAAATGAGTTGAGCAGCAAAATAATAATTTTTGGAGACAGCAGCACAGTTATTTGGCTCCTAAATTCTATGAGCTGTCTGATTTTAATTAATTGCAGCGCCAATATTAAATCAATCCTTCTTTTTGTTTATTGCCCCTCCTCAGGATATTACAGCTGAGAAAAAAAAACAAGAAAGCGAAAAAAAAAAAAAGAGCAAAACACAATAAGAATAAAAAAACAAATGAACAAATAAACCAATTAGTGTTAAATTGATTGTAGATAATAGCCTGCGGTTACTTTGAAAATGTCAGAATAATTGTATTTTCATGCACCAACTGTGTATCTTCCTGGTCAGAATCATTTAATCCTTTCAAGTGCAAATGAATGGAGAGTAGAACATGTTTATACATGTTCATGTATGTAGCATGCTGCTGCCACTCAAGCTTAAAGTGACCATATGAAGAGGGTGGCCTTTCATCACAGGGATATTTTCCGAGAAACTGACTCATGTAACACATGGAAAATGAAACCACGCACAGAAGGCAGCTTTTGTTGCATGCATGGTTGATCCACATGACACAGGTACATGTAATATCTTGAAATGGATTTATGTTGAAGAATTGAGGGGTGAAGGGTTAAAATTTATTATTAATTGGAAAATATATATGTACAATAAAACCTGTCTGAGTCAGCACCTCCACTAAGTGGGCACCTGTGTTTAGTGGGCACTGTTGCCTGGCCCAGTTGTCATATACTTCCCATGTTAATGGACCTGCGCTAAGTGGGCACATGTGTTAAGTGAGCACTTTTGCCCGGGCCCAAGGGCACCCACTTAACACAGGTTTTACTGTATTTATACATGTGCTATGTCTATCATAAAAAAGACCATTATATTGTCCAATATGCTGTGTTTTTAGGAGAGCCATGTAAATACGAGTTCAGCAGTGGAAAGCGTAAAAATGGCACCTTTCGCAGCCCAAACTACCCCAAGTCTTATCCTCGAAATGCTTACTGCCAGTATTTCTTCCATGGTACATCTGATGAACGTATCAACATCACCTTTACTGACTTTGAACTGACCAATGGCACAACTGCTGGGTGAGTGAAGTATTTTTTTCATTTTGATTGATTTATATACAATGGCATTACTTTATAATTAAGGTATTATAAGGACCTGCAAAGTCTCTATCACAGAATCTACAGTGACAACGATGAAAGAGGTTGACCCTACATAGTCACCAAGTTTTAACTCATTCCATACTATGGTCACAGGTCTTGGTCAGTGGTTCTGGCACTGCCTGGCAAGTCATGCTGCAGCTGCCCTTGAGGACTTGCCAGGCAGTGCCAAAACCACTGACTTATGACAGTAGGCATGTTGGTACTTGAACGAAAGCTCTTTTGATGAAAAATTTAAATATGTAATTCTCATCTTAAATCTAGGTAAATATACGGAAAAATCAGGGACTGGTATGGAATGAGTTAAGCTGGCCTTCCCATACTGTGAGTTGCTGTAGAACCCAGATTGGAAAATTTGGTCACTTTACACTTTCCCCTAATTTTGGTTGAATGATATGGTATCAATCATATGTCAATATTTGGAAGTTCTAATCCATCTACAAATCACAGAAATAATTAAAGACTATTAACCCTTGAGGACAGGAAATACAACAAAACTTTTTAGGGGGTACCAAGTACCCAACAGGGCTCATAGATTGAAAGGTATGTATTTTAAAGGTTTTTATTGGGGGGTATCCCAGGTGAGCTTGTCCAAACATTGAAAATCTGAGTATAATATGAACTTTGTGGGCTAATAGTTCAACAACAAAATAGATTTGTGACATGCATGTGAAACATCACTTGCCATAATGCCTGTGGAAATGTGGAAATAACATTTGACAGGTTTCGTCGTATTATGAAAGTTTTCCTCAGAATTCACATGAGGATTAAAGCCTTCCATTTGTTTTCTCTGTCTTTGCTGTAGAATTAAGAGAAGCTAAACACTAAGTTTACACCATTTGGGTTCCTTGCAACTTTGACATTCCCTATTTGAAAATTTAATTACATATCAAAAATTCTTGGACTGTTTCGTCATCTCTCTGGAAAGAATAGAATTTAATTATACTTGTGAAAGTTCTGTCCAGATTGTACAAGGATATACCATTTCACATCCCATTCATAAATATGAACGTTCAGTTAACAATTAGTCTATCACAAGGATACAGATTTAGTATGTTCATTATCCTAGAAATATATGACTTTGAATGAAAGTCACTTTCAATATGTTTCATGCAGTACTACATATGCCAAAGCCTTACACATGTATCATCGGAACTTTTGCTTAGTATTTCTGGGCCAATAAAGAAGGTTGAAACATAACTGTTAAAGGTCCGTGACTTATCTTCCTGTGGGAAAAGACTTATGCTAATTTAGTTTCAATTATGTAATTTATCACACTATTTTCTCCCCAATTTCATTAAAGATAAGTGTTTGTCCCTCAAGGTGACTTAGATTTATGAACAGTGTCCGTGGAAATGACATTTCCAATGCTGTCATCTCTGCAACAGAGTATCATTGATTCCTATCTAGTGCACCAAGACTGAGAAGCCTATTGGTCAGGTTTGAGATTTATAGAGTGCTCCCTGTCCGTACAGACCACCCTAGTGAGGGAACACTTTGCTTTCTTGAAGAATGCCTGCACAGGACACTTTTGCTTAGTAAATTTCATTTGATTTTATCTATACTGGTACCTGCTATGAAGACCACGTGTCCTGAGAGTCTATAGATAAGGGTGGTCCCTGAGGCCAGGTTTTACTGTACTGCCGACAGGGGATGGCTGGTCTTAAGCCCACAATGGGCCAATCCCTAAGCCTACACCTGACCAACAACATGGGGATCAGAGCTGCTCATTTGCCAGCCAGCTTCAGGGTCACAGTGTTTTCAAGTTTCTGATGTGGTTGAGATTAGCAGGAAACAAGTGCAAGATGGGAGGAATTTGAATTTCATTATTAGTCTCAGAAATTGACAGTTGATGGAGTTTTAAGTCTGTCAGTGTTGTTAGATTGTTGTCTGAGATACTTAAGCATGAACAGTCAAGAGAATGATGATGGTTATACACATACGTAGCCACAAATTCTGGGAAAATAATTCACAGTGAATTGGTCTACAGACAAAATAAAGATGATATCAATGGAGAGCGTGTGAGAATAGATTCTGGTTATCTTGGACGCTGATTTGATTTGTGAGGAGCAGATGGCGTGGTGGCAGAGGTGGGTCCCCGACGAGCTTGTCAAGTGTACGTAGTTGCTATATCTTTCTGTATGATTAAGTCCGGAGGAGAACTTAGCAACACTGGTGATCCACTCTTATTGGCTGCTGGTGGTAAAAGGTTTACAGCCCTTCATCTCCAACCAGACACTTCTCTTTTCATCAAAGTCCTGGTCAACAACTGTCTGGTTAGATACATGATGAGGTAGTACACAAGCAGTCAGTTGCCAGAGGATTTGTGTATTTAATTAGGGACCCATCATTGGAGATATGGATGCCCCATAGTCATCAGGTTGTTTGTACATTCGTCCTTCTGTGTCTGTGACAATTTTTGAATTTCTTGTCCAATTTCCTTCAAATTTTTGTCACAATGTGTATCTAGGTTGATAGTCATCTAGGATTATTTATGGATGGCCGAAACCTCGTCGAGATTGATTACGGGTCACCTTGACCTGAGAGTCACATGTTCATCTGAACAAACTAGGTGAAAACTCAATGTTTTTATTAAAGTTCAAACTTGCTCAGGATGCATACTCAGGTAGAACTTTATTTAGGGTTGCAATTTGATGGCCTTGACCTCAAGGTCAAGGTCACATGACTGTAAAGATCTGATACTAAAAAGTCTGATGCTTGTGGGGCACTTGATGACTCAGTCATTGCTCTAGTTTCAGTGAGAGAAGCCATAAAAATTTGGCGGTGAAACTATCTGTTGACTCTGTTTTCAAATTATGACATGATTACTTTTACTATTTCAAACTTTATATCTATCTGCATGTCTGCACACGTCTCTCCGTCGATGTACTTCATTATGTATAATTGGAGGTTATACATTTTCATTGTATTTAGGTGACCTTGACCTTATTAGGCAAGTGGGCAACTGTAGAATTTGATATCTGTTTTTAAACATCGGGAGTCCTTTTAGTTAGGATATAGGTATGTAATGTACACCACAAATGGTGTGTGTTACTGTGATTTTACCACACACACATGCATATTCAAAGCTGTCACTTTTGCTGAAAATTACCAGCATGCCAAGACAGCTGAGCACAGGGTGTTCGTGGTTAGCTTGTTTATCAAAAACATCAGTTTATTTTTCAGTTAAAAAGAATTTACTGAATATCTCAAGGCCAAGGCTAGCTAATTCTTGGCTCTTCGTATTTGTCCCAGTGATGAACTGCCATGATGAACTTCATGTATACAAGAACCGAGTCAATAGCATGTGCCTGAGGCTTGACCAAGAAGCTGACAGGAGTCAAGATCGGAAAACATGGAAGCATGATATGTTGGCACTAATTAGTGTACAAAGAGGTTGTCTTTTTGCATCAATGATACCTTATCTCAAGGTGGCGGAGAGTTTTCAGAGGGGATGATCTTGTGCCATGGATCACGTCAGCAACTAAAGCATAAGCTCTCCCAGTGCTAATCATAACAAAATCTGTTATTGGCTGACTTATTATAATGATTTAAGATTCCAAGTCAGAATTTTCTTCCAAATACCTGCATGCATCTTGTTTCAGAGAAGATACCAATGGTCTAGGTCAACAACTTTCCTTAAGGCACTCCAGATACATTGTGTCCAAAGCCCTTTGGGGAAAGCTGTAGACTCAGTTGCTAACCTGGCACCAAAAAGGTTACTTTGTCTCCCCTTAAGCTCAATTGACTTGTCTGTCAGCTGAGATTATCATCATTGGCGTCCATCCATCAACAATTCACATTTTTTACTTCTCTTCAAAAATCATTAGCTGTATTCACTTGCAAGCTAGTGAGGATGCACCTATAATTGGTTGGGTGTCTACTATGTTTATTCAAATGGTCAGACTCCAGTGTTTTTTTGTTGTTTTTTTTGTTTTGGTAATGAATTTTTGGTCCATGTTTTGGCAAAATCTTTAAAAAATCTTCTCTGAAACCACTCAGCCAATTTGTGTGAAAATGCATTGGAACACTACTGGGGACCCCTTGTTTTCACCTGGTAATGCCTTATTTTTTTCTATTTGGGGAGGGGGTGTTTTCCTATTAGTACTTCTCCGAACCCATCACTCAGATTGTTTTATCTAAATATCGGTGGGAGTCCACAATATGAGGGGGTTAAACAGTTGCTCACTTGGTGGTGATACTTTGGATCCCCGACCTTTACTGAATTTTCATTTTGGGTACCTTTCAAAAACATGTTAATCAATACAGATTGCAATGGAAATTCACATTTTCAACTGTTTCTAAACCATCAACCAGATTCACTTCAAACTTGGTGGAATGTACCCTTGTAACCCTGGGTGTGTGTGTGCCAAGTTTCTTCAAATGGTCATATTCCAGAGGGGATTTTTTACATTTTTTATGCCTTTTTTTGTTCTGGTCTTTGGCAAAATCTTTAAAAAAAGTTGTCTCCAAATTCACACAGCTTTGAAATCACATAGGCACATTTCTGGGGACCCCCAGTCCTTAATTTGTTCAACAGGTGGGGCTGCAGTTTTCTTTCTGTCTTTTATGAATTTTTATTACTTTTCTCCATGTTGGATTTTTTTCCTACAAAACCGTCACTCAGATTGTTCTGAAACTTGGTGGAAATGTAGTCTGTGGGAGGTTTAATCAAATTTGGTCACTAGGTGGGGATGCTGTGGTCCCTGATTTTCAATTTGGGTGCCTGTCAGTTAGTACATGTATTCCTTTTGATTACTATGTGGGTAAATGGGAATTACGATGGAAACTCACTTTACTTGCTGTCCAAAATCCACACCCCCTAGACTAGAGTGGGACTTATTATGGGTTAAAAAGTCAAGGTCAGATGAGGATGGGATGTTCATTCGGCCCTATGGTTTGTTAATTTTTTTTGACAAAATCTTTAAAAAAATCTTCAAAACTGCCAAACCAATTGCTTTGAAGTTGCTCAGGGACACTTGGGAGTTCTGGTCTTTAATTGTTAAACAGGTGGTGGTGTTTTTTTAACATTTTTTGTATTTTCACTTTTCTTGACTTTTCTCCCAAACTGTGAGTTGTATCCACTCCAGACGTACTGGGAATGTACATGGACTTGATCTCCACCAAATTTGTTTACTACATGATGGTGCTGTCGATTTCTGAATTTTTAACATATCAAAATTTAGAAAAAACAAAAATGGTATATGTTCATGGTAGCAACAGTGATGATGTTCTTAAACAAAGGTGATATTGATATCATTCTAAGGTTCACAGGACCACTTTAGGCTGTGTATATAAGGTCAGCTGAGTACAGGACTATACATTTTTTTGTTGTTGTTTTTTTGTGTTTTTTGTTTTTTGTTTTTTGTTTTTTTTTTTTTTGTTTTTTTTTTGTTTTCTTTTTGTTTTCTTTTTTGTTTTTGTTTTTGATTTTTTTGGTTTGTGCAATGAGGTCTAAGTGGCTAAACAACAAAAAGAAGATACCAGGCTTTGTGTCATTTTCATTAAAATCATGTAAATGTTTGCAGTCAATGACAGGTGGACAGTAATTGTATTTGTAGAGTACCTGCTCCAGTATGACTTATGGCTCATTATTTCAATGCTGTCATATTGATTACTGATGAGTGTAATATACATATGTGAATGTGTGCAACCACGTTCAACAGTAGATGAGTTGATTTGCAGTGAGCAAGAACAATATTTTTTTTTTTAAATCAGCTTAGATTGGATTTTAAAAGGCAGAATAGAAATTTTGATTCCTATTATTTAGACCGTATTAAGCTAGAAAAAAGTTAAGAGATGCAGTAATTGAGGCCACACATATGCTAAACTAATCATGCTGTCAAATACTTGTGCTTCAGCATATTCATGATAGCAGGAGTCAGTGCAGCCAGGCAGTATATCACCACATGCTGTTGGAATTAATGCTGCAATGAAGTGCATTTGTACTGTTTCAGCATGTGACCAGTGACAGTGCTAAAGTAATGCATATCTGTCAACTTCCTCCTCTCAAAATTGGGAGGCACTTTTCTCCCGTGGGATTGATTTTTGACACTTCAGCCTTATGAGGCCTGAAAGGTATTGTCATCCCCTGTGTCATTGAGATCTGTCTGTCTGTCCATCTGTCCTATCTGGTGTTACCACTATAACTTGAGAAGTTTTTGAGGTGGGACTTCCAAATTGAATGTGACTGTACACCACTATAATACCTATTTTGTGTGTAAGCATGGTTGACCTTGACCCACTGTTCAAGGTCACTGGGGTCACATATGCAAAGCGACATTACCGCTCCAACTATTGAAAGCCTGCATCTGTCAACCTGAATCTTACACAAAAGAAGCATCCCAGAGTGTTTTAAAAGCCAATATAAAGTTAAAAATAAACAAATAAAACAAAATAAGTTGTTATATGTGCAGAGACTTGGTTTATTGCTACTGACTCGGGGGTCGAACATCCCGATCATGCAGGCTTCATCTGCTTCAGGGCTGATGCAAAACAGACCTCAACCAATCACCCTTACCGCGGCATTGCCCTACACATATATTCCAAACATGGAGTTCTTGTACAGGAAGGGTTACCAATAAATGCCAACAGGAATGGAGTCGCGTTTGTGATATCCAGATCAACAGTGGACAGCAAACCTGTACAGATCATAGGCATATACAAGCCATCTAACATACCTGTCAGCTATCTCCTCAACAGCCTTGGGTGTGTTATCAGATACTATGATCATGTGACCAACACCCAAACAGCAGTAGTCCTTGAAGATTTCAATGTTGACAGCTGGTCTGATATAGAAGACTGGACCTCCTTTTGTCACTTTTTCATGCATCATGGTTTAGTTCAAACAATCAACAAATATACAACTGACATGAGAACAACTCTGGACCATATTTACGCTAACATTGAACATTATGTCACTGGAGTAGAGGAAACCTTTTACTCTTCCCACAAAGGGATGGGGATTACAATCTTAATAAATATTCTCTGAACAGAACACGTACGTATCCCTGACATTTTGGAACACAAGTTATGATAATATTTAAGAACATGAATTAAAAAGATGAAGACATTAATTGCAGCCAAAGGGTACTCGGTGCTTTACGTGGTATTTTTTTCACTGGTGGATACACCAGATGGTACAGTGTCATTAGAATCTGTAAACCTAAGTACGACTAAGTCTAGCTATGTAAGACTTGATTGTCAAGCCTAACATCAAGCAAGCATCCACTGTCTGACAGTCTCTTTACACAATGTGTCAACCCCGAGGATTGCATGACAAGTGGCTCTGTAAAAGGTAGACAGGATGAATCTCAAGAAAGCAGTTAAGAAAACCAAAATAAGATTAAGAGCGCCGCATTGATGCCATTATGAAAAGTGACAATAATGGTATTGGGAAAACAATAAAGGGACTGTGAATTGAGGAAGCTTTTACAAAATCAAAGCATGTCAGAATGGAAGAATGCCACTGCTGTGTGTTATTGAATCATGCCAAGTGTTGTTTTTAGTCTGGTGAACTTGGTGTGGACAAAAGAATGGGCCACAAGTGGGTGGCCATATAGCTACTGGGCAATAGTGTTTGGGGAATGACTGCAGCTGCTATTGGACAAAGTTAAATGGCTGGTTTTTATAGGTGTCTTGCTAATTTTAGCCAGACAGCATAATGCAACTGCAATAAGAATGGGCTTTGTACACCCACATATGTACCCCTTACAAATTAGAAATGTTGGGAGTATGGTGGTTTTTGTCGTATTTCTGTCAGGTATGTCAGGATCATGCTGGTTATTGCTGGGTAAAAATACTTACTTTTGGTGTGTAAGGTATTTAGCTCCTCTGATTTGTCAGCCAGCTGAGCTTATAGGATGGATGGTGCTGGACAAATGGAAAGACAGTGGGGCATCTGTCTGTTGTCCATCATCTGTGGTCTATTTGCCTGTCCTTTCATATTTCACATTTCCGACTTCTTCTTGAAAGCCATGGTGCACAGGCCATATCTCTTCAAACTTGTCAGGGATGTACCTTGGGGGTGATCTCTACGATGTTTGTTCAAATGGTCAGGGTCCAGTGACTTAAAGATATTTTATAAATTTTTTGGGTTCATTTTTTTGGCAAAATATTGAAATTATTTTCTTCTCTGAAACCCCGTAGACCTTAATTTGTCCACCAGGTGGCACTGCATTTTTTCCTTCTGTTTTTTTTTAAATGAATTGTTTGTTTAAGCTATTTTTGACTTCTGAAAATGTCCCTTAGATTGTTCTGAAACATGTTGAAATGTAGCTTATGGAAGGGGCAAACTAAGTTGTTCTCTAGGTTTATATATATCTTCTGATCTCTAACTTTTTTTGGGGGGGGGGGATATTTATCAGTTTATGCATACATTCCCATCGATTACAATGCATTTCAATGGGGATTGCAATGGTAAGTCACATTTTTCACTTCTCCAAAACCCATCAACCAGATTCACTTCAAACTTTGTCGGGATCTACCTTGGCTGGGTCTTGACCAATTTTGTTCAAAATGCATGGTCATGCTTATTACTACAAAGGATCAGATGGTATAATGATGGATACTTACTAACACAGATCATAGCACTTGCAGACAGTGGCTTCATAACTTGATTAAAAGTATGTCTTGGATGGGATGAATGGACCCTTTTCAACTTTAATTAAAACCCGATATAAGATTGAGTCAACTGCTTTCCTAAGCCTTTAACCCAAGTCAAGGAAAGCTATTGACCTGGGGCACATTGAATTGACAGGTCTCGTCTGCAACTCCCATTCCTGTTGTTTTTCATTTGTGTTGAAATTACAGTGAAAAAAATTGAAGCAGATAACATTGACCAGCAGCCAGTTTAAGAGGAAAGGGTTAATAAGAGACAGTATAACCAATGCACAAATGAAAACATGGTTTCAAAAAAAGGGAAAATTTGTCAAAATGGATGATCACATTCAATCAAAAGGAAAGGAAATTAATTGTAACATTTATGAGTGAAATGAATTGATTGCCTACCTTTTTGTGATGTATTCTGCTGAAACGTTGAGATTTAGTGAGGAGCCTTAAATTAGATCCTATCCATAAAAACTGATGCAAAATGATACTCAGGTAAAAAATGATATTACTTTTTGTCTTCATCAATCAGACTTAATCAGTTCCCCTGCATGACTCCCATAAATTGCATGCAAGTTTGCCCATAAACATAACTGAAAGAACTTGATGGAATAAACATTGGAGGTGTAAGTTGACTGAACACTTTTAACTCTCACAATGTACGTTGACTCCTTGCAGATTTACATTACTCACACATTCATATTCCGACTGGAATCAGCAAGGGAGAGGTCACGTCCTGTGCTTCAATTTTACAAACTTCATTTACGCTCCATCAAATTACGAATATGAGACTCACAGACTATATGAAAGCTTCACTAGGAGCATGGAGTTTTTACAATGGAGATAAACATGTAGGCAATGTGCTGCACTCAAAACATACCACAATCCACCACAGGAGACCTGAAGTTGTCAAATACACCGCAAGAGTACTTTCACACCCACAGACCCGGCCGCCTCAGACCAAGTAAACAATTTGGTTGCAGGCTCACCTCCTCCAAATTCCCTGATACTCTCTGTTCCTTGCTGTGCATAGTAGACGATGTAGGATTGCATGTGCTCCAGGGCTTATTTGTCACCTTCCTGTGGTTGTTGGCGAGCAAATTATTGTTAGAAGAATAAACCTGACAGAAAGAAGTGTTTCAATAAAAGCCACTGTTAAAACATCAATACATTGTTTATTGCAATTTTTCAGACAGCATCAGTGAGTCAGTTTACTGATACTTTTTACTTAATTGGTCCTAAGCAGGCATCATTAGCAAACTTATTTTCAGAGGCCACTTGAAGTCATCGTGCTGGATGTTCAGCATATTTGCTCAAAAACATCGTCAAATTAATTGAATGCCCCTGTGTGATCATTTTGAACACTTTGAATGCATACTTCTATATTTACCTACACATTTCTAAGGTTGCTACATGTACATTCATGAATTCTAATTTTTTTTTTTTGACAGATGATATTTTACATTCAGTGTGCATGACAGATTACTGGTATTGGATGATAATTATATTTTCAGACTTGTTCATAAAAAGAATTATGGATTGACTCCTTCAATGCTTATCACAACTAAAGTTGTGCTCATTCAAATAAATACAATGATTCCAGATTCAATTTCCTTATAACAAGGTTAGGCATTCAAGTATTCAAGCCTGCAATTTTAAAAATATAAGACTGGTCCCAATCGAAAAAAAAAAAAAATAACTATTTGTGCTTTGGGTGCATATTAAAGCACAGCCAGGAAAGTTGTTGACTTAATTAGCCTCCAAGTAAGCACTGAAAATGTTAGTCTAAACTCAGTACTGTTTCCAGCCGTTATAACATGATTTAGCTCTAAAAGGATTACTATCAATTTAAAATTGAAGGCGTGGGGGCAAGAACATTCCAAGTGACTTTGAAGGCCGATGCCAGAAAGTACCAATTTCTATACAATTTCCCATAGCTTTGGTACTTGGTAGCACTGGGGTTTAAAGTCACTTAGAACGTTCTTGTTTCCAGCCCTTTCATTGCTACATCTACTGGCTGGTACATGTATAATAGATCTAGTACTGATAGACTCCGTAAGACTAGTCGAAAACTGCTCCTTTCAATGGGTAGTATATAACACTTGATGATTTGTACTATGGATACAGACCCCAAAAGGCCATAAAATGTACAGCAGCAGTGTTCACAGCAGTCATTTTAGTTACACATGAGTTTAGTGACAGACGCTCATACCTGTGTGACCTTGGGGAAACAAGTGGTTTGGGAGGGCAATGATATATTGGTCAGTGGGGATGATGTGACCTACAGTCTGTCTGAAGACCTGGTGGGACCTCTGAATTTAATTTTACAGATAACACCATATCTTTATATTTAAATGCACTTGGCCTATATGATTTCTCTTTGCCTTACCAACTCACACAATTTTTCAAATAATGATATAGAACAATGTACATGTTTTTCCTTCAAAAAAAAAAAAACACAAGCAATCTTGTCATTTCACATAAAAGACATACCTCTGGGGGAAAAAATTCATCAACTGTGTCAAACTGTGATATAGTTACTAAATCATTTAGGCCTATGTCTCGAAAATCATTTCCAATGCTAGAGAAGTATGAAAGGAGACCAAACATGTCTGTATTATACTTACTAAATGTACATGTATTTCTGTTCATATAATAAGCTGGAGTCCAGATTCATGACCAGGATTCCGCTCTATATTCTCAGGGACCAAGATTTACATGTGAGCAGCACCAAGTTGCTTTTGTTTTCTTTAACTGTTGGGAGAAAATGAGTTAATTGTCTATTTTATGAGCATGAAACAGATGCTTTTGAACTATTCAAAGGTGATGCAATCAAAATGTGACATACATGTACATGTGTAGCCTTTTGCTCATCACACTTCTGGAACCAATGACTTCAACCACAGTGGAGCAGTAAAAACTCCCTCTTGGTGAATCACATTCAAACTAGAGTGTAGTGTACATGCTTAAAATTATTTAGCAGAAAAATTAACTACTATTTACTGAACTGCAGATTGCTAGAGGTTTGTATGACAGAAACCAGTCAGTAGCAATGCCTCCATGAGTTCATTGGTTTGCACTACTGCATGGGATTCATCATTCCAAAAAAACTGGATAATTGTGTGAAATAATTATATACTGAATAGAAAGCAATGCAAGTTATATGTATGCCAGAGAGGTTGACATCCTCTGTGCACATAGAATGTATACATGTACAGTAAAACCTCTATAACCGAACACTTCCGTATACCGAACAACTCTCTATACTGAACACCATTTCTCGGTCCCAAATACATACTTTCAATGCTACATGTATCAAACCTCCCTATACTGAACACTTTTTTTTGGTCCCAAGGGTGTTTAGTATAGGAAGGTTTCACTGTACGTGTAGTTACTTTAAGGCACTATTGCTTGGGCAATTATAATACATATTGGCAATTAAGACACACTGTAAAGCTGTTTTTTTCACAAGCTGTAGGACATATCCTTTCAACTTCTGAGTTATATTTGTGAGGAAAAAAAAAAAGAGGAAAACCAGTATGTCAACTCTTTACTTATCAGTTGACAGATGCAGGACCTTCAGGTATAAATTTACATCCAAGTGAGTTTTTGGCACAGTTGTCTGAGGAAAGCTTTTCAGATATCAGTTGTCCATCAGATGTTTCTTGGGCACAATTGACAGAGGCTGGATCTTTACATGTGGCTGTCAACTATCAGCCAAGTGTCCTTTTATACCCCAGGGCTTGAAATTAACTAATTTCGCCACCGGTCAGAACACTAGCCAATGAAAATAATCCACAAGCCAGCTGACAGAGGCATGAGCCGAAGTATGTAACACCAAGGGTGGGTGAGTGCAGAAGGAAATATTCCCCTCCCCCTAAAGGGGTGCTCTTCCCTGCAAAATTGTCAAAATTACCATGCTCAAAACATGTTCTGGTGCATTCTAGGGACTTCATTATTGCATTACTTACACATTTCAGAGCCAATACGGAGCTATCATGCATAATGCTATAGGCTGTGAATTGTGTTTTTTAGGTGCACCTGACTACAGAGTACACTGGGGTGACTTTTCCCCTCTTTGTGCTTCAATGTCGACTGAAATCACATATTGTGTTAAACTGATAACCTCAAGTTCTCACTGATGTGGCTTTTCTTGTGCTTGTCAAAGGACCACACTCACAGGACATGACGGACCCTGCAAGCTGTGGCATCATCAGCAAATCAACGCAATTGCCTCACAAGTGCGCAGAACTATGAGCACAAATGCTAGAACAGAAAACATGTATACTGCCTGTCAGATGACTGGGGAATGACACTGTTGTGTGCTGAGCTTTTTTTTTTTTTTAACTTTTGCCCCCAGAAACAAAGACAAACATACACCTGCCAATTTAAACTAGCAGCCCCTGATTCCAATTCTACCCACCCACTGTAAAATTTACTCGCATTTGGCGGATGGTGGGTGCTAATTTCGAGTCCTGGTGGCCTCTGCAAACATAATTTTTGGGGATGCTGAAATCAGTTTGTCTGTCCATGTGTGCATCTGTCTGTGGACAGAATCTGGTGTGTGCAACTCCACCCTAAACTTTCCAACAGATTTCTGTTCAAACTTGACACTTAACTGCATGTAGGCGTACATGAAGACAAGATGTTCAGCTGCGACTAGATATGCCCAATGACAAGCAAATCTGTGTTGGCTACACAATCTTGTGGGCACAACACCTGCCACTTTTGCACGAGTTTTCTTTGCAAGGCGACACAGTAAACACACAATATGTAGGTGAGCATGAAGGCAGCAAGTTCAGCTGTGACCAGATACCTCTGATTCAGCAATCTTTGTTGGCTGTAGGGCACATCTGAAGACTCAATCTTGTGTGCACAG
The DNA here is from genome assembly GCA_964020975.1 of Hermodice carunculata. Classification (NCBI taxonomy): domain Eukaryota; kingdom Metazoa; phylum Annelida; class Polychaeta; order Eunicida; family Amphinomidae; genus Hermodice; species Hermodice carunculata. Next base: position 90,388,870 of record OZ026614.1, on the reverse strand, counting down.
CTCCTCCTACACCTCTGTCTGTGTTTCTTTCAAACTTGGCATAGTAATGAAAAACGATGTGTAAATGTGCATAAGATGAGATATTTGGAGTAATATCAGCATAGGTAAGTACACTTACCTCTCGATCACCATTTGCTTAGACCTCTGTGTCCGGGTCGAACGCCCATGAGATCTAGTTGGGTTTCACTCACTTGATTCTGAAAACCTGACGGTCCCGTGGCGCCATCTCTCCGTTCCTGTGAAAGTGGTGGTGACTCCCTGTGATGTGCATGCTCCCCATCTCATCCTTCCTGTTTGGAGATTGGTCAGTTGATATCAGCTATAAGAGGAAGTGGGGTTGGTCGGGTGGGCTTCTCTGGTGGTCAAAAGGTAAATGTACTTAATAGTACTGATATTACTCCAAATATCTCTTAGTTATATAATGTTACCTTTCAACCACCGTTTGCCAATATACTAGCATATAGATGGAGGGTGTAACGTTACTGACACACTGACCTCATTTGACCAGCGGGACCGGCAGCCTGAGGGTAACCATCAGTTCAAGTGAGGAGGCGATGTCTGAAGGGAAAACCTCATAGGTACGTGGAGTTGAGGCTGCCGACAGCAGAATCTGGCCAAAACCGGAAACCTTCCTTACCAATTAACCAGCATTGGGACAGACTAACCCCACCCCGATCCCCACCCCACCCCCGTTGCTCACTCACCAACATGACAGCTGTGCACCTCGTGGGTAGATGCTATCGGTTTCAGCTCCATCAGACCTGGAGATCTTAACAGGCTTAACAGGACCTAGTCGTGAAACTGGTGGGTGCTGGGGGAGGGGGGGGGCTGTATATGGTTCCCTGGACAGTGGACTCCTGTGTCAGAATGGCAATAGGCTGGGACGACCGGACAAACTGCCTGATACTGTTCGATATTAGGTCAACTAGGCGTTAGACCCTACAAGGCCCACCAAGAAATGTGCTGACCTAAAGGCCTGCATTGAATCTAAACCACAAGAGCACCATAAGCTGGAACATGGTGGCTGCTCTGATGGGATCAAGAAGGCCTAACAAACAAGTATCAGAACCTAAGCAAAGGAGCCTGTTATGCCCGCAAAGGCGTACATGCCTTCCTCGAGCACTATCATGTCACACAAGTGTTGGTCTGCAAAGGTCGTGTACAATCGCCAGCGACAGGCCCACAGAATGTCAACAACCCCGATGTTCCACAGGGCACGCCAGGAAGCACTGAAGGCTTGCACCTCGTGAGGTCTTTGCCGAGACAAGCTGCAAGGCGCCAGGCGTTTCCAGTGTGATCTCATAGGCCTTGAGAGTGTGGTTGGCAATCCCAATTGCAAGATGTCGTGATCTGTTTGCAGAGATGCCATTTAGACAATCAATGTGACCAGTTTGTTTAGACCTGCCCTAAGGATGGTCTATCAATGCAAGGATTAATATATCTGATGGGGAGGGGGGGTCTAAATTGTCAGTGATGACTGTGTTCTAGTTGGCACAGGTGATAGAGGAAGGATTTTTAGGTATCTGTTCAGCTTCTGAGGGATGTATTGGAAATCACTTTATTTTCGCATATGAAAATTTTAGCATTTTTTCATCAATTGAAAAAAATGCACTGTCATAAATTCAAGGTTAAACTTTCCTTTAGTCTAGATAGATATATAGGGTTGATGATTTGTAAAATTTTTGTTCTCTTTTAAGTTTGGAAATTTAACAAAACAGTGAAAATTTTGAAATAAAAAATAACACAAAAGTATAGCAATTTACAGTTATACCCAGAATCCACCAGAGTGATCCATTTTTGTCACAGCAGTCAGAGGCCCCAATTGGCAAAATAATTCTCCTTATCAGATTAATTAGTACCAGGAAACAAGGGAATAGAGCAGAGATATTATCCACACTCTAGTTGGGCTTTCAAGCCCTCAAAATAAGACTTGTTTAGATGTAACTTTAATCATGCTTAAACCGTCAAGGTTTTTCAAGTTATGAGTGCTTTATTTAATGCTACAAGAAGTATATATCTGTGAATCCAAGCAGTTTAATGTGATAGCAAGTAGTATCACATATTCACTTCAACCAACATTTATTCACTTTCTTTCCATATACATGTGTGGTGTACTTTGCATGATTATGTACATTCAGTTTATTTTTTATTCATTCATTCATTCATTCATTCATTCATTCATTCATTCATTCATTCATCCATTCATTTTTCAAACAAGGTGCCCACTGAAAAATGATGAAAACTCCTCTATTAAATCAGGAACAAGGTCACAGCACTACCCTTTGACAGAAACTCTGTTCAAAATTGACCACCATGGATGAAATCTAAAAGTTCATATGGTAGAGCTCTCCCTTCTGCCCACACGCACCCCTTTCACCCAGAACACACTGCAGGCAGGTGCAAAGGCATTGGCTGATCCATGGAGCCTGTCAGTCTCAACATCACAAGGAAATGATCTCTTGGTCAGTCTGATGTTCACATTTTATGTTCAGGACTCTTTTTCTCAATGATTTTCTGCTTTGGTAGGCACACAACGTGCCCAGCCTTTCAGAAAATTGCTCACATAATTTTCTTAACTATATGGATACAGTCTTAAGCTCCTGTTCTCAGCCCTTAGTGGTGCTGGTGTTCAATCGTTATATTAAAGCCGGATAAAATACACTCGCTGACTCCAGCCATTCATTTACAGCAACCTTATTTTCAAGTTGTTTTTTTTCTTTTTTTTTAAGTAGACAGGTATTGACTCAAATTTTTATTGAGCATCACAACCCACATAACTAATGTTACTAGGGTCAGTGTTTAGGTACAGTATATAAAGAACGGACGGCATCCGTTAATTCAGTCTCTTATGAGCCTGGCACTGGGCGAAACCGGTCAGACTGTTCCAACATACAAACTGGCACATTTGCCTCCATGGCACTCGCCTGGTTGAACATTATTTTTAAGTTCACTGCAATTAAAAATTGTTTTGAGTTATGATTTACTGTGACAACTATTCTCGTGGTAAAAGGTCGAACCTCTATGCCACACAATCAGTCATGTATTCTGATGTTGGTCTCAAGAACATGCAGGTTCCACTAGACTTTATAGAGCTTGAATATGCAGTTTGTTAACATTGCTTTTACACATGCATACAGAGGTTCCCCTCTCATGAGGCTACCACTGCTCCCAGAAGGGGGAAAAACCTAGACACTGTACAGACTTTAGAGTTTGCATATACAATTTGTTAACAGGTACAATTTAATTAAAATGGTACTGAGGCATGAGAAAGTGAGTGGATGGCTTGTGGCAAGGAAGCGTCTTGAGAGGAGACCTTCCAGTACAGTAACAGGATGGAGCCAGGCAGCATCCAGGTGCAAAATGATAGATTAAACACATAATGTTACATAAACAGCAAATTTTCCAATGTCAAAGGAACTTGACTGGTTGACAGGTCTGTTTACTCCTTTAATGTCAAATTTTGGACTGAGTCAACAGCTTTTCTCTGCACACATTAGGCACATGAATATGCACCGAGAAAAGCCGTTGACCTGGGATATTTTCTCTGGAACTATAGATATGCTGGTAATTGAATGAAAAATCTTTTTACGAGGAATATGAATCCGAGATCCTAGTGATAATTCTGAATAGTTTGACTGTAATAGATCGACTTTAGATGTGATTGGCACTGAAAGAGTTAATATTTTCCCAGTCAAACTGGTCTGCTGTGCATGGGTCATTTCAAAGATCATCTGCTTCAGCTTTCCGCAGTACAGCCTGGTCACGCAGTGCCCAGGGTATTTGCCCAGGAAAGCTGTTGACTATTTCTAAATAATGTGAGCTTTAAGGTTGACCCCAACTCATGACATACATGTAAACGTGGGTCAACAACTTTCATTGGGAGGGTTTGGGCAGTGAGAATGTATCACATATCGAAGAAAACTGTTTACGTGAGACATAGAACAGAGAATCCTTTGCGGAGATTATTCATGCAAAAAGAAAAGAAAAAAGTGATGGTGCAGACTGGATTTGAGACATTATCCAGTCATGACTTGTGGTAGCAAGAGCTGATAATCTTTCTTCCCCTTTAATAAAAACCAGTCAACTTTTACACGCTTTTTTGTTTTTTCCAAATTGCAAGAGAAAATTGTCAGGAGAAGCTGTTTGATAAGGGCCCCTGCAGCAGCCCAAGGGTTTGTCCTTTGTATAAAATAAAGTATGTATGCCTGGCATGCCTGTCACATGCAGCTGATTACGCAGAATTTTTAGTATCCCATCGGGATCATCAAAGCACATGCATGAATCTAACATGTGCCTCGCCAGATGACGCCCATAATAACACGGTGTTCACGGCTCCCTGTGGAAGCCATGCAAAATTCACCACGCCACAAGTAGACCCAAAGCAATAGATTGGGGATTTGACACCAGGCATATTTAATATGTGTCACAACTTACAGCTTAGCTCTTGATGATTGGGTGCTGTGATGGATAGGTATGATATATTATTGAAGACAGGAGTCTTGCCAATTATGGCCTGGTCGTGTGTTTTAGCCGTGCTTCATTAGGTGGTGATTAGCACGTGATTGTTGTGCAGATGACAGAAGGTTAATGGCTTTGGTGATGTATTGACTTGACATTTGACACATCACTGGTAGGGTATGAAGTATGGTCTGGGGGTCACCCGGGGTGTCCTTGAAAATCGCATCTTAAATCATGCAGTTAGTCCTTTCTCATTTGTCAAATTAATGAAAATCTGCAAACAAGCCATTGAATTCTTAGACTTCTCTATCGTTTGATCCGCAGGCCATGTAGCCTTCTTGCAAATCTAGTAGTTATCGAAAACTAATTCTCTCCATCCAGCCCAGAAGGCACTATCAGTTCTGGACAAAGTTAACATTACTACTGGTGTATACAATGTATCAGCAACTTGTAAATTGGGGGTAAATAGAGGGAGAGTTTTTAGGGATGTGGGAAGTACATGTAGATAAGTGTAGGGTCACTCAACCCTCTGAAAGGCAAACTGTTGGCAGTGGAGCTGTATACAGTAACACATATACATGTACATGTATTATATATTGGGGTAGATCTCCTGTGGGACAGTTTGTGGAAACATACGAAAGGAAATACAAAGCAGGGGAGAGTCCAAACTGCATGCACTGGTTGCTCAGCTGCTGAAGAAACTCAGACAAAAATGACCTCATGACAAGATACAGGAGAGCCAAGACAGATTGTTGACAATTTGTCCTCCCAACTTTGTATTTGTTGCTTTGAGTGTGACAAAACCTTGTTACATTGGTCCAGCTTCAAAACTATACATTGCTTCAAAAATAGTGCATCTTCTCATTGATGGTTAGATAAAAAAAAAATTGGAAATTAGGGTGTAGGTGATTGAGATGATGTTACTTGACATTTTGTTAATGTAACAATAATATGAGAAGACAATGGAAAACTATGCTTATGTATTTGAAACAATATAAAACTGAACCACCTAAGTACATGAAGCCATGAATGTGACACAAAATCCATGTTATTTTTATGTCCCCCTTCAAAGAAGATGGGGCATATAGCGTTGCACATGTCGGTCGGTCTGTCGGTCGGTAGACTGTGGTTTCCGCACAATAACTCAAGAAGTTATTGAGCTAGGACTTTGATACTTTATAAGTGTGTCATTCTAGTCAAAAGCTAGGCGAAGTTTGAAGATGGATGACCTTGACTAAATTTCCAAGGTCACAGTGGTACCTGAGTTAACTTTGGTTTTTGCACAATAACTGAAGAGGTTTTTAAGCTGGGCCTTTTATATTGCACATGACTATAGTCCATATTTGGGGCTAGGCGAAGTTTGAAGATGGATGACCTTGACCTCATTTTAAAGGTCACAGAGCCACTTTACTGAATGTGGTTTCATGCTTTCTGCATGATAACTTATACCTTGGAGCTAGAACTTTTATATTGCCCAGGTTTATGGTTCTCTGTAAGGGCTAGGTTAATTTTGAAGATGGGTGACCTTGACCCAGTTTTCAGGGTCACAGAGAGATTGTAGTTAAACTGTGGTTTCCGCACAAAGAAGTTTTTGAGCTAGGACTTTGATACTATACAGGTGTAACATTCTTATCAAAAGCTAGGCGAAGTTCGAAGATGGGTGACCTTGACCTAATTTCCAAGGTCACAGTGGTACCTGAGTTAACTTTGGTTTCCGCACATTAACTGAAGAGGTTTTTAAGCTAGGACTTTTATATTGCACAGGATTATAGTCCATATTTGGGGCTAGGCGAAGTTTGAAGATTGATGACCTTGACCTCATTTTAAAGGTTAAAGTATAAAGATATGTGACATTGATGTATGATTAACCTTCACTAATTTTGTAAGGTCACGAGTGCCCCTTCTACCACTATCAATAGGGTAGCGAGGGCAAGGGTAGCGAGGGCAAGGGTAATGAGGGAGGGGGGCATCTATGTTTTACAAACATATCTTGTTTATGCTACAGTTAAATAGCTGGTTAAAGGTGTTTTATAATTGCCTAATTATTTAAATATTGAGACTTCAAAGTTGAAATTTCAAAATCATTTTGTAAAAAGAATGATTACCACTTGTATAAAAACCTTCAACATTCTCCCCTAAGCTCCATCTTTCACTCAACAGGTGGGCTTGGAAGGTCTGACTAGTGCTGCTACTTAATTCATAGCCTGGGGGCATTACTTCAGTGTCTCATACAATATCCCAATTCTGGGGCCCACAGCTGCCAACAACTGATAATTTCAAGGCATGGTATTTACATTTTTAGGTAATGCTCACACTGGAAAGAATCCCATTTTTTATTTTACTTAACATTCATTTGACAAATTAACCTTCTGTTAACACTAATCACACATATATTTTGGATACTACGTCTTCAAAATATCAAATCGGGACTAACCCACAAACTTGGCTGCCATTTTGAAAATTGTGGATTCCACACCCAATGGTTTGTAAATAAGGGCAGTAGTATTCAGACCATCTAATGGGGGATTATGATATATGAAACCAAAAGTATATATTTTGCAAATATATCAGAGCATCAATAATGATATGATATATACTGTGGAGGCAATTCACTTTGATATCCAAATCAGCTGTGTTTTTGTGCAACTGTCTCTCAATGCGCCAAGTTCAAAATGGTATGTGATTCGCTGGCTCGAGGTATCGTATCACATTTTGACATGTAACTGAAGATGATAACTGGTTCAGACACAACCAAGTGGGCAGATTAAAGTTAAGATAGTAAGTCATGTTTTAAAAGTACATGTACTTTAATGATGCTTTGCCAGGGTAACTCGGGGAACGGACACCTAGAACCTAGTGAAATATTACGATAATGATCACCAAACAACGGGGCCTATGCTGTTTCACTGAACAGTGGTGGTAATTCAGCTATGCTGTTTCCCCGGCCCAAGTTAACCCTCCAGACAAGTTGAAATAAAATACTGTGTTTGAGTTGACTTTACTGCAAAATAACGGCACATGACAGTCCCTTTTTCGACAAAATCTTTCAACCAGGGCTATGGCTAGGCTGTTTCAGTGAACAACTGTGGCTATGCAGCTCTGCTCTTTCCCCGGCCCAAGTTAACCCGCCACTCCAGACAAGCTGAGGAGCTTCTTTGGAATACAGTCTGGGTTTTCAGCAAACAGAATAAAGCACATATGTTTGTTGTAACTCAACTACTGGTTTGCTCTAACTCAAGTTAGGACTGCTCTAATGTGGGTTAAACTAGTTGGGGTAACTTAACTTAAGTTAGGGCAGCCTCCTTGTATGTATAAAATATTTAATAAGTAGGGGGCTGTTTCTTATATTTTTCACCACCCCTTCATTCATGTAGGCCTTAACTACTGGAAAGTGATGGTGGTCCATGACTTTCAAGAGGCTGCGCATCACAGTTTGTACCAATTTGATAAAATCAAGAATTTAGGTGAATTACATTGAGTATTTCACAAACTATGGTTTCAAAATAAGCTGCACATAATAAGTCGAGTCAACACTTACTGAATAACCATGTATTTCACAGTTTGAACACCCACAGAAACTGGGATGCTGGTCGCTTGAAGTGGTTACCCGAGCTGACACCTTTGCATACAGCACTTGTTTCTAATTAAAAAGGATTATATTATGAAATATTCAAAAAGAAATATTTGGGACTCTCTTGTCCATAGTGCATGCCCCCCCCCCCCCAAAAAAAAACAAAAAACAAAAAAACAGTGTTCGCACAACTTTTTCACAAATGTTGACTGAGAAACTGGAGAATATAGAAGTAATGAGCCTAGCGTCTGTGAATTCCCTGTTGGTTAATTTATTTAACAATTAAAGTGCAACATTTCTTTCATATTTGCACTCATTCACAGACCAAGAAGACGCAATTCTAACTGCATATTTTTTTACTAAGGGGCCATTCAACATTATCAGTGTTTCCATATTAGTACACCTATCAGCGGAGGAATTCGGAACTCAAAACTCATTTATTTCTATAACATTACTATCTGTTTGATTCACTATGATTGGTTCTGAATGGGAATTGTATTTACTACATGTACAACTTATGCAGCGTATTGCTTTTTAGTCCCCCGCCCACTTGGTGGGGGACTATAGGTTTGCACCTCGTCCGTCCGTCCTTCCGTCCGTCCGAAGCTTCTTCGGGCCATATTTCCAACACCATAACACCCACAGCTACCAAATTTAATGTGTTTGTACTTCCTAGGATAGAGGTGTGTGGTGTGCCAAAAGTAGGTCACTAGGTCAAATATCTTGGTCACAGAATACATATGTATGAAAAATCTTGTCCGGGCCATAACTTTTTTGTCCTTTTACTTAGAGTCATGAAATGTTACACAAATGTGAAGCTTAGTCTAAGAAAGTGTCATAAAGCAAAACTAGGTCACTAGGTCAAATATTTGGGTCACCACGATATGTAAATATACAGAAACAAATTTTGTCCGGCACATATCTTCCCTATATTAATGCTACCTCTTCAATTTTTTTATGGTGGGTAGACCTTAGGTAGTAGCTGTGCATAGGCATTGTTTTGTGTGGCTAATTACTTGCATTAATTAATTATTTAACAAAGTTCGTTAAGCAAGACAAATTTTGTCTGGGCCATATCTTCTAAACTATAAATGCTAGCCCTTTGAATTTTTTGTGGTGGATAGACCTTAGGTAGTAGGTGTGCATAAGCATTTTTTTGTGTGGCTAATTACTTCCATTAATTAATTAACAAAGTTCGTTAAGCAAGACAAATTTTGTGCGGGCCATATCTTCTAAACTATTAATGCTAGCCCTTTGAATTTTTTATGGTGTGTAGACCTTTGGTAGTAGGTGTGCATATGCATTGTTTTCTGTGGCTAATTACTTCCCTTAATTAATTAATTAATTAACAAAGTTCATTAAGCAAGCTCAAGATACAATACAAATTTTGTCCGGGCCATATCTTCTAAATTATTGATGCCAGCCCTTTGATTTTTTTTATTGTGGGTAGACCTTAGAGGGGATATGGTAATGGGCACCGTCCGTGTGTCCGTCCGTCTGTCCATCTGTCCATGATTACTGTGGGCGGGGGATATGGCTAGCGTCAGCGGCTACTTGTTTTCTGAAGTTATTCAATTTTTGAAAGTTTAAGTCCCCATAGAAGTAATCCACAATAAATATGTGGAAGTATAAATGAGTTGTACATACAGTTATTTTAATGTTCAGCGGAAGTTGATGTTTAAGTTTAATTAGAATTGCAATTACTTTTGATATTTTTGTCGAAATTTTAGTAATATGCTCATTCCATGACAACTTATCATCAATTGTAAGCCCTAGAAAGCTGGAAGACTTGGGTTATTGGGATATTATCCATTAGTAAGTATGGTTTATTAACTTTTTTATTTGAATAATGAAATATCATGAATTTTGATTTATCAACATTTGATAATAATTCATTAACTTGACAGTTTTTTCCAAGTTCTCTGTGAATAGTTTCGGTAACATCATCAATACATGAGTGAACATTTAGTGTAGTAGATAAGGTGGTATCATCTGCATTCAATATAAAATTAAATAAATTACTGGCATTAGATATATCATTCATGTAAATAATGAAAAGAAAGGGGCCCCAAAATAGAGCCCTCAGGTACCATTACTCCAGTTATGTCTCCCGGTGGAAGCCGGGGGACATATTGTTTTAGTGCCCGCTTCTTCTTCTTCTTCTTCTTCTTCTTCTTCTTCTTCTTCTTCTTCTTCTTCTTCTTCTCCTCCTCCTCCTCCTCCTCCTCCTCCTCCTCCTCCTCCTCCTCCTCCTCCTCCTCCTCTTCCTCTTCTTCTTCTTCTTCTTCTTCTTCTTCTTCTTCTTCTTCTTCTTCTTCTTCAACAACACTTGGTTTCCGTGCAATAAGTCTTGAACGACTTGACAGAATTTGATGAAACTTGGTAGGATTATGTATCTTGGCAAGACCTAGGTTGAGATTGTATTTGGGTGACCTTGACTTATTTTTCAAGGTCACAGGGTCACTTATGTGAAATTGGTTTCCGTGCGATAAGTCATGAAGAAAGTGATGGAATTTGATGAAACTTGGTAGGATTATGTATCTTGGCAAGACTTAGGTTGGGATTGTATTTGAATGACCTTGAGCGAATTCTCAAGGTCACAGGGTCACTTATGTGAAATTGGTTTCCATGCGATAAGTCATGAAGAACTTGATGGAATTTGATGAAACTTGGTAGGATTATGTATCTAGGCAAAACCTAGGTTGGGATTATATTTGGATGACGTTGACCCAATTTTCAAGGTCACAGGGTCACTTATGTGAAATTGGTTTCCGTTTGATAAGTCATGAAGAACTGGATGGAATTTGATGAAACTTGGTAGGATTATGTATCTTGGCAAGACCTAGGTTGGGATTGTATTTGGTTAACCTTGAGTGAATTTTCAAGGTCACAGGGTCACTTATGTAAAATTGGTTTCCGTGCAATAAGTCTTGAAGAACTTGATGGAATTTGATGAAACTTGGTAGGATTATGTATCTAGGCAAGACCTAGGTTAGGATTGTATTTTGATGACCTTGAGAGAATTCTCAAGGTCACAGGGTCACTTATGTGAAATTGGTTTCCGTGCGATAAGTCTTGAAAAACTTGATGGAATTTGATGAAACTTAGTAGGATTATGTATCTAGGCAAGACCTAGGTTGGGATTGTATTTGTATGACCTTGAGCGAATTCTCAAAGTCACAGGGTCACTTATGTAAAATTGGTTTCCGTTCGATAAGTCATGAAGAACGTGATGGAATTTGATGAAACATGATACGATTATTATCATGGCAAGACCTAGGTTGGGATTGTATTTGGGTGACCTTGAGCGAATTCTCAAGGTCACAGGGTCACTTATGTGAAATTGGTTTCCGTTCGATAAGTCATGAAGAACTTGATGGAATTTGATGAAACTTGGTAGGATTATGTATCAAGGTAAGACCAAGGTTGGGATTGTATTTGGGTGATTTTGACCTAATTTTCAAGGTCACAGGGTCATGTATGTGAAATTGGTGTCTCTGCAATAAGTCTTGAAGAACTTGATGAAAATTGCTAGAGTAATGTATCTAGGTGAGAGCTAAAATAGGATTGTAATTTTCAAGCAAACTTGGTCATATGTAATTTGTTATCACCTGTAGCTTATTCAGAGACGTAAGTGTTCCACCGGGAGACATTTGATTTTCTGTTGGAAAATCAGTCTGTTCTAGTTTTTGTTTGTAACAGTTTTGGGTTAACACCATCGAAATCTACATACTGTTTCTGGTTATTCAAATTACTCTCTAAACCAATTTGGGGCTTTTTAAATTTGAACAGGTCATGACAGGGACACTTATTCACTAAATTTTGAAACTGTTGATCAATGTCTAAGTCAAAATCAATCATTTTTAAAATTTTAATTATGCAGAGGTGAGGGCTTAGCCAAAAGAGTACTTTTTAAAATGTTCAGAATTTTGAATGATGCCCAAGCCTAAAGCAAATTAATGCAAAGCCACAAGGCTTTGAATTTACACCAAGGAAACATACAGGCCTCAGTAACTCAAGTACTTATGTGTACTGCAGGACAAAAACTGAAGAATTTATTGTCACATTGGCAATAATATAATGGACAGAGATTGCAAAAGTATTGCAAAATTGATGTACATTAGCGGACAAAATTGTAAAAGATACAGGTACAGTGACACCTTGATATAGATTACACCATCTGTTCCTTGTCAAACCAGTTAGATATATGACTGTGTCAGATCAATGAGTCGAATAGCAGAACAATCTGACAGTAAGTTGCTAATGTTGAATCATGTAAAATAAAGGAAGAGCCTTGTCTACCAGCAAACTGTTCCCAGCAATATTTGCTTGTGTCAGTGACATGTACATGTGTGAGTCAAATTGGTACAAGCCCTAGCATTTTCTTAGAAACCCGTATTGTAAGTGGGAAATGTGTTACCATGGAAAAACAGGAAAATACCTTGTGGGCATCCAGATGAGGACTTGGCACACCAATATTTAATGCAAGGTGTCACCTGTAGACATCTGCCTTTTCTTTTTAACGAGAATTTTTTTCGTTTATTTTCCATTTGCTGTCTGTGTTGCTGTCAAAATGGTATACCTTGCAGCACTTTTTTAAGATAATTTCGATGCAACTCTGTCTTGCTTTTTGATCACTAAGGTTACTGAAACAGCGAGACACACTGCCATGAGGTATTGACTCAGTGCCCCCTGGTGGGCATAAAGACAAATCTGCAAGAAAGAAATGAAATGACAGTGCAGCATGCCATCCCCAGGGATAACAGAGTCCATTAGCATTATGATCTATCACAGTGAACCAGGCAAAAAAATATAATGGTCCATGAGCTTTTAGGCATCTATGTTCCCACAAACCTAAAATGTATAGCTACGCAACTGACTTTATGAAGAGACAATTTATTTCAGTTGTTTTCTTACTGACAACAGCTTTGCCCTAAATTGCCAATACTTTCATTGATATGGAAAATATTAATCCTTGACTCAAGTTTCTGTTGGGTAAATATTTGACAATTTAACAAAAAGCCTCGGAAATTATACCATAGCATACTGTATTTACATGTATTTATAGTTTCTTTCTCCAGATGCTATACCAATTATAACAGATTTTTTTTTAAGCTCATTTGACGTGTTAGTCAGTGGAGCTCTTGGAAGGCCGGTCTGTTGTTCCATCTTTGCATATGGGATTGTCTTCTTAGCATGATCACTTTAGAACCATTTCTTCCTTTCTAATGTAAATTACAGCATTTTTCTGCCTTTCTTTGTGACATCCATGACCTCAGCTTTCCCTGGTTTTTTGTTGTTTTATTATTATTTTTTATATTTCTTTTGCATTGTGAAAGGATTTTTTCAGTAAAAAAAATTGCCAGTCTTATGCTTGATAGATGATGGGGATTTTTCATTGATTTTTGGAGTACCTTTCAAAGGTGTTCACAGGCCAGAGGCAATCCTGACTTGTGATGATGAAACAGGGCAGTGTATCAGCAGATGTTGCTGATGGGGTCTCCTGGCCAGTCTCTTCTTCATGTCATAAATGTATTCCATCAGTTGATGTTGAGACAGTAGGTCAGTGGCTTACCATAATGCATTTCTCTGTGTGTTTTTTGTATGTGGAATATAGCTTGACTCACTCCCCACAAATGTAAGTCACCAGGTGGCACGCTGTTATTAGCTCAGCTGACTTACAATCATCTGAGCTCATCTTGAAGTCATCTTCACATATGTCATTGTCCATATGTTGTCTGTCCATCGTCCATCGGCCTTAGAACAATTTACATATTTTCGACTTCTCCAAAACTGCTAGTCAGATCCTCTTCAAATTTTGTGGGCATCCACCTTTGATGACTATCAACTAAGTGTGTTCAAATAGTCATGCACCTTATGCTACTGACTGCCACCTGCTGAACACACCCATGTAGCACCACAATGTTTTACCAGTGTATGTGTGAACCATTCATCTCAGGATTATAAAATCCCGGTCCTTTGATTTTGTTTCTGCAAACTTCATACTAACATTACGTGGGTGACATATGTTGTGTAGTAAAACTGGGTCACTAGGTCAAAAATCTGGATCAGCCATATCAGTTTACTGCTTGTGCGTGTTCTGTAACATTTTATGCATGAACATGCATCATGTCATGAGAGGGGTTCATAGCTAGGCATTGCCTGCTTCCCAATCGTCTTTTCTTTCAAGAAATAAAATAAGTTTAAACCAACATGTATCGATCATGTCTAGAATGCATGTGGCATTAAAAGTAGTTCAAGTATGTGGTCAGTGATATCCATACACTATCAACTCAAGGCCCAGCTCAGTTTGAGACGAGGTGAATATTTGTAGGTCAACTGATCATGGGGTTTTTACACAGGTCTGAATCATGTTTGAATTTACACTTTTCAAGATAGAGCATACATGTAGGTGTGGTTGAACTCTTATTTCTACAGAGGTCACAGTCTCAGTGCCTTCACCTCTTGAGCAATTAAGGGACGAAATTTTAATCCATGCATTGTAAAATATATTTTGAACATAGAACTGTCACAGATCAGTATTGTTCAGCAGTAGATTATAACGGAGGACACAAGTTGAGAACAGTTCCAGTGGCATCTTCACTGCAGGCACTCATGGCCATGGAATCAAAGTGGCTGGTGATTATAACTGTAAGCATAACTGTTAAGGAGTGTCATTGTATTTGTATGCTAAGTCATTATTTATGTGCTCATTCTGTTTTTGTATGCTCAGTTATTTGAAAAATCAGTGTTTTCAGACAGCCTTTTGTACTTGGCTGTAAATTAGTACATTTAGATAAAACTAATTTCACTGTCATGTTAGCACAGTGATGATTATACCAACATATGTTTGCGTACTGATAAATCAATATTAAAAAACGTAAATTAGTAACGGCTTCAATATTTGCTTTGTATTCTCTCAAAATAAAGAGCAAAGCTATTTTTAGAACCATAAATATTCTGGGTGTTGAGAGAGGATGTTGCTGTTTTATCACTAGTTTGCCCAAGGGTATAATGGATTTTGTGTTGACAAGTCTATCTGGCTATTTCTAGTTAACTGAAAGTGACATGTTGGTGGGTGCAAAGTGCTGAACATTAGCTAACATTGATTCACCATTTTCACTATTTATAAATATTTGCACAACACATTGTTGGATCAAGGAAAAGCCCACAGAGAGAATGGCATTTTTGCCATCATAGAGTGGAAAGAAATATTTGGAATTCTTAAGGTTTATAAATGAAACTAATGGAAATGCAAAGACTGAAAATTATGTTGAAAACCTCTTTTTTTTTTTAAGTATTCTTGATTGATGTCAAATTACAAGTGAGGTCATTTCCTATATATGTACATTAAAGCACATGAATTGATATATATTGAGACAAGGTTTGCCTCCAAAGCAGACCCAAGCTGCTTATTTTGTCCACTCCACTGGGATCTGCCCTTCTTTGACAAGGTTATCACTGTTTTAGAATTGTAAAAGTGACTCAGTTTCTGATTGGCTGAGCATGGCACTTAATTCTGTTCCCCCTTGTGCCCACCCTTGATCTGACCTTTCAAGGTCACTCAGTGTCGAGTGTGATAACACCAAGGGAAAGCTCACGCCTTTTCCTATATTCACATTCAGCAGTGACTATATGGTTCCAAACTTACCATATTCCATCTACAAAAATGTAGGTGCCCAATTTGAACCTTGCAAATTAATGAATGAAGAAGGATCATGAGTCACACAAATGCATCCAAAGGTTTCACAACTACATTTTTTTTGTAATTTCCACACTTCAGTGTACATCAACTGTCATCCGTTTTGTTTCGACTCTGTATAATTATTGTGAATAAATATATTAAAGTACAGTTAAAATGTCTTAAGTACATGATGTTCATTATTGAGATCTATTATTCTTGCCTATTCTCTACAATAATGAAATTTTCTATTTTTACCCTGTGGCCCTATAGGCTGGAGGGGTATTGTCACCATCTACGCATCCGTCAATATCGATGAAAAAACTATGCCACAAAACCTATGACACCAAAAAGCTATGTAAAACTCTGTTGAAGTGTTTCCATAGATATAGAACAATACTGACAAAATACAACACTCATTCCAAGGCACTGATAGATTATATTAAGCTATATAGATTTAGGTAGGGATAACATAGAAGGGTGGTATGGCGATAGTTGGTATACCGTAAAGTTAACTTAAAGCCACCTAGAGATTTTCTCTAGTCTGTCTACAGTCAGAATTAACCATCATTCATTGTTAGGTCCTCCTATTTCATCACTTGGGTGTAGAGGTGACTGTAGTCAATTGTCTTAAACACTCACTTCACGATCATTGTTAGTACATATAAGTGTAACATACTACAGATGTCCATCCCTCCATGCCTTGTTAACACCATATCTCCAAAATTACTCACTTTACAGAGACCAAATTTTTGTCTATTGAGGTGCTTCAGGTGCCTGTTGAAAAATAGGTCACTGGGTTACATAGTTAGGTCACAGTACTACATAAAAGGAAAAAAACTGCATCAACACAATATCTAAAAAAATGTTGAATGTAGCTTCATCAATTATTTATAACAGTTGGTCCTAAGGATGCCTCAGAAGCCTATCAAAAACTAGTTGACTAGGTCACATATTTAGGTCACAGTGCTGCATTGAAGAAAAATGGCGATACAATGATATCTTCAAATCTTAATTTTCTCATTGTAGCTGCACCAATTATTTATGACAGTTAGTCCTAAGAATGCCCCAGACACCTAGTGAAAAGTAGGTCCCTAGGTCACATATTTAGGTCACAGTGCTGCATTGAAAAAACATAGCCTTGCCATGATATCTCTGCTCATTGCATTTGAACCAAAGCTTTGTCATTAGATCAAACAGAAGTAACCTTGCCCAACCCAAGGGAATTGTTGTCACCTATGTGTCTGTCCGTCTGTCTGTCCTGGCTGAGAGGCTTTCAATCACTGATTGGCTTCTAGTTTCTTTTGTGCTGTTATTTTTTTCCAATTTACAGGCTACCATGACAATATATCATTTTATACCCCTATTTTGCATTCCAGATTTTCTCCATATCTTCTGCACTGTGGACCTCTTACATCAAAATAATTTAATGACTTTTTTTCTTTAACCATATAATCGGGGTGTATCATGGGTAAATCTTCAAGGACCATGGGAAAAAAAAACAGAACTCTTATTAAAGACCAGGCTCTGCAAGTGTTTACACAATAATTCCAGAAGCGCAATACATGTAGGTCAATTTATTGCCAGTTCACATGCCTGAATGCTAATCTCCAGGCAGGCCAGACTTTTTGTGGTGTGCTGCAGCTTCATGTTGCATTTTTCTGCAGAGTTGCACCAAGAACACTGTTTACTATACAGTGGCAGTTATAATTACCATGGATCTTCCATAAACCTCAATACACAACATTCCTATTTGTGGAATTTTTGTAGGGTTTCATGTAATGGTGGACACCTTGCTTACAGAATGTAATAGATTTGAAGTTTTTTCTTCCTAAAAAAGAGTATGATACAAAATATGTCTTAATACTTCAACACATATCCAGTAATTAGGGTGAATTTGATGTTCATGAGAGCAGTCCTTTAATTGATGCTGTGGCATTTGAGCATGTGACCTTCAAAGGTCAGACCAATAAAGTAAGATCAAATCAAGATCACGGGGGCATTTAAATCACTGCAAATACCAAATATAGTGCATTTTAACACCACGCATGGTAACTGAACATGAACAGAAAATGCCAGGCGTGTTTGTGCTTGGTGCTTTCACATTTGAGCACGAGTCACTAAAACAGATCGGGTACAAAATATGGAGGGGGTTGTTTCCACTGGCAAAATTATGACAAATGCCAACGTTACTTAGTGATAACGTGGGATGAGCTTTGACTACTGCCCTTCAGGAGTTGGCTTACAAATTACAACTAGAAGAGAAGATTTGCTTCACAACAAATCTGGGTGCCATCAAAATAAGAACAATTTGAAATGCTACAGTTTGTCATTGTTCAACACAATCTAAATTTTGTGTATCAGCATAATTTACACAAATTAAAATGCTACAACTTAAGTTCTTGGTTCATTGGATGTGGCCATATGTCACATACTTAATAAACTGAAGATTGAATCAGCGCTAGAAACTCCCTCTGGGAAGTAGGTGGCCTAATAATTAATTGTAGCAACCTTTGCATTGTTAACAATTGTTCAATCTGGAAAATTTGGGCCACTATTCATCAGGTTCTTACAAAATAAGGTGGCCCAGCCCCGGTTTTGGTGGTATTGGACCAATTTAGTGTTTTTTTTTCTGGTGCTCTGAATGACACCACTTTCTATTATTTTGAAGCTAGTCAAGGTCTTAATTTTGTGTATTGCCTAATTTACATAAATTAAAAGCCTACAACTTTGGTTCATGGTTCATTGGATGTGGTTATATCACAAACCTGCAAATTAAAGTTGGAATGGTACCTCTATGTATAATACATCTAGTTCTGTGGCCATTGTTGCAGTTTTCCCAAGCAGTTGTGGTAGATAGCCCTAAAGCTGTTTCTTACTGAAAATGACAACACATTCCACTAAAGCATATATATTTATTTCAGTGGAAAGAGATCACATATGAAAGTTCTGCCATATAACCACTGGATACTCAACTTATCAATATACCTAGCGTCATATACTTCACAGTGGCTCACAGTAATGCCTTATCATGTACCTGTATAAATAAATAAATAAATACATACATACATACATACATACATACATACATACATACATACATACATACATACATACATACATGTATATCTTATTGTACAGTCTTTATAATGATGTGCATGTTCATCAAATACTCATGAAGGTGGTGGGGGCAATACCCACAATGTTAAACTGGTACAACTTGACCTCAGTGAGGGAGCGGTCAGCTGAAAGTGTGTGTGTGTCGGGGGGGGGGGGGGGGGTGGTGATGGGGCAGGTATAGGACTAACCCTAGATAGAATGGGGTTATGGGGCACGTACAGGTATGGGGTCCTGAATGTGGTACCCAACTCATAGTAAACCTCTCCTGGCATGTGCGATGACCATGTTTTTTCCACATACTTGGGGGATAGGGGAGGGGGGTACATATATGGGGTAGGTTTGGGATAGCATGTTGGGCTACCATAAATTATGGGATAACAGGGTTGACTTTATGCTAGACATGGATTGGGTGGTGAAGTGTGAATAGGCAATGGTATGGGGTAGGCATGGGGTAAGACAGGTACATGTATGGGGTAGTACAGGGTAGGACAGATATGGGATACCCTGTTCCTCATTAAGTGTGAATTGTGGGGTAGTGGACCACGTCATTAATTCCAATGGCAACAGTACACACCTGGAACAGAGAGGTACCTTGTATCAAATCATACACCCTAAGTTATGGGGCCCCTTGAACTGTATGGGGTTGATGCACCTTGTAAGGTACCCAATACCGCAACGCCCATACACCCTGAGTTACATGTATGGGGTACTCCAAACGAGATCTGGTCAGGCAACAAGTGAGGAGTGGGATGTTGCTACAGTGGACTTCAGAGTGGAATGCTTGCCTGTGCAGACAGTACCTGCCTTATACAATGCTTATGGCCTATTTACATGTACATTATGTAGAAACCCAGCCTCTGCAGCCATTTTGCCACTGCATCAGGATCTACTTTATCTAAAAACTCCTTCCATAACTTCATAACTACATATGTCTACCTCTTGCCATCTTAGCTGTAGTGACAGAATAAGTTACCCTTTTACTTAAAACACAAATTTACTTCATCAAGCCAATATTTGCTAAGATAACAACTTCAGATTTTCATGCTTTTGGGGTGTTTTCCCCAGACATCACTTGGTGCTAAGATAAGCCAGCATCTTTTGATGCTGTTGGTTTAAATGCACTTTTCCTGTTGATTTCTATATAAGTCAATGGGCATTCTAATGCTAATGGACATTTTCAACTTCTCCAAGACCGTCAAGCAAATTGACTTCAAACTTGGTGGCAATGTACCTTGTTTAAAATGGTGCAGGTGTAGACTCGTGTCCAACCAGCTAAAAGACTGATCTCTGCATTGTCATTTCTGTTGTAGGTGCTACCTCGACTACGTGGATGTGTTTACAATAGACCTGGAACGTACCAAACGATTAAAATGGCGCAAGTGTGGTCAGAAGACACCCAAAACTTTCATTTCATTACATACCCAAGTGGAGATCATCTTCAAGTCTAGCTACACCCCCACAAACCATCGAGGATTTGAAGGACATTTTCAATTCCTGGATGAAAGTAAGACACAATTTTAGCATTTCAGAGTAACTGCAGATATACATATGTATCCCATCTGGGCCATACAAATGTCTGTAGTACTCAATCATATATGTGTACAGCTACTTGCCATAGTGTAGGTGCCATAAAGTCACAGTTCAAGCATTCACTATGAAGAGTTCAATCTAAAAAGTGTCATTTTCCCAAGAAATAATTAAATATTTAAATGTTTAAACTAGTGAAAAAGATTTTTAATCTGGCTTCAAGGAAGTGATGAGGCTGTAAACATTTCACACTTGAATTTGTTTAAATACAAAAAAAAAATATTTAAATACTCAGATGACATATACCTTATTATGGTCATCGATGATATCAGTCAAAAAGAAATAAACATCGAACTATAGCTCAGCCCATAGTGTAGGTCTAGAACAGCATGCTTTCATAGCATCCTACTCCATATCATTAATACTGTGTATAAAAAAATGGTCTTTAGGTTGGGTATAACAAACACACAAGGACCGCATTCACTTTAGAAAAATGCATCCTGAGGAACTACACTAGATCGAAGGCAACAATGGTTAATTAATATTCCACCCCAGCTAGCGACACAGCATAATATGTATATTAGGAACACAAGAAACTGAACAGTTTTTATCAGCACTTTCAATCAGATGTTTATTGATATGTGCTGGTACAGTATGGAAAAAGAGACTAAATACATTGTATAATTATCAATCATGAGCTGATAACCTTGATCAAAATGGAACTCACCTGGCTAAGTGGCAGACTTCTCTGGGGGCTGTATTTTAAATGTTTTTACATGTTGTCTTGTACTCCAATATTGCCATGTGCTGCCATTACTATATGCTCTGTGTGAATAGCCAGGGTGAGTATTGCTTACATTTTTATGTTGAATTGAAATATTTTACTTTGTGCAAAAACTGATACATTTCTTGAATGTCATCGTTGAGTGTAATTTTCTTGCTTCAGTTCTTGAAATTAAACGTAAAAAGTCATATGTTGAGCTAAAATTTGATCACAAGATGAAAGATATCTTGATGACTGCTCACTCTAAAGTGTGTTTCATATCTCTCAACAGTGCAAAACACCGCATCCATTTGTGGTCATCCGGTGATTATAATGAGCTCTTTTGAACCTTTGGCTGTAGAATTTCACCCTAATGGCCTATTAATGTTAAGATCAATTATGTATGACAAAAGGTTAATTGATCTGCTATCACTGTTCAAACAGCTTTATTCTCTGGACATGCAGTTTATGTGTTCCAGTTGATCCCCCAAATGTCAATGTGGGTGTCAAATTAACCCTTTTCTCCTGCAAAATTGTCCTGATTTCAGGGCTTATCTGCAGTGATGTTTTTCTTTTACTTTATTTTGTTGAAAAAAATAAAGTGAAAAAAATAATATATATTGGACAGTATGCCATAGGTCAAGAAATTTTCTTGGTTTAGGTTGGACACTGATCCTCTAACTCGTGCCACAGAATTTAACCCATTCTTGGTCAGAACGTGAATGAGTCAGTAGCTTTCCTTGGCACGGGTTGAGCGCATTGTGCCAGACCCACACCAAGGAAAGCTCTTGACCTACGGCAGGCCATCATTCATGGTATTACATACAAATGACAGCTAAACAAGAAAATTCTAGTAAGAAGAAATTTAAGTAAAGTCATTAAGGCAAACGATAATTTACATGTATATGTGCTGGTGCTTTTGGGGGATTTGAGTGGGCAAGGGTGTAAGATATGAACTCAGTCATTATCCCAGGAAGATAATGTTGATGATTCCTGCAGGGATGAGATCTGACATTTTGCGTTCATTATGTGAGTCGAGCGTTTGCTTTGTCACCTTGGAGATTTCGGCAGGAGAGGAAATTTGAGAATCAAGGATAATTTTAATGTGCAACTGGGACAACTTGCTAGGTATATTCACTGCAGGGATATTGTCATTATGCTACTCTGAGTTGTCGTGAAAATGTCTGAATAGACATAAATTTCATCAGAATAAAAAACAGTGAGCTGCTATGTATTTCAGGAGACCTCATGGATATATTAAGCACTTTCCGATTAGACTTAGAGCTGCAAAGGCAAGCTCATAACATTTAAAATCCAATACTAAATATTAGTGTACTTTCAGAAGGATATTGTAAATGCACCTCTGGTGACTTTACTTGTAGCTTGGGATGCCTTCCTTCCTTCTAACAAGTCCTGTGGTCCAAGACATGTGACGGGGGTGGGCGGGGAGCTTATGTCTCCAAATTACCCTTGGCCATATCAGCCCAATTTACGGTGCACCTGGACCATCAAAGTCAGGAAGGACCATCTCATACTCATCACTTTTACTGTGCTGGACCTAGGCCTTAATGGTACGATTCTTCTAATTCACGCTATTTTAACTCTTTTAGTGGCAAGTTTGGAGTGAGTCAACAGCTTTCCTTGGTGCACTTTGGGCACAATAAGTGTGCAAAGGAAAGCTGTTGACCTAGACTGTTCTAATGGTCTCTCCTAGAAATTCTCTTGGTAACTTGTTGGTATGCTGTTACATGAAAGGTTGAGTTACAAGAAATGTGGATCTGGTATTGTGTCAATCTAGAGCACATTGCATTTTGTTGAAATCAGTAGTTAAAGAATTAATACTCAAGTATGGCAAGGTATATATTTAAGGTATGAAGTTTGCACGCCTGCTAGATTACAGAATGGTTAAAAAGCATGTTTATTGTTATTTATTTTATTTCCATATTCATATATACCCTTAAATTCATATACCGATAGAAAAACTTACCAGGAATCGTAATCACTCCAACTCTGCGTTGTTGGAAGAACATTATATGTCATTGTTTGTTATGTTTCAGTGCATTGCAAAAGTACTTTTTTATCTATGTACAATGGGTTTGCGGACAATGAAGTTACACCAAGGGAGAAAATATGTGGACAACTATATTTCTTTGAGAGAAAAATCAAGGAATTCAAGTCCAGAACGTACAGAATTGTAGTCAGGTATGTCAAACATTTTCTCGCCATATTCGTACATTGTTCATTTACCATTGTATGAAATAAATATTTTCATTTTTAATTTAATGATGTATCATGACAGGCCTGCATTTCATGGCCATGAAGTATTCATATATACAATGTATATAAATCATAGCATGATGCTTTCTTGTAGGTTCGAAACTGGTCCGAAAAATCTAGAGGGAAGTAAAGGTTTTCGCTTGGCATGGACGGCTGTGAAAATTCCAAAAGATACTATTGATGAGAATGGTGAAGTGGTAGTCAATGAGAGGGGTGAAGTGGTAGGTAAGTGGGGTCAACTCAGCCCTGGAACAGTTATACATTGTACTTGTCCCAGTAATTGGGAGGGGGGGGGTCTGTTGTTTCCTTTAATTATAATATTTGTACTTGTCGCAGTAATTGGGGGGGGGGGTGTCTGTTGTTTCCTTTAATTTTAATATTTGGAAGTAAGAATATCATGTTAGAAATCCTTGTAAGGAGAGCTTTTGTTCAAGTACCCAACATGGCAGTCATAATATATCATAAGGCATGTCATATTTTCATGCCAAACAAACATTGCAAGTAATACAATCAAAATGGCAGATTGTGCAAGGTTCTTTGCCATGAAAACTGTCCACAATAAGATAAGACCCAAAATATAAGTAAGGCCAAATTACATGACACTGGGATTTTTTTGTTTACCTATTTATTTTTTATTTATTTTTTTTTTATTTATCTATTTATTTTGTTTTTTGTTTTGTTTTGTTTTTGTTTTTCTTTGTTTTGCATTGCTAACCACAGGTCATAGAGTTTAGAGTGTCACTCATGTCCATTATCTGCCTGCTCACCCATCTGTCTTTCTGTCCATCCTCCCACCCGTCTGTAAACTTGACGTGTGAATGTGATAAAGTTTACAATTTTCAAGTTAAATCAACGTAACTTTCAGGACTTACAACAGGTATGAAAATCTAGGCCCCTATCAATATTGGTGCTGCCTCTTGTGGGATTGTATAAAAGTTGTGGACTAACATGTGAAAATTTTGAAGATGATGTTTTTGGAAGAGTTTACCATGAATCCCAAAACTGGGTAGGAATGTCACTGAGGCAAAAAGATGAAAATGCATCAAAATGCGGTGGGGCCACCGACAGTTCAACAGAATATATGGACCACCAAAATGTATTGAAAACACGTCAAATTTATTATTTTTAAAAATAATAAAGCTAATGATACCAAACGCAACATTAATGTGTATCTTATGAAGAAGTTTCATATTGTGTAATATTAGTGACTTTGCCCTAATTTCTCAAAATCATGAAATGCATTTTGGGAAATAATTTTTACCTTTGTGGCCTTTGGCTTTTACCCTTGAGGACACACTATCTTTTGAAAAAATCAAGCTACTGTACTATACAAGCATCTCTTTAGATAATTTGCTGAGTTGGACATTCAGTGAGCTTGACCTATTTTTCAAGGCTATCAGCGCTCATTATATTTTAACTTTGCAGACACAATAACTTGAACAAATTTTGCTACAACCATGAAACTTGTACTGTAAAAGCATTTCATTGAGTGCTTTGCTGAGTTGGACCTGAGCAACCTGGACCCACTTGTAAGGTCACCAGGGGTCACCATAAATTTACCCTTGATGCAATACCTTTGGAATCAATTGAGCAACTATGATGAAACTTACTATAGCGGCATCTCTTTGTTAGCGTAAGTTTCACATTCAGCGACCTTTACCTATTTTAAAGGTGACCAGGGGTCCTCATACTTTAATCCTTTCAGACACAAAAACTTGACAACTGACAAAAAAGTCTATGATGTGAGGCCTTGGTCACACCATTGGTGTTATTATTTGGAACTAACATTATAGCTGTCAACAGCACATTAAATTCATCATAGTGAGCATGAATTGAGAAAAAACTACAAAAATTATCTGTTATGCCAATAGTCAAATTTTGTCATAATTTTTGTGACCTTGAACTATTTTTCAAGGTCATTAAGTGCATACGGAAAGGACACTAAATTCAAGATATTGAAAAAGAATATGGCTAATAACACTATATGTACTACAAACATGACAAATGTGCATTAAGTGGTATGTACTGTAGAGCACAATATAGATGAAGTTGAACTGCTTTTCAGGGTCACAGAGGGATTGTATTTCAGGAAAGGACTTTTTTCTACAGGTCATCCGATTATATGTCAGCTGATTATCAGGCCCATGGACCTCTTTTTTGTGTGTGTGTGTGAAAAAGTGACTGACACGTTTATAATACAACGAGTAAGATGAGGATAAACAAGACATTTCTAGACCTTATACCTAATTACATGTTGAATCTACAGGGTGCCTTTTGGTGGTTCCTCCTTACACTTGAGTTTGTTGCACCACATAGCTATGGTAGAAAGTCAAATACATGTACAATGGCGCACGTGCATACATACATGCAGGCTGGCATTGGACCACACAGCTCTGGCTGAAACTCTACTACAATAGCATGCACATGTGGCAGAAATTCAAACACAATGCCATGCATGTATACATGTAGGCTGGCTTTTTTCTACAATACTGACCAGTTTTGCAGGAAAAATTCAGACAGCTATATATCAAAGGATGCAAGAACTACTGAGCAGCGGGATGAGCGTGACAGGATAATAAGCAAAATCTTGAGGGAACACTGCAGATGTTGAAATGCCTATTGGAAAAAGTGTCACCAACAGATCGGATATACACCTTCTGTCATCCTGAATGATGCTTTTTAACAAGTAAAAATGTGGGCAGCCGTGGTATCAGAATTGCTTTTAGTCATAGAGACCCCCAATTTTCTAATCCTTTTTACCTTCTTTGAAGGTAATTTGACATCCATCTTGAAAGCATGATGATAAAATGAAAGAAAAAAAATCTTCAAAAGGAAGACCATTTTCATAGAGAATGTGAAAAAAAATGAATAAACAACTTGGCGAAGGGCCTTGTCATATGTGTGTGGCATGTACCACAAAAACATTAAGCCCCTGCGAGTCAGCAGCTGATAAACATTGTCCTAAAAACTGTCAGCAAAATTGGCTCCAAACATAAAAAAGAAATACAAGGGATCTATAATGCCACTGGAAGATTACAAAAATGGGGGAAAAAAAGCATGTTAGAACAGCCAGCAAATGACAAATGGTGTGTACAATAACTGACTTTGAACCTCTCTTGTGATCATGTTGAAATTAAAATAATTATCTGTCAATATAATTTTCTTTCATTTTTGAAAAAGGAAAAAAAAAGATGAAGTTTATTGACAAATTGGAAGGAAAATCAATGTATAACCGTACCGAAGAATACCTCTTACTTGGCAGCAGTAAACATGTTTACCCGTATTTGTTTTATTTCATTCGTGTTGCACATATTTCTTTACATTGGAACTACATACTACATTGATGTTATAAATCATACATATCATATTGCCCAAC
This sequence comes from Hermodice carunculata, assembly GCA_964020975.1. Taxonomy (NCBI): domain Eukaryota; kingdom Metazoa; phylum Annelida; class Polychaeta; order Eunicida; family Amphinomidae; genus Hermodice; species Hermodice carunculata. Next base: position 90,362,097 of record OZ026614.1, on the reverse strand, counting down.
CTGTCTGTTCGTTTCTCTTAGCAGCTCAACACTACTAATGTTGCAATTTATGAGATGTTCCCTCTTGCAGAAATCTATGATCTTAAGGTAGTAGTACCATGGAAAGGAGGCTGCAGTTCAAAGCCAAATATCTTTACAACTGGCTGGAACCATGCCCTGTTTATCCTGTGAACTATTAAAAGTAACTAGTATTGGTTACGTAATGTTACCTCTCCTCCACCATTGCCAAGACCTCTGTGTCTGGGTGTGATGCCCAAGAAATCAAGTTGAGTTGCATACTCTCTTGATCCTGAAACCTCATGGTCCCGTACGTGGCGCCATTTTTCGGTCCTTGTGGAACTGATGGCGACGTCATGTGCACATGCGCCCTCTATCATCCTTCCTCTTTTGGGCACCATTACTGGCTTGCTTGTTCGAGTTGAGGGCTCTGTGAACTTTTGTTCACCATCACTATTCTAGTGCTTCACGTGCTTTTCCCTTCTGCGGAAAATCTTTTCTCAGTGGTCCAGGACTCTTCAGATACCTAGATAGCTGATTTCTGATGTTAGGATACCATTGAAATCATTGGGAGTAGAGCTGGTTGTTTGGCTTGAAACCTAACATTTCAAGATGGCGTCTCAACATTCAGATCCCAGAGAGAGGGAGGACAGTGCCTGCCAGACAATTGTTGCATGGCAGGGTCTGCAGAATTATTTCTTAGCATTCCTGGACTTAAGGATTGCTTAATTTGACCTTACGGATGCCAGTGGGACAGTGACCAATACTGGGAAATGCCGAAGTCCAATTGACCCACCTGGGCCTTAGCATTTGCCAGTGTTTGGAGACTTCTAATGCTGGCAAACACTAACGCATGCTTACTAACATGTTTACCATGTCCCTTTTGCCATCTTTCACATTTTTTGCACCTCTCTTGAGAGACTACTAGCCTTATGTGACCATTTTTAGCCGGTCTTATAGGCAATATCTCAAAACAGGTTTCATTGTATTGTCAAGATTTCATTACATTGCAAATATATGGCAGGTTTGCCAAATTCCTTTCCATTGTAGCCCAGCAGAATTCCTATTTTGCATGTACTCCAATCAGTTTGTGAGTAAAGAGCAGGGCAGAGGGTTAGCCAGTGTTAGTTAGCAAATGGCCAGCATTAGAAATCTCCAAACACTGGCAAACGCCAAGGTATGTCAATTGGACTTCTTCGTTTCCCAGCGTTGATCACCTTTAGGCAGCCTATAATGCTGGCAAATGCTATCTAACACTGACAAATGCTGTAAAACGCTGGGAAACACCTTGAAACACTGAAATGATCAATTTAACACCAACACTAGTTACCAGTAAATCCTGGCTTGAACCATGCCCTGTTTATACTGTGAACTATTCTAGCTGGAACCATGCCCTGTTCATACTGTGAACTATCCTGGCTGAAACCATGCCGCGGTATACTGTGAACTATCCTGGCTGGAACCACACCCTGTTCATACTGTGAACTATCCTGGCTGGAACCATGCCTTGTTCATACTGTGAACTATCCTGGCTGGAACCATGCCTTGTTCATACTGTGAACTATCCTGGCTGAAACCATGCCCTGTTCATACTGTGAACTATCCTGGCTGGAACCATGCCTTGTTCATACTGTGAACTATCCTGGCTGAAACCATGCCCTGTTCATACTGTGGACTCTCCTGGCTAGAATCATACCCTGTTCATGCTGTGAACCATCCGTGAAAGCAGATGGCCTCCTTTTGCTGCTTTTTCCCTCCCCTTGATTTAGGCTTTTGTTACTTTCTTTCCCACAAATACATTGAAAACTGCCTGCTCTAAAAGCTATCAAATCCAGGATATTTGCAGTTGTAATTATACTAATAACAGGGGATGTTCAGTAATGTGTCACACACAACACAAACGCACTGGATGATGCTGATTTAAGTACAAATTATGGTGGTTAATTTGATAAATGTATATTACACATTTTTGGGAGAGAATATGGCTATAGTAGCTGTCAGTACTTGTTTTAATTTATACATGTAACTGTTTCTGAACTAGTGATGCTGTGGGTCACAGTGTTATTTCTGATCCCCGGAGCCTGATATGGTATTGAGCAGACATCCATTGGTTGTATTGCTGTGTAAGGCTAGGCCTTGTTGTTACATCACGTTTTATTAAAACTTTACATGTCTACCAAACAATGCGAGGAAAACAATCATGAAATTTTTAAGGGTGTGTTACAGTAATTGCTCAGGGAAACAGGCCTCATAGTAGGCAGGGCCTACTGCCAATGGTGCCGCACAATCTTTTGATCTTCAAGAACAGGTGATAGTCACCACGGCAGACATGGACATAAATACAACAAAACTGGGTCAATTCATGGTGGGATATAAGTTGTGTAGCAATATTGTTCTTTTTAGTGCTTTACAATGTATATAGCAATTCCAAATTTTAACGAAAGATTACGTGTCAATTTAACCAGTGCCACAAAAACCAAATAATGAGCCAAAAATTGCTGCCAAGGTGGGCTTCCAACTTGCTCAATTCCCTTTGTCATTTGTGTGTATAGTTAATTTTTTATCAAATTTATTTAAAACTTTCACCCCTTGAATTAAGCCTGAGTCAACAGCCATCTTTAAGGTATGGGTTGGGTCTACAGCGTCCAACCCACACCAAGGAAAGCTGTTGTGCTGGATCATATTATCTTGATAGGTTTATTATTTCTGGCATGGTCAAAAGAGTTTGGAAGCTCTGTGAATTTTTGTTTACTGCTGCTGTTCTTGCACTCTACGCACAATCTCTTCTGCAGAATTTGTTTTCTAGGCCTTCCCAAACTCTTCAGAGATAAGAATTGCTTATATCTGATCTACGGATACCCAGAGAAAAGTGGTAGTAGGGCTGGTCTTGTTGGCTTGAACCTGATCTTTTCTAAGAAGGCATCTAGAGGGTTGGATCACAGACAGAGGTAGCACAGTGGCAGTCAGGCAGGGTGGCAGCATGCTGTGAGTGTTAATCCAGAAACCATTTCTTCTCCCTTGTTGGAAAAAGATCAGAAGATTGATTCGTGGAACCACTACATGGCTACCTGGGAGGACCATGAACATTGTTCTAGTTGTTGCCAACAACTTCGCCACAGTGTGTTCTTGAGAGAACACATGCTGCATTTTTGAGAGGTGGGTCAAAGACAACTAGCTGCTCTATGAGCAGGCCCTCGAATCTGACTCCACCCAGTCTTCTGCCCCAGCGACACCAAAGGATAGGGTAGAGAAGGGCAATCTTGGAGTCAATGGCCAGAGTCAGCAGATGCAACCAGATCTGCTCTGGTCAGTGTTCCCTCCCTCTCAGTGCACCACTTTAATTACCCATCTCAAGAGGCAGGCTAGGCATCACCTGGATCTCCTGGGAGTGTGGACTCCCCAGTCTGAGTGCTTGGAAACCAAGGTGTCCAAATCAGTGAAGTCAGGATGGAAACCTACGGGTTCCCACCCAGGCATTCTGGAACCCCAGCTGGTTCGCCAGTTGCTTTGATCGAAAGTTGGGCATCATGAAACACTGAAGCCCCGGCCAACCCACCAAGCTCCCGGGTCCTATGCCTCGGTCGCCCATCCGGGCAGCTTGGAAGGTACCCAAGTCTGTCTTCCCCGACCAATGTGCTGCCTCTGGCACCTCTAACCTTTGTGTCAGCACCACTGGCTGCTCCCCCTTCAGGCTCGATCTGGACCAAGCAGCTGACAGTCCAGGTGCATCTCGCCTTCAAGCCAGGTACCCTGCCTCCATCTTTGGAGAGGCAAGTGGAGCTCAAGTTCCATGAAGAGCAGCAGATGCAGACGGAGACTTCATCTTCATCCACCCTTGCCTGCACTCAGGCCATGTTGGAGTCGGCCATTTTGGAGCAGCTTGCTGCCTCCATTGTGAGCCAGCTCACAGTTGGCCAGTAGGCTCAGAAATTCACACAACTCCAGCAGGTGCCCTCTGGCCAGCCAGGCTCTGAGTTGGTGGCAGCTGTTGCTCTCTCTTCAAGCCCCCCCCCCCCCCCCCCCCGTCTCACTTGCTCCCCCTTGTCGGAACTTGTCTCTACCCCTTAGCATGTGTACATGAAAGACAGATGTGCTTCTGTCACAAGCAGCCGCTCCGTCTGCCTCTGACAAGCAGCTGTTCGACGAGGATTTGGATGTGACTACTCCTAGACCTCCTGCCAAGTCTTCCGACATCAACACAGAGGAGGAGGAGCTCCTGTTTTTGGATTCGTCTGTCAGCAGGCCCAGGCCCCTGGCTTCTAACCAATACTGACGCCGATGCAGCTCTGATCAGCAGAGACCTGTGGCATCCCTGGCATGGGATGAACCTGCTTCTGCCCCTATGACTACCACTCTGTCTCTGGCTCAGGGCTCTGAGCACCTCAAAGCCCTCATTCCCTTCCTAGCCACCAAGCTGACTACCCCATCGGAGGAGAGGAGAGGGATGTGCTGCCAGGGCTTGTCCCTGGAAAACGTGCATCATAAGACCCTCAGGCACCGAAGTCCATCTCCGCGGATGCAGACGCCTTTCGGAGGGGTGAGAAAGATGCCAGGGTCCAGGTGCTCTGTCCTTACAGCATCTAACTCAGATGTCTCCTTGGTGGCCTTGAGGTCCCTGCTCGAGGACTTCCAGTGCTCGGAGCAAGTCCCAGAGAGAGTCCAGGACTATATTGATCAGGCAGCTTTGCTTACGACATCCTTCTGATGCGCAATTCTCCACCATATTAGGACAGCCTGTATGCTCGCGGCAAACCTGCATTTGGGACACAGGGATGCCACCCTCCAGGATCAGAACTTGCCTGAGCCAATCTTTTGCCAGCTGAAAATGGCCTCTTTTCTCCAACACCTTGTTAAGAGGAGAGATGGCAGACATCATTCAACATGTGCAGGACCTTCGGGTCTGCTCCACTGAGCACTTCTGGGCTAAGGCTTGAACGAACTCTGTTGGGTTGCTTTTGTCCTTGGCTGGCACTTCCACAAAGCATGGCTCTCAGACCGCAACTACTAACCCCAGCCCATGCTGCACCTCCAGCATCACGAGGGCCCTGGAAGAGTGGGAAGCGATCAGAGGGCAGGAAGTCGGGTAAACCCAAGAAGTCAGGCAAGCCTCAGGGTTCCTGAGTCTTGCCTACTGGACCCCCCAGTCTCAGGGTTAATTACCCGCAACCAGCGCTACAGACATCTCAGAACACCCTGTTGGTGGTTGTCTTTCTGCCTTTTGCGCTCAATGGAAGTCTATTATAGATGATTCATTTGTCCTAAATACTCTGAGACATTGCTTGTAGCAAGTACAAGCCTCCGTTATGCTGTAAACCCAAAGCGGTTCACAAATCCCACACAGGAACCCAGAGCATTGGTGTTCCTCAGAGCAGTGGTTAAAGCTACAGAGCAAGAAGCCCATAGAGCGGGTGGAAGATCCTGGTTCTCCTGAGGTTCTACAACCTACCCTTCCTGGTCCCCAAGCAGGGCGTCTCTTCACAGACTTGTGTTCGCTGAACACATACTTGGAGATTCTGTCCCTCATGATGGAGACTCCACAGTCTGTGACAGCGACCCATGGTGCCAATCTCGGATACTACACAGAGGTTTGCATTTTTGGACCAGGTTTACCCATTCACGGCACTTCTGTTCAACCTTGCCACAGCACCAGAACGCAGTGCACATTTATGTGTACCTGTATGACTGGCTGATCAGACAGCTACAGGGCCTAGATTCACTGCGTCACATGCAGATTGTTCTGGAACTTTGCAAACACTTAGGCCTTATCATGAATCTCTTGAAGTCCAGCCTAATTCCATAGCAGATCATTGTCTTTCTTGGCATCCAGTTCGACCTGGTTGCCTTCATCTGTCCTTCTTAGGATGACAGGTAGGAAAGACTGCAGCTGATCCTCAAGGCGTTTCTGACTCATGAAGTTTGCTCAGCATGGGCAGCGGCAAACCCTGTTAGGCTTCCTGTCCTTGATGGACCTACAGGTTCCCCTGGGTTGCTGTCGTCCCAGACAGCACACTCTGTGGGACAGTAGCCAAGGGACCAGGGTTACTAAGCACAGGTGCCTGGCCTCGCGGAGGCCCGCCAACACCTCATTTGATGGGAGAACATCATGTCAGGACAGACATTGACGCCTTTTCAGGTGCAGACCACCATGTACACAGACTCTTCTCAGTCGGGGGGGGGGGGGGAAGCCCATGTGGAGGGCCAGACAGCTTCTGGCGTGTGGCCAGCGCAGTCCACATCTCATCACATAAGCTGGGTGGAACTGGAGACAATATGCTTAGTGCTCCTCCACTTCCAGGACCTAGTGGAGCACAACACATCCTTGTTATGAGCAACAACAAGACCACAGTCACCTACCTCAACTGGCAAGGTGGGTCACGCTCCCGAAAGCTGGTGGACTTGGCTGTTCACATCACACGGTGGTGCTCCAAACACAACATTCACATGCACACGTGGCATGTCCCAGGACTACAGAATGTCCTGGCTGACCAACTTTCGAGAGGTCAGCCCACAGGGATCCACCCACAGGTCGTTCAGGCCATATGGGCCAGGTAGGGTACCCCACACATGGATCTCTTTGTGACAAGCACAAACGCAAAACTACTGGTTAATGTGATACGTGATCTGTCCCAGTTCCCCAGGCCCTAGCGGTGGACGCTCTTGCCATGGACTGAAGCAACCTTTGGGCTTACGCCTTTCCACCTCCACAGATCATCCCCAGGGTCTTGTGGAAGGTTTGGTCCCAGGACTGCAACCTGATCTTGGTCGCCCAGTGGTGACTGAGGACAGATTGGTCCCTGGACCGGGAATTAAGCATCAGGCCACTGCTACATCTTCCGCCATGGCCAAAACTTCTGGTGCAACTGTGGACAAGTGTGTTCCACAAGGAACCACAGGTGCTCAACTTCCACACTTGGCAGTTGTCGCACAGCATTTCCGTGACAGAGGTTTCTCAGAATCGGTCGCAGATAGAATTGCCAGTGGAAGACTTTGAGACTCTTCTCTAGTGGTTTATTCGGCTCATTGCAATGTGTTTTATAGATTGGTGCGCAGGTTGGAAAATGCATCCTTGGTCAGTGCGTATTGCGGACATCATGGACTTACTGCTGTTCCAGTGGGAGGTCCTCTGTAAGAGCTCGAGAACCGTGTCCTGACTACTCCCAGGTGACCCGGAGGCCTCAGGTGGGCTTCCTTGCAAAGGATCAAGTGGCTCAAGATCCTTCTACAGTATTTCGGGGTTTCAGCCTACGTGCTTTTCCTCCTGAGAAAAAGAGCCCTGTACCCGGTGAGAGCACTGTGCTGGTATCCCTCAGCCTATGTGCTCTTCCTCCTGAGAAAAAGAGCCCTGTACCCGGTGAGAGCACTGTGCTGGTATCCCTCATGCTCCAGGTCACCTGGGAGTGGTCAGGTGACCACTGGATTCAGTCATGTGTCAGAGCAGGATCTTACTTCTGCTAGCCCCCAAAGTGAATATTAATAGAAAACATGTCTTCCACATCCAGCAGAGACAGTGTCAGGGGTCCGTCCTCTTTTGTTCCTGGGTAACCTCTGAAAGGAACTGGTCTGCCAAAAACAATTTCTGCATGGATGAAGCAGACCATCCTGAAGGCCTACGAGAATGCTTGGGACCAACCTTCAGCCCTAGAGCAGGTCTTGGCCAGAGCTCGTGAGGTGTGAGCCTTCAGTGCCTCCTACTATGTCCTAAGGAATGTCTCTGTTGTCAATATCCTCTGGGATTGCTGCTGTTGATGGTCTACGACTTTCGCCGAGCACTACTTGATGGTGCTGGAGGAGGGCATTTTTGCTCTTGCAGTATGTTTCTGATACTTGTCCTCTACAATTCCCTTATCCCCTCAGGGCATCATCATGTTCCAGTTTTTGTAGCACTCAGGGTTTAGACCTGGATGCAGTCTATAGGTCGGCATACCTAGAGTAAGCTGAGACCCTTTTTGGATTTGTGTTGGGTGGATATCCCCGGTGCCTGCCAGGCCAAGAGCCAGCAGACCCATTTTACTTATTTTGCCTTACAGAACCATATAACCATCCCCCAGGTGCCTGCCATGTTTTCAGACTGATGGTCTCCACCCCTCCCCCCCCCCCAACTGTCAGTCCTAGTGGTTCTTGGTCAGTGTGTGTTTAAAGTACATGTAACACCCTTCTCCAATACATTTGTGTATTGGCAATGGTGGTTGCAAGGTAATGTTACATAACTAATACGTGAAATTTCTAGTAATTTCAGTACTAGTAAGTATATTTACCTCTCGGCCACCAAAGAAGCCCACCAGACCACCCCACTTCCTCCACACAGGTAACATCCGCTGAGCAATCTTCAAGGAGGAAGGAAGAACTGGGAAGCATGTGACCAGCAGTCAACAACTTCAACAAATTGGGTTGTTTTTCCAGCAAAACATTTTTATGTTATGGTGAATACCAGAGCAGGCCTAACAGGTTAAGTATATAAACATTGTTTTTTTTAGCTCAGGTGATCATATCACCTGAGCTGATACCATAGTCTCAAAATCCATCCTCCGTCTGTTGTCCATAATAAACAATTTACATTTTCGACTTCTTCTCCAAAACCGCAGGCTAGATCTGCTTCGAACTTGGTGGAAATGTGCCTTGGCTGGGTCTCTACTAAGTTTGCTCAAATGGTTGTGCTCCAGTGATTTTTGGATTTTTAATGAATTTTTGTGTTCTTTTTGGGGCAAATATTAAAAAATCTTCTTCTCCGAAACCCCTTACCCAATTGCTTTGATATCATACAAGAACACTCCCTGGGACTTCTAGTTCTTAATTTGTTCACCAGGTGGCGCTGCAATTTTTTTCTAATTTTTTATGAATTTTTGTGTGTTATAGCTATTTTCAACTTCTTCTCCAGAACCGTCACTCAGATTAAGCTGAAACTTGGTGGATATGTTTCTTGTAGAAGGGTCAAACAAAGTTGTACACTATGTGGGAATGCTGCAGATTCTTGATTTTTAACGATTTTTTCAATTCTGGTACTTACCAGTCAATGCTGCTTTCCTATTGATAACTATGGAAGTCAATGAGCATTCTAATGCTAATTCACATTTTCAACTTCTTCTCCAAAAGCATCATCCAGATTAACTTCAAACTTGGTTGCAATGTACCTTGGGTGGGTTTCTACCAGGTTTGTACAAATGGTCCTGCTCCTGTGATTTTTTATTTTTAATGAATTTTTTTGTGCTTTTTTTTTTGGACAAATCTTTGATATCATATAGGAACACTCCCTGGGACTCCTGGTTCTTAATTTGTTCACCAGGTGGCACTGCAATTTTCTTCTAAATTTTTTAGGAATTTTTAAGTGTTATAGCTATTTTCGACTTCTTCTGCAGAACCCTCACTCAGATTAAGCTGAAACATGGTGGATATGTTCCTTGTAGAAGGGTCAAACAAAGTTGTACACTATGTGGGAATCTTGCATATGCCTGAGTTTTAAAGATGTTTTCAATTTGGGTACTTTCCGGTCAATACAGCTTTCCTATTGATTACTATGGAAGTCTATGAGCATTCTAATGCTAATTCACATTTTCGACTTCTCCAAAACCATCATCCAGATTAACTTCAAACTTGGTTGCAATGTACTTTGGGTGCATTTTGGGTACTTGTTGGTAAATGCATATATTCTGATTGTTTACTATGTAAATCAATTGGCCTCTGATACAGATTCACATTTTCAACTTCGACGACGAAACCGTGAGCCAGATTTACTTCACACTTGGTGGCAATGTTACTCTAGTGGGTTTCCACCAAGTTTGTTCAAACAGTCAACTTATGATTCACCTGAGCACAGGATCAGTCCTGATCCTCTAGTTTTGTTTTTGTTTTTGTTTTTGTCTTTTGTTTTTTTAAGATAGTTGACGTTGACTAGTGTGTCTAGCAACGTTATCTGCTATATAAAAGAACCCATACGTCAGCTTTTCCGTTAGAACTTACACAGTTGTAGAGTGTGCCTGATGGGCCCAATGGAGGGTGAAACGCGTCGCACAAGAAAACACTACAATTAGCATGCCAGCTTTTCTAGCTTTGTCTTGTATTTCTCAAATGAACATTGTTGACAATGTGCTGACTTATAATTGGTCAATTCTGCTCAGGAAGAAAACAAAAAATTCAAAGGACCAAGGAGGCGACACTGTAGCCCCCTTGATACAACATAAAGATAAAAGTAGACCTGTGTGTGTTTAACATTCTTCCATCCAGTCTTCTATCAGTTCCCCAATTTTTCCACTTCCACATGAAGGGATTTTATCACATGAGTGAGACCTTGCGTCATGACACCACAGAGCAGAATCCTGCTGAATCTTGGCGTACATATCTATAATACATGTACATGTAGTGACGCTCATGCCATACTTAATTAGTAAATGCTTTGGTTGGTGTGTTTTTTTTCACTTCCTTGCAGGACATCCTTCACCTGTCATACAAGTACCTGGTGCATAAATTGCTTGCCAGTCACTGGAAAAAAACTGGGGGCAAAATAAAACTAATGATAAAATACAGTGACTTCTGACTAGGCATGTTTGTACTGGACAGAAAGCTATCTTTATGTATCATTTTAAAGTGCAAGTTGTCATTCGATATAAACAAAAATGGGGGGGGGAGGGGATCTGTTAGAAACTTGCTTGCAGTGAAGTACAAGTAACTTGTTTTATTCATTCTAATAATGAAAATCTACTTGTAACAAAAAGGAACTGCATTAAATCAGCATTAGCCATACGTGCCTTTACAGAGAATTTATATTTGAAACTGGAACTTTAATTCATGAGTTAAGGATTGATACACAAATTTGGTAACCATAAATATCTGATTACTAGTACCTTGATGTTTCCTTTTGTGTGACATTTTCATCAACTTCTGTATTTTCTTTGCAGAGGAGAAGTGCGATGGCTTGCTGTGTAAAGGTGGGGAGGTGTGTATAGATAAAACTGGGCGACTGTGCAGCGCTCTCCCTCGATACTGCATCGACAAGTCCCTGCGTTGTAACAGTGTACCCAACTGTGGCTCCTTTGATCACAGCGATGAAGAGGGGTGTAAGTGTCCATCGTAACATGTGGCGAACTGCAAAATTAATGTTTCCTCTAATTTCAGGAGATGGTGTACACACAAGTAATGTACTTTTCCCATTTAGGGACGAGATACACAAAATTTATGTATTCACCCATTTATAGATATGACATGCAGACAAGTTATGAATTCTCCCATTTTACTCATTCCATACTATGGTGACTTGGTCAGTGGGTCTGGCACTGCCTGGCAAGTCATGCTGCAGCTGCCCTTGCAGCAGCTGCAGCATGACTGGCCAGGCAGTGCCAAAACCACTGACTTGTGACTGTAGCCATGTTGATACTTGAACAAAAGCTCTTTTCATTAAGAATTTAAATATGCAATTGTCGTCTTAAATCTAGGAAAATATATGGAAAAATCAGGCACTGGTATGGAATGAGTTAAAGACATGACATACACACGAGTGATGTTTTGACATTAAATGACACAAGATACAACAAAACCTATGTTTTGGGACTACCTCTTAGTTAAAGCACGTGGACTGAAAGGAAATGGCATAAGCACATAAAACGTACCAATTTTGGAAAGAGCAAAAAGGGCATCGGTTCAAGATTCTAAATGTGCCCAAATTATACTTGAGCAAAACCATACATGTTGGGAATGTGTCTTTGTGCACACATATACACAGCCTACAAAATGAGTGGTCTGTGTTTGAATACAAGAAGTTTTCTGCAGGCTTTCTTCTAATTTTTAAACATCCATGCTAAAAATGAATCAACTAATTTCCATGAAATCAGTGCAAATCAAATGAGGTTTTAGTTTTGGGGTGGACTTTTTTTTTACAGTATTTTGTTTCTTTTAGGGACTTTTGTTTTTGCAAATACAGAAGTTGTCAGGACCATGTTGTCAAGACCGCATGCAAAAATTTGTAATCTATATATACCACAAATCATTACTTTTAAAAAAATATTACTCCTAATACATGGCATAAAGTATTTTTCACAACTTTTGTTCAAGCTTTTGTCACTCACATTTTTAGTGCACCTATTTTAAAATTCAAATGAGACCTCCATGACGTAAGTTCCTCCTGTGCTTTTAAAAATCGATATACAAACTTTTAATGCCAGGATATACTACACATTATATATAGAAAATACAAATTTTCTATATGTAATGTGTAGTGAAATACATGTATATAGTGGTAGAGTGGTTAGTGGTATACTATTAGGGGTGCATGTGGTTTGCCGTATGCCACCTTAATAGAAGAGGGGTAAGGGGGGTTTCCGTACGCTGATACAGGTAATTTAGAGTACGCAGTATGGAAAATGAAAATCTTTCAAAATTTTGGATAGTACGAAGTACGTAAAATAAGAGGGCTTCCAGTATGGTAAATAAAAAGCCCCAGTACGCCAGTACGGATAACCCCTTACCCACCCTCTTAATATATATGATATTGCAAGCAGTGCAGACAATGTGTATTGCCAGTGTGTTAGGGGTAAAGTATGAGCACTGATGGAGGATGGGTCAAAAGTGAAAGAAAACAAGAATGAATGAGTGAGTGAAAGCATGCTTTACCACTTATAATATGCAGGTTTACATGTAGACCTTGAGTAAACTTTATTGGAAAACATCAGATATTTCTGTTATGTCCATGGCTTTAAATTGAAGAGAAAGAGTATCAAATCTGATCATTTTACCATCTTACCCTCCAGTGGGTACAGTGGTTCCTCACCCAGAATGGTAGAATAAGTGAGTGTAACTGCATGTGCCAAGGAGAAAATCCTACATATTGGCTTTAAGCACCAGATGGCAGCACTGTGTGGGTCAGGGAGGTTTGCTCAAACCTTATTGTGACAGTACCTTGCATCTGCATGCAACATAGAAGTTGGTAATCAATTTTTTCTGACAGAAATGAAGGTTTGGATACTTTTCTTGATTTTATTTGAAAGTCATAATTTATTTATCAAGGATCTGAAATCAAATTCTGAATATATGTATACATGTATCCATATCAAAGCTATGTAATAGGACCATGTCCCCATTTTGATGTTTTATGATTGACAGACTCCGCTCTCTCACTGATGCAAAAAATCAAGTAAAGTACCTGGTATGCATACAGGGCATACCCAAAGTAAGCCAGCCATTAAACTGAGACTATTTGGTCCTATTGGAAGTCCTTAGCAACAGCTATGAGAAAAATTTAATTACATGTACCTGCTGTTGACCATTTAACAAAGAAAATTGGTCTTGTGTGTGCATGCATGGATGCATCCATTACACTTTGTCTGTGATCCATAATTCTATTGTCATTTGGCTTAGAATCATGAAACTTCACACATGTGTATCTGGAGACAAGGGTGTGTCGTGTACAAAAGTAGGTTACTTCACTGATCATCTAGGCCACAGTGACCTACATGTATCCTTCTCATATTGTGTCAAGGCTATAATTACTTTCATTTTTAACTTAGATTTATGAAACTTTACACACTTGTGTATCTGGAGGTAAGGGTGTGGCATGCACAAAAAGTAGGTCACTAGGTCATGTATCTAGGTCACAATAACATATCATTCTCATATCATGTCTTGGATACAGTTGCTTTCATCGTTTAACTTTGTTTCCTGAAAATAAAATACGTCTTGACATGTTGCAGAACTAGGTCACCAAGTCAAGTATCTGGGTCCCAGTGATACAGTCATGTAAAACTGCAGTACATTTGTGTTTGTCTTCTTATGTCCTGACATGTTACTTAGTTTCAAGAAACATTATATTCAGTTGGAACTTGACCAAGGGTGTGGCATGTAATGAAAGTAATTTACTAGATCAAGCATCTAGGTCAAAGGTCATGTACACATAAAATTGTGTCTGACCTATAATTATGCCCCTCTCTACCAGAGGAGGGGCATATAGTAAACACTTTTACATGTGTACATCCATCCATCCACCTGTGACACTTGGTACCGCGGCTATCACGCTGTTGTACTTTGACTTTTATAGAATCATGAACTCCAGGGTGTGTAATACACAAAAAGTAGGTCACTAGATCAAGTATCTGGGTCACAGTGCAAGAGGAGCATATGTGTAAGAATCTCTGATTCCATTTTAACGCAATTGGGAGGCTTAACATATAGCCATCATGACAATTATGCTAATTACTATGATAAAAGATTCATCCAGAAGAGTCAAATTATCCTACACTGGGGACAGGCGGACAATAATTGAGTTAACAGAGATGTAACTGTGTCTAATCTACTTCATGGCATTCCTTTTCGAAAATTAACAATGTAAAAGTTTGTCATATATAGTGTTAAAGTCTTACGTGTTTGTTCTTTCAGGCCTGATGACCATACTGCTGATTGGCTTGAGTGTATTTTCGGGGATCCTAATAATCATTGCTATTATGGTGGCCGTTCTCATCTTCTATCGTCGACGTAAACGCTTTACAACATCTGCCTCACAGGAACAATCATTGACCATGACAGTGCAAAAATTAGATGGCAGTCCTAACTCTAAAAGACACGCACTGAATAATATACAAAAAGATTACAATGCCTTTCCAAACTATAAGTACACAGCACACCCTTCCCCAACAGAGAGCGAACAAGATTACAGCGGGCCCATGCCCCCATTATCACCCAGGTTTACACCCTCTCCACGCCGAACCCCAGACTCGGGAGGGACCCCGCTAAGTTGCGGAACACCAGCAACACCGCGTATGACCAGCAGGTCACCTGCGTATCATATGCTCATGAGTGCCTATGGCCTGGATGGCAGGACTTCAACTGTGTGACCAAGGATTGCTTGTGTTCAGGAAATGTAGTCTATATTCTTCTTACATGAAGATATCTTTCACGAGAGTTTGAACAACTCTGTCTAGTTTTGAGATCATTTTGTAAGAAACTTTGATGAATGACAGAATATATGCTAATTGCATCAAATAAAAAAAAATGCAATAAATTTGAAATGCAGTTCGGAGGGAGAAGTGTGTTTAATCTGCCACTCGGTGTACAAGTTCCTTTGCAGGAAGTTTATGTGTAATACAATTAAGAGTCTAGTTTTCCGTGATTGTTCTAGAATAATCATGGGTATTGATTGTGATAAGTGCTTTAATTCATTCAAGTGTTGTAATATCTGACGTTTTTCATCAGTGGTACATTTATACATTGTCAAGGAAATCATGTTGCAGGTCCCACAACTGCAGTTACAGTATGACTTGACATGCAATGCAGAAACCACTTGCCAAGGATTTCACCACTGTATACAGTATCTGGCATTAATGAAGGGCTAAATAGAGAGTATGGATCATTTGTGTTTAACCCTTTTCCATGTGCATTAAAACTGAGTCAGCAGCTTTATTTAGTGGGGGTGGGACACTTGCCCACTCCCCGCCAAGGAAAGCTATTGATCTTGGGCATGTTATCTTTATAGGTCTGATTTACAGTTTTTTTTTCAAATTGTTTGTCGTTACTGTTGAAATTAATAAAAAACATTGAAGGATTGACATAGATTATGACCACAAGCTGGTTTTGGCCAGCATAAGGGGTGGTGGTGGGGACAGTTTAAAGATACAAATCAGTTTTTGCTGAACATTACATTCATTTAACAGGACTCTGAAAATAATATCAAAACTGTGATATTGCAATGATCTCGGCAAAATATATATACATATACATATATGTATATATATATATATATATATATATATATATATATATATATATATATATATATATATATATATATAAATTGTGTGTGTATATATATATATGTATATATGTGTATATGTGTGTGTGTGTGTGTATATATATATATATATATATACACACATACATACACACACACACACACACACACACACACACACATATGTATGGACACAATATATGTTGCATCTACAGGTCACAAGCAACATGATGTTGCATGTCCAGGAGGGAACTTGATGTTGCATGTGCAGGTTACATCATCATCGTGTTTCATGTACAGGAGAGGACCTGATGCTTCATATACAGGTCAGAACAACATGATGTTGCATGTGCAGGTTACAACATCATCATGTTGCATGTACAGGAGAGGACCTGATGTTGCATATGCAGCTTAAAACATGATGTTGCATGTACAGGACACAACAAAATTAAGCTGTTTACTTTAGCCAAGTGTGCCAGCTGGTCCTGTTAGACTAGGGCACTTGATCCAAGAATTTGCTACAAATGATATCACAAACACATACTGCTGGCTATTGTCACTTTATTCAACCATGTGTCTGGTGCCCACCTTTTTACCATTTTTTCAGACTTTCTATATTTAAGGTCACTTGGCCTTTACTTCCAAGCTTCACACGCAGTTTCATGATTTAACGACCACAATCAGCATGTGAGAAACTACTTTTTGGTCTTTTAATAAGATGTACCTAAAAATAAAAAGGAGTTGGTGTTTAAACTGATGTTTGATTTATAGGAATGACACTAATATTGAATGGGCTAACATATTGCTGAAAATCTGTCCAGACTGCCACAACTGAAAAAGTGAATAGCAAAGTATTGCAGAAACAGAAATGGTGTGGATTGTCAATTGCTTGATACTTATCTCCAGGGTGATTACCACTGATTGGGTATGCAATAAAAAATATCTTTGAATGGACAAATGAAGACACAGGGCAGTGGATACACAAACTGTTTGGATGATAAGATGGTCCAAGGGGTGTCTCCATTTTAACCCTTTGCCCATAAAGTGGGGAGGGGGGGGGGAATGGTAACCAATATGTGTTGCAATTTTTCCTTCAGTGTTGGGCAAGTAGAAATGTTTTAAATAAGAGTTGCAAAGAGACTAACAAGAATAGCATGGTCTTCATCAACAGTCTCTAAGATCCCATGTCAAGAAGCTGTTGACGTCATGGTTGTTACAAAGGAAGGGTTCCTTAACAGCCTTCTGCTGGATATATATTATGTGTGTTAAGTTCTGTATCAACTTCAGATAAAAGGTAAGCTACTAATAAGGTAACAGCCAAACAGAGACATACATGTAGCATTGACACAAGTGTGTGTTATATTGTTGAATGTTAGTTTTTTATTATCTGTTCCATACAAAAAAATGTTTTATTCCCCTGTAATATCCCATTTTCTATGTCTTTGTTTTGATAATGTGCTTCATTGTTCAACTTTATAGAAATAGTTGATCACAGCTGGAGGTTATTTGGATGTTGTGTTCTCATGTTGTTATGTACACGCACCCTCAATCCCTCATCCATTGACTGGATAAATTGGTGGAAAAATGATAGTTATTCCAGGAAAAGTTCCTCCCACTCATGAAAAAAAAAAAATAATAATAATAATAAAACTTCCTTCCACCACAATTTAACTGCACTTATCATGTTTTTAAGTAGGCTGTTTTCAAGTTCTCCAAAACTGTCATTGAGAATGATCTGAAACACAGTGGATATGTAGCTTGTGGAAGGGGCAAACAAAGCTGTTCACCAAATAGTGATACTGGGGATCCCTGATTTTTAACAAATATTCCAATCCAGGTACTTGTCAGTTTATGCATGCATTACTGTTGACTACTATGTATGCAAGTCAATGGGATTGCAATGGAAATTCATATTTTCAACTTCTCCAAAACTGTAAACCAGATTAATTTCAAACTTGGTGAGAATGTATCTTAGGTGAGTTTCTGCCAAGTTTGTTCAAATTGTCATACTGAAGTGATTTTTAGATTTTTTTATCAATTTTTTTTTTTTTGTCTAATGGTAAAAAGTCTCAGAAACCTCTGAGACAATTGTTTTGGAATTTTATGGGCATGTTTCGGGGGGCCCTCATTAGGTCAACAGGTGGCGCTGCAGTTTTTTTTCTATTTACAAATTTTTGTGAGTTTTTCACAAATTTTTACTTCCACAAATAAGTCAATCATATTGTTCTCAAATTTGGTGGAAATGTAGGTTGTGGCACAATTAATCAAAACTGTTTTTACCCTTTGGCCTTATGAGGCTGATATGTATTGTCGTACCCGGCACCGTCCGTCTGTCCGTCCGTCTGTCTGTCCTTCTGTCTGTCCGTCCCGTGGTTTTACCACCATAACTTCAGAAATTTTGAGACATGACTTTCCAATTGCACATGATATTACATTTCTATATGGCCTAATTTGTGTGCAAGCATAGTTGACCTTGACATAATTCTTAAGATCACACAGTGGTCACAGGTGCTAAGCAACGTTACCACTCTAACTATTGAAAGCCTGCATGTAGCAATCTAAATCTTACACACAAGAAGCTTCATAGAGTGATCTAGAAGCCTATTGAAAATAGAGGTCATAGCTCTATATTTGACCTACTTTTTGAGGTCAAAGGTCAAGTGTATTATGGTGGTATTGGTATAAGTAAGGAAGTATTTAAGTCAGTTACATGAAATTTTATATACACATGGATCACAGCCAAAGAATGTGTCATGAATGAAAAGTAGGTCACAAGGTCAAGTATCTGGGTCACAGTGACCTATTCATTGAAATTTTGTTTACCACTATAACTTCAGAAATTTTTGAGACATGACTTTCAAATTGCACATGATATTACACTCCTATGCGGCCTACTTTGTGTGCAAGCATAGTTGACCTTAACTTAATTCTCAAGGTCACACAATGGTCACGTGCTGAGCAACATTACCGCTCTAATTATTGAAAGCGTGCATCTAGCAATCTAAATGTTACAGACAAGAAGCCTTATAGAGTGATCTAGAAGCCTATTGAAAATCAAGGTCATAGCTCTATATTTGACATACTTTTTGAGGTCAAAGGTCGTGCACAATGGTGATATTGGCATAAGTAAGGAAGTATTTAAGGCAGTTACATGAAATTTTATACACTCATGTGTCATAACCAAAAAATGTGTCATGAATCAAAAGTAGGTCACTAGGTCAAGTATCTGGGTCACAGTGACCTATTCATTGAAATTTTGTTTACCCACTATAACTTCAGAAGCTTTTGAGACAGAACTCTCAAATTGCATATGATAGTACACCACTGCAAGCATAACTGACCTTGACCTAACTTTCAAGGTCACAGTGGTCACAAGTTTGCTGATTGACATTGTGCATCTAGAAATCTAAATCTTAAAACAAAAGAAGCAACATACGGTGATCTAGAAGGCTATTGAAAGTCAAGGTTATACCTCTATATTTGACCTAATGTTTTTGAGGTCAAGTGTACAATAGTAGTATTTGTGTAGGTAACTATACCTGATACTATGGGACACTATTCGTATTCACTTACAGCAAAAGAGATTGAAGGCAGCCGAAGGGTACCGCGTTCTTTGAACGGTATTTTTTAGGTGGTGATACTCTGGATCACTGATTTTTTAATTGATATTTCAATTTGCATGTATTCCTATTGATTACCAATGGAGATTGCAATGCAAACTTATATTTTTTACTTCCCCTTCAACGTCCTCATCCCCTAAACGGGACTTATTATGAGTTCAATGCCAAGGTCAAGTGTAGGCCTGTTCACACAGCTCTTTTGGTTTTGTTTGGTTTTGTTTCTTGCCCTAAAGACTCGCTGCTGTTGATTCTGTATCACCACACCCAACAACCATTTCCAGAAAGATAAAATTACAGGTTGTTGTACATGTATATATATTGGTCAGCAAAAAATTGAATATCATGCTCACTTGAGGTGGGGGAGGGAATTTATCCGGGGATGGGCATGTCATCAGGTAGACCAGTATCTGAATCCGGTAAATGTGGTCTTTAAAGCAGAATTCTCATTGGTTGGATGGGTCTTTTGAAAGGAAAAAAGCATGTTAGTATGAAACAAATAAAAGTTTGGCATAGGTGGGGTAGTACCAACCTGACTCTCAGTGTCCAGTTGATGCTATTATAAAATATCCATAATGAAATTGATCAGAACATGAACATGTAGGTATCACCACAAGAGCATATCCTTTATTCTGTCATATATTGACAGAAACAAAAGTTAATGACATATATGAAAGCTGTCATCAAGCCGCAGGTGTTGGGATTCAAAACTATAACATATCACAATTCATCATGGGACCCTATACAACAAGCTGAAGAAAGTATAGACGGATTGAATGTTAGTCTTGCGCACATTTTTATCACATGGAAACCTGTCTGCTGTGACGAGACTGTGACGAGACTGTGACAGTGGGAATGTTGAATTTGTGAACTCTTTCCAAACAGATAGGTATTGTATACTTTGATCTGAAATCCGTTTTTAGCATATTTTACAGAATCGCATAAAAAAAATTGCTCTTCTTGACTATCCTTTATACCATTTTATCCTTGTGTTTCTTAAACAGGATCTGCTGCTGTCTCATGATTTACTGGTAAACTTTTCAAATGTGTAGTCCACAATCTCAGTAGTATTTGAGTGAGATGTACATCTGAAGTATCCGTACTGGTATATTATTACAGTAAAGAAGCCAGTATAGGGTTAAACACTGTGAGTCGGGGGGGGGGGGAGTTCCACACTTGAACAGAACACAGTGTTATGCTTTCTGTGTGTCTGTGTGCTATTTTCTTCTGCGTTCAGAGCATTGATTTTGCTGTTTGTGATAATAACCAATTGATACACATGTAGAGGTGTTTTAAAGGTTGTCAGTTTATATCCAGAAAACACTTAAGTATCTTGATTGCTTGTTAAGTTTTTTCAAATATGAACATGTACATTGAAGTTGAGATGCCCCAGATAGATGAGACAAAATGGATCTGTGCTGGTGACAACACAAATAAGCATGCAGCTACATAACTATTCTTTTTTGGGGGGAAGGGGGGGGGGGGCAGAGGAGGAGAAAGATGTGTAATTTAATATATTCTTTACAAGCAACTGTCTAGACAGTTTGTATTATGTATGTACAATTTGAGAAGTTCAGTGTAGCGACAAAATAATGGCTTTACTTCCATAAAGATTGTACAAGTCTTAACCCGAGTACTTCAAAGGCCAGCTCAGATCTACATAACATCATTGTTCAATTCTCGTGGATTTAATTGTGCTAATTAGGTTCATAAGCAGGGTGAGAAAATTTGTTCTGAAACTACATGTACTTGTGTGTAGGACAAGTGACACAAAATTTTCACTTGTCCTCCCTCATAATATCACTTGTGC
Organism: Hermodice carunculata; assembly: GCA_964020975.1. Taxonomy (NCBI): domain Eukaryota; kingdom Metazoa; phylum Annelida; class Polychaeta; order Eunicida; family Amphinomidae; genus Hermodice; species Hermodice carunculata. The sequence goes on along the minus strand of OZ026614.1, from coordinate 90,340,970 downwards.
TAATGAAGTGTACTTAAGTTTTGGTTTAAAAAAGCATGTTTTAATGGAAATCATTATGTCATATAGTGAGTTGATGTGTCTGTTAAGCCAACAAAATTTGAAATTTAACAGATCATGAATTTTGACAAAAAATTTACTTGTCCATGGGACAAGGGAAATTTGAAAGTCACGTGTCCTCAAAATGATTTCACTTGTTCCATATAATAAGATCATGGGCATTTTTGCACCCTGATTAGAAAAGCCAGCTTCACAGTTGGAGCCTCTTGAGAGTAGTGACCAATCTGGTAATCAATTAAAATGCATTGTCTGGACGGACATAAGTAGTTCTGTGCCTCATTAGTGTAACTTTGTTATCACTCATAAGAGGGTCCATCTGGGAATTACAACATATAAAATGAAATGTTCTTGTTCTTACCTTTAAGGGGATGTCACCAGCATGAATGCTAAATATATCATGTTTTAATTTATTGTTGTGTTTGGCAGAATCAAAGCAGACAACAATATGCTGAATATCCTAGATCGTATATTTGATAAAACTTTGAACTTTTATTTATTTACATATTTTATGTATATTTTTATTAATTAGTTATTTTGAGGCAATAAATATTGAAATTGATTGTAACCTATTTTAGATAAAATTTGCATGTGCAGTTCCAAGATGTGATACATTTGAAGGAGTTTCCACAATAGAGTATGGATTATATGATTTTGTATTGTGCAAAGTTACCGTTGATAAGGTGGTGTCCTATATTGGGCATGTGCCTGGTCTGAGTATAGATTTGCTTTGCCACATACCTGATGGCAGATTGCCTTACTAAGACTGTCATTCAGAGACTGTGCTGAATATAATTATTCTGCTGTTGTTTCATCAAGTAAATCTTCCATACATTAGTCCTGTTGTGTTAATCATTCAGAGTTTAATTTTATTAACTTCGTTTAATCTTGATATTTTGACCACGGCCAACCACATATAAGCAACATGCAGAAACAGGATTAAGCAGGTAGTAGCCAGCACGGAACACTAAGTGGTGTAATGTATGTGGCATTGAGTTTACAATGGTACCATTGTTTATAAATGCGAGGGAAAAAATACAAATCCACTATTGAATTAGCAAATACAACCGTGAAGTGGTGGTTGTAAAGGGAGTGGTGCCTATGCAGAAGTCTTTGTACAGAGATCGTATGGTACTTTGTTTAGAATGTCCCCACATTGACAAGCAACCAAGTCAGTATGGTACTTTACCTGGTGCACATAGATATCATTTGTGGAGCTTTGTTGGCAAATATTATTCCTAAATGTAAATGAAGGTGTTCCTAGGTTTGCAAACAAATTGTATATGTGACAATGTTAGATGGATTTATTGCAGAAAATAAAGTCCTCTATGTTTTGATAATGAGTTGTCATTTTTTATGTTACCGGTGTTACGGAATATTTGTTCCCCCAAATATTGGTTCCCCAGGGGGAACAAATATTCGTTTCTACCCACAAACATTTGTACACCCGCCACCCCACCCCCGTCTGGGGAACTGATATTTGGCAAATATTTGTGTCCACCTGTTTTCACTCTATGTATCTCGACCTATGTGGATGAGGAATTAAAATTCAGTAAAGATTGTCCTCATGCTCTAAGCACTGAATTATTCATACTATTCACACGTAAGTATTATTTTTATAAAGACATCCTTTATTGTATTACCATTCCTATTATGTGTTGCTGTGGGGCACCAGGATCCTGCAAATACATGGTCACCATGATTTTTTATAAATGTAGTTTACTTTCTGCACTTTTGTCAAATTTTTATTTTTTCAAACATCAAATTTCACTGTGGTGTAATTTAACTCTTAATTTACAACATTTTATGTTAGAAAAAACAACCAGCATATCTCACCCATACACCTGTACCTTATGTGGGTGGGGAACAAATATTTGGCCCCAGTGCTAAAACCTCAAACAAAGTACTCTACAGCCTTGGCTTTTCATACCTTTTTGAAACAGGCAGCCCTGCATGTTCAACATTTTTACACATCTGCATATAGAGTAGGATTGTACATGTGTATGTGTTAGCAAAGCTCAAAAGAACTTTCAAATGTAAATTAAACAATGGTTATGTTCCTCAGGCGAAGTTGTAGATGTAGTGGTTAATTGTAAGTCACTGAATGTTTTTGACTTCAAAATTGAATATCCATATGCTAGGATAGACATCAAAAAATTCTTTAACCCCCCTCCCCCCCCCAAAAAAAAAAAAAAAAAACAAAATTGGCATGCAGGTCAAGATATTTTTTGTATAAATTAATACCCTTCAGTTGAAACTGTTGTATATCCTTGAAGTAAAAAAAAAAAAAAAAACCTTCCTAGGACAATATAGTGAGTAGCAGTTGAAACGGGTTTGTGAAAGGACACAACCCCTACATGTATCATAGGCCAGTATACAGCTCAGTCCTCATGAAACATTTGTTAGATAAGATGTTTTTGGATATAAAATGTCATTGTGCAGAAGAAATGTTGAAAATTAAGAAAATAGGGGGGAGGGGGACAAATATTCCTGAATATTTGTTCCAGTGGGAAAAAATATTCGGGGGGAACAAATTTTCTCTGACACCGGGACACAATATGCATGGGTTAAAAAGGTGCCAGCAGACTATATTTAAAAGGAAAGCTTATAACGGTAAGGGACAATCAATATTGTGGATACTTTCAGATCAGAAGTACACAGATTAATCTTTCTATCAGCCTTCTGCTCCTCCTCCCAGAAATATATACTCGAAAAATGCTGATTTTTGCCCATTAAATGTTTGCCAAATATTCATCAACATTTTCCACATATGGTATGAAAACTCATCACCAGTATTAGTTGGACACTTTTAAACGGCCCCTAATTCTTCCACGGATGATAAACTAACCCCAAGGCAAGCTGATGATGAAACTTCTTGCCCTGGTTGTCTTCACAGGGTGTTTCTGAAGTTCTTTTGAAGTCGGAAACTTTTTTTAATATATATATATATATATATATATATATATATATATATATATATATATATATATATATATATATATATATATATATATATGTATATCTTTTTGAAGTCCATTATATACAAATATCAAAGTTGAAAACTTCAAGGAAGCAGATGAAATGCAAGAATTCCCCTGTTGACCAAGCCTAGCCTTAACAGAAAGTGTAAACTTCATACAAATGAAAATGGTAATGTTAATATCAAACACAAACCTGGATCTTGGAAGAGGTCAGCAAGCAAAGAAGGTTAGAGGCATGAACATCCACTGTGTGGAATATGAGACGTCTATTCTCTTTCCACCAAAGTCTCTGACCCTGTTGCTAGGTAACCGTGATGATCAGGCACCATGATATGGGGGTACTGAAGGGAAACCAAGGATGTTACTGACATTTGTGGGGATTTTTTTTTTTTTTTTCAAAACATATAACAACTGCTTGTGTCAAGCTCAGAGTGTGTTTGGGGAACATACATGTGACTGTGACTTTTTGAACAGTTGGTTTTATCCAAGTTGCTCGTTTGGCAAAAGCAACACACCTTGTGTTTGATAAAGAGATTTAATTAATGATTTCACCAGATTTGCCCATACATATGGGTAACTCTCAGGTAATATCAATCTGCTGTTTTAATTCGTATTATGGTCATTGTGTTACAATACCTGATTTTACAAAATTATGTAGATGTAATGAAAGCAATGGCAATTTGGATCACATAATTTTGACTGGAATTCACATGATGGACTCAGTTTGTTATGTGCATTCTGTACATTGCTTATCATTTTTTTTTTTTTAATTTGAAAAAATTAATATTGACCTTTTAGTGCATATATAATTAGAGCCATCCTAAAATATGTACTTATAACTTTCGCATTAATCAACTCATAGAGTGACAAGCTGCATCTGTCCTGTTCGTTCTGCCAGAACAGTGCGTGTGTGTGTGTGTGTGTGTATCAGTGGTCACTGGGTGAAGTGCGTGGAGACAAAATTTGCCAACAGATGGCAGCATGGTACATGAGCGCTGCACGACCACGAAACCTAAAAAACAAAACAAAAAACTTGATACTTGTCGCCATCCTTTCCATGCTCACTCATCTCAGACAAACTGCTGACCAAAATCCACCAGGGTAATATGATTCCACTTTATCCTCTTCCATGCATATTGTCAAAGCACAAAATTAAAACAAAATTAAGAAACAAAACAAGAAAGAAAGAAAAAGAAAGAGCAAATAGACAATATACGTAACTCCTCAAACAGGCTTTTATTCTGTGCATAAGTTTATTTCAGTGGAAAGCGGCCTTATTCCACGGGTACAACACATTTATAACGTTGTGATTTAAATAATTGGAGCGATACATATAAGTATTAGGTTCATAAATTTTCAATAAGACATTCTTTCTATTAAGAATCAATAGAAATATCAAAAAAGCTTGACACAAAAAGTAGTAATTTGGCATATTAAAGACGGAATATATGCTATAAAAAAGCACAGAGCATCTGTTGGATGGGCAATTTAAATCGAACTTAAATGTTGTGGGCATATCATATTTTTTTTTAAATCTGAAAAACTTTTAAATCTATCCAGTTACAGTTTGCATATATAGTGAAAGTCAAATTTATGTGTTGACAATATCTGAATACAACAACAACACTATTGCCGTTTCCCCATCAGTTGAAACTGATCATTTGAAATGGGATGATTAACCCTTTCCCCATGAATTAATACTGAGTCAATAATTTTCCTTGCCACCATGGACCTATTATCTGATAATAGGGGACAGGAAGTGACCTACCCCTCCCCATCTTTCCCCATTTATTTCCCTGGTAACCAAATTAGGGATCTAACTGTGACTGAACATGCTCAGCTGTGATTATGATTTAGCTTTATATCCCCATGATTACATGGCTAAAGCACTAACCACTAAATTTGGTAGCTGTAGGTGTTATGCCTTATGGTATACGAAATGTGTCCCGGACAAGCTAAAGCGTTAATGGGGTTGTTCTGACCCAGGTTGGAATATGACCTGTTGCACAGTTTAGGAAAACTTTGATGTTAACATTCAAAAAGTATATTCTAAATGCACAGAATAAAAAAAAAAACAATAACAAAACACAAACAAAAACAAAAAACAAAAACAAAACAAAAAAACAAAAACAAAACAAAACAAAACAAACAAACAAAACAAAAAAAACGTTCATTTAAATTAACCCTGCTATAACAGAAATAGGCCTTGAACAAGGATTGTCGATCGATCCATGGGTAGCCTGAGACTTAGCTGGAAATGTCATCCTCTGGATGATCATTGACCTGTTATATTAAAAAACACACACACTACTTACACGCATATATTAGCATTTGCAGATAATACGATACTAACTTAATTTGGTTATGATATACTGTTATGTGATCAGAAATTTATGACCAGTTCTTGTAAGGAAAGGGTCCAGTTCGTTGCTACTACTTGGTACTTGCTCGGGGGAATCATTAACGGTAGAACCTCCATGGTACTTGCCAAGCAAGGTCCAGTGACAGTTTTATTTTTAATACAAATATTCAAATGGTGTTTGAACTCAGTTCTATTACTTTTTCTCACCGGACAAGAACCAACTTTCAAATCATCAAAGCATGTTGCACATCACGAATATTCCAACCTGGGTTAGATTCCTGTCTATACTTATATGCTTTATCATATCATAAACATATTTATTTTGTCTGGATTGCCTAATAGTATACAGAGACTAATCTGGAGGCTCTCCAGTACATGAAAGGACGCACAGGAATGTATACAATACACACAGGACGAGAACAAAAGACTAAATTCACAGCTTGTACAGGAATAATACAGTTGATGCCAAATAATGGAGACTTATAGTTGTGTCATATACCAAATTAGTGAGTAAAACGTCTGGAGTCTGAAATGAATGTCTGAACAGCCTTAAAGATTAATACATTATCGGTGTCCGGCAAATCATCGCTACCTTTCAAAAGAATGTTTAATAAAATATCACTAGAGCACTGAACTATTAGAGTCGGATATACACCTGGAGCGAGTCAGTGGCACACAGTGTTCAGTAGACCGACCATTTGCACAGTAAACTTGGGACAGAACAAAAGGTAATGTTTTGTATCTTCTATAGGATGAGAGCATGCACACGTTGAGGCTGGAAGGATATTGACATGATATAGATGGGCATTTAAAACAGAGAAGTTAAGACGTAGCTGCGTATGGCATATGTTAACGAAACGATTTCCATGTTTAAAGTATGAGGGCTTTTTTGTCAACATTTAAGAGTAATAGATTTAATTTAGATTTGAACTGCAGCAGGGAATCGGTGACACGAGCATCGACCGGGAGGTTATTCCATAATTGGGTAGCAGATGGGAGAAATGAATCGCCGAAGAGATTGGTGATAAACCTAATTTGGCGTAATGTAGTACGATTTCTCAATAGGCGACCAGTACCGAGCGCAACATGGCGAGGAACGAGATCATGTAGGTATGGTGGAGTCAACCTATTATACATTTTAAAGAAAAGAATAAGTTTAAAGTGTTTCCTTCTATTTGCCAGCGTTTGCCATTCAAGCGCTTAAGTAAGACACGTGGAGTGTTTCCAGTTGCGCCAAGGCAGATCCTGGCTGCCTCATACTGCACAGCTTCTATAGATTGTGACAGGTTTTCAATGTCAAATAGGACACACACATATTCGAGGATAGGACGAATCATAGTGCTATACAACCGTATCAGAGTCTGGCGGGAGAGTTTGTATTTGACTCTGCATAGAAGAACAAGTGGTTGGCTGGCTTTATTAACAATGCGTGTTATGTGCTGGTGCCATGACAAATTGCTTGAAAGTGTAACTCCAAGATGTGTATGTTGAGTAGCCTCAGGTATCGGTATGTTTCCAAGAAGTAGGGTAGCATGATCTGGCTTGTGTCGTTTGGCAGAGCTCATTGAAATTGATTTTATAGCGTTAAATATCATCCGCCAGAGCTTTCCCCAACGATGAATTTGTAAAAGATTGGAATTAAGACTTTCAGCTGTGACCATTGGTTCGTGGACATTTCAAGAATACTGGTATCATCCGCAAATAAACGGATGTCACAGGTAGTGTTGACAGTGATGTCGTTAATGCAGGGCCGTAGCCAGCCTTCTAAAATAGAGGAGGCAAAGGGTACTGGTGGGGGTGGGTTTGGGAGGGGGGCGTGCCCCCTCCCAAGATTGAAAACTTTTGAAAAATGGCACATAAAATGGTGTAATTTAATGGGTTTTGAAGGGGGGGAAAGACTTTATACATATATAAATTCTCAAAATTTTACTTCAATGTGACTATTTTCGATCTTTTTATTTGAATTGAATTTGGTCCTACAACTTCTAGGGCAAAGATACAAGTAATCATTGAAAAAAGTACGCCTCCTGTGATGCTCTTATCTTCTATCACAGTGACTCAAAGTCTTAGTTACAGTAGGGTCTTTTTGTTTTTGTGGTGTATGATAACTTAAACTTAACAAGTCTTGTTGAGGCTAATTAAACTATTTCTATGCTAACTCCTAACATCATCAGCCAAAATTCACAGGAGGCAAGCGCCTCCTCTGCCTCAGCCTAGCTACGGCACTGTAATGTAAACAAGGAAAAGTTGGGGGACCAAGGCTGGAACCTTGGGGTACTCCAGCCTCTACAGGGAGCCAAGATGAGGGCTGTCCTCCAATAGTAACGCGTTGAAATTTGTTTGAGAGATAGCTTTCTATAAAAAGTAACACAGGATTTTCAAAGTCCAATTGTTTCAGTTTAAAAAGTAGACCAGCGTGCCAAACTCTGCCAAAGGCCTTGGATATGTCCAGGAAAACCATACGGCCCAACTCAAGGCCACTGTAAATAGTATGAAGTATGCTAACAAGTTGATTTATGGTGGAATCGTTTTTCTTAAAACCAGAGTTTTTAGCAGAAAGTAAATTGTTAGAGGTTAGATACTCATAGACGATGTTATAAACTAGACGCTCAAGTACTTTAGAGACATTGCAGAGGAGTGAAATTGGCCTATAGGCTATAGTTTTCCTTTGACTGTTTGTTACTTTTCTTAAAAACGGGGCACACGTTGGACCTCTTCCAGGGATCTGGAAAATATGAGTTGGATAAGCAGAGATTGAATAGATCAGTGAGAGAACGTGAGATTGAAGGGGCACAGTATTTAAGAAGGGTGTTGCCTATACCGTCAGACCACAAGCAGAACTAGTTTTCAGAGACTTTAAAATCTTTTCCACATCATGTACTTGCACTTGAGACACAGACAGGCGGGCCTCAGTCCGGAAGGCAAAGCTGAGCAAGGGCAAAGGATTGTCGTCCTGTGGGGTCTAGCACTGATCAGCAAAATACCTGTTGAATGTCACAGACTTCTCTATGTCGGAAGAAATATTCCTTCCATCGTCAATAAGAGTTGGAATGTTTTGGTAGAGTTTGTGACCGAGAATAGATTTACTAAGGTTCCACCATCTTTTAGGGTTTATCTCTCTTGAGTCTTATTCAGATTGGAGTTTGGTAAAGTAAAGACGAATGGAGTTTTTAACAGTGTTAACTGTAAAGTTTCGTTTCCGTTTGTTTAACTGGGAGAGGCGTTCAATTTTTTTAGTAGTGAGGAGCGTGTGAGGCCGAGGCTTTTGTGTCTGGCATGTATACCTATTCCACGCGCGATTGCGCTGCCTTATTAGCCTCTTGATACTACAGCTGACCCAAGGCTTTGTCCCTGGGTCGAATGATGACCTCTCGGAACGGAATAAACTGTTTACACGTGTCAATGAATAGGTCTGACCAGTAAGACACAGTGTCACTTATGGAGTCAAAAACTGTGAAACCAGTTTCCCAGGGAGCATGGTGGAGTACATTGTTCCAGTTGACAAAATCAGCTTTCTTGAAGTTCCAGACAGGGCGTTTGAAGGGGCGATCCTTGAAATGATTCACAGAAAAAGAGCAAAAGACAACAGAATGATCAGACGAGGAGATAGGAGGGAGTATGCCGGAGTTAAGGATATAACCAAGGGAGTCAGTTATCATGAGGTCCAGTAGGTCTACAGAGTACTCCGACACACGAGTAGGTTCGGATATGAGCTGATGCAGGTTGTTTTGAGCTAGCAGATCAAAGAGTCGCTGTCCGAGTTCACTGTCAGTGTGAGGTGAATCCCAGCTTACACATCGATCATTGAAATCACCTGTTAAGAGGCTTCCATGTACATAGAAACAGATATATACCATGTCTGTGCACAGCCATCCTCGACCACCCTTATTCTTTTCATCTCATCTTGCATTTCTGAACCAATTTAATTTGTCCCTTCTTCTACTTAATGTTGTCTTGGATATGTGTTAATACGCTTTACAATATCAATCGCCGTCAATTGCCGATTACGTATATTTTCTACTTTTCACTTTTTCTCGGCCAGAAAAAAAGTTAGTTTTGATACATGCATATATATTCTCAGTACCCCCCCCCCCCTTCTATTAGACGGTGATATCCATTTAAATTCTGGACTACCCGCCATGCTTTCCGAAACAACCGTTTGTCACATTAATGTCCGTAAGTCTGTCCTGCAAAAAGCTTAGATGCATAAGAGCTGACATTGACCCTCATCATGACATTATAACTCTTTCTGAAACTTTTCTATCTCCCGGGACCCGTGATATGGACCTTACTTTACAGGGTTCATACTTTAATGCGTAAGGATCGACCAACCGTACCTGGTGGGGCTGTCGGTCTTTTTGTATCTCAACAACTCCTAACTTCAAGACGTTACGATTTGAAAGAAAATGACCTGGAACTACTATGGTCCGAAATTACTAAAAATTATAATAAATGATTGATATGAGTTGTTTACAGACCACCTGATTCCCCTGTCTTTTTATGATAATTTGCAAAACAATTTTCATCAAGCCAGAGGTGCTGGTATCCAATATACTATATTAAAAGGTGACTTACTTGCCGATTTTTCACCCCCCCCCCCCCCAGGGAGAAAACTTGAACAATTATGAACAACAAATTTCCTGCTCCCTCATGTCCACGAGCCTTGTAAGTAATAATACTTCAAGTTGTTTGGACCAAATTATTTCTAAAATACCTGCTCATGTCCAGAAGCCGCAAGTCTTGCCTCTAATTGCTAATTGCGATCACTGCGTAGTGTCGGCTATATTTTTTCAAACACAAAAAGGAGTTAGCTTACAAAAGACCAATCTAGTATTGTGGCAAAGCAAATTTTGATTATTTTTTTTTCGGTCTAAGCGTGGTGAGATTTCTTGGGAAAATTGATTTGTATCTGATGATGTTAATCAGTGTTGTACTGCCTGGACAGAAATTTTCTTACTAACGGCGAAAGAGACTATCCCCAATAAAGAAGTAACTATACGACCGAATGATTTGCCATGGTACACATCAGCATTACGTCAAGAAAAGCGTAAGATGATGCGTTTATATCCTACAGCTAAGAAATGTACTAATGTTCTTACTCGTGATGCCATGTAGACCACGCACAATCATTTGATAAATCGATATCAGGGGCACTTATGGTTAGCTGAGGAAGATTACAAAAAAAAATTGAATAAGTCCTTGAAAATTCTAAAATGAAAAATAAAGCATGGTGGAGGACACTCAAATATTTCTTCGCTATATGGATGTGAAAATGATTGTTTGTTTTGATTTGGAGAGGTCACTGTACTCATTGAGTGTGTGCAGAGTCACTGAATTAGCCTACTTTGTTGGGGTGACTCACGATTTTATAAACAAGCTAGAATGGTGACCTACATTCATATGGGGAAACTCCCTATGTGGTCCACACAGGTCTCAGTGATTTGGGAGTGTGATTAATTGGAAAACTCTGGAATACTATTGAGATTTATAAGCTTAGATGTATAAAGCTTGCCTCCAAAGCAGACCCAGGCTGCGTCTTGTGTCTGCTCCGCTGGCAAGTGTGGTAGCATGGAACTTGGTCTGCTTTGCAGGCAAAAAAAAGAAAGAAAGAAAGAAAAAAAGAAAGAAAGAAAGAAAGAAAGAAAGAAAGAAAGAAAGAAAGAAAGAAAGAAAGAAAGAAAGAAAGAAAAGAAAAAGCTCCCTTCATGAATGGGAGAGAGGAGAATTCTGAGATCTGAAAGGAGCTGTGTGACTTCAAGCCAGTGGGACTGTGAGCTATTGTAATTGCCCAGGAGATACTCGTTTATACATTGTACCTGTGGAGTGTGGACTGTGTCTTTGAGTGGACTGGTATGTTTGGTGTTAATTGTACCATATTGGAACCAAAATGAACCTCTGTGGGATTTGGATTAGCACCGCGTCTTTGAGTAACACATTGTATCTCTGTGGGATTTGTACCATACTATTTGGCACCTGCCATAGGACTTGGAACTGTGGGACAGTACCTGTGAATAATCTCTCACCAGGGATTAGGATGTACCTACAGACTGTCTTACTAATTGGGAAACCAGCCTATCTAAGTGTATAATTTCATGTAGCTACTTTGTACTGATTTTGATTGTTAATATATTGTCATTGTTAAAGTTATATTATCGTTGTCATTCTTTGTTGAGTTCTGCTACTATCTATAATATTCTTTGTTGAGTTCTGCTACTATCTATAATATTCAGAGGAGAGCATCGTGACAGTTGAGTGTCGGAATCATCGACATACTCTACCATTGCTACTCCATGAAGGCAAGCATATATCGGACAGTGCAAAAAAAGGCTGAAATGCTAATATATTCAATTCTTGTTTCTTGGATCAAATGAACATCGACACTTCCTCTGTTCAGAACCCTACAACCCCTGTCCATCCCCATAGAACAATCACTGGGGCACCTGCATGTATCTGAACAAGAAGTACTTGATATTCTTAAATGTCTTGATATTTTAAAGCTTCCGGCCCGGACGGTATCAGCCCTAAAGTTTTAAAGGAAGCTGCTTCTATAATTCATAAACCTCATACAATATTATTTAATATGTCGTTAATCCAAAAACAGTTACCATCTATCTGGAAAGAAGCTAATGTGATTCTTTTGTACAAAATGGCGAAGAAAATCCTCATTCTAAATATCACCGTATATCCTTTTTAAGCAGCACAGGTAAAGTATTTGAAAAAGTTGTCTTCAAACATGTATTCATTTTTTTAGAGATATTATGGTCATCTCACCAAATCATCATGGTTTTATCCCTGGCGATTCTACAGTAAATCAGCTAGTTTCTTTATACCATGAATTGTCTCTTGCTGTCGATCAGCAAAAGGAGGTAAGAGCTGGGATCCTAGATATGAGCAAGGCCTTTGATAAAGTTTGGCACACTGGCCTCCTTTATAAACTCGGAAAAAAAGAATGGAATAACCAATAACTTGTTATCTTGGCTCGGCGACTATCTTTATGACCGTAGGCAACGGATAGTTTTGAACGGTCAATCCTCCACCTGGGGCTCAATAACTGCAGTGGTTCTCCAGGGCTCCGCTCTAGGACCCCTCCTCTTTCTTATTTATATTATCGATATTGTTGATGTAGTGAACTGCAAAGTGAAACTCTTTGCTGACGACACGCCCCTTTACCTCACCGTAGACGATCCCGAATTTGCCGCAACTACTCTTAACAGACCTTTCTTCCCTTAACGTGTGGTCCAAGAAATGGATAATTTCCTTTAATGCCCTACAGACTGACTCAATGCTTATATCACTAAAAAGAACCTTCCTCCCTGATCACCCACCTCGTGTCTTTCAAGAAAAATTTACCTAGCTACAAACATCTAGGACTCCTACTAAAATCTTGAAGTGGAATGTAAATGTCATCCATAAAGTAACTGAGGCCTTCAAGCAGCTAAATATAATTAAATCATTACTGTATACACTGGACCGAGAAACACTCGAAACTATCTATAAATCTTTTATAAGACCTATTATGGAATATGGTAATGTGATCTGGGATGGCTGTGCATAGGCAGATGCGAAATTGATACTCAACTGGCTGTGGCCCGCATTGTAACTGGTGCCATGGAAACAACCCCAGCCGCTAAATTATATGAAGAAACAGGTTGGGAGACTCTCGAGAAGAGGAGGGAAAGAAAGCGCCCTGATAGGGATGCAGTATCATTAACTAACACTGATGTATAAGATTATCAATAGACTAACACCTTAATTTCTCCTTGATATATTGCCGGATCTATCAGATGATAACCTTCGTTACAACTTAAGACAGCGCCCTGAAAGGGATGCAGTATCGTTATTTAATTGTAGAACTTGTTTATTTGAAAACTCATTTTTCCCATCAACAACAAAATTATGGAACCTTTTACCATCTGAAATTCGTAATTCACCTACTTTGGCACAATTCAGGCGGAAAATTTCAAACCCGTGCATAATCCCTGTAAAATACCCTTAACTTTTAAATGTTGGCAATAGGTTTACTTCTATCTAGCACTGGAGGCTGCGTATGGGTCGCAGTCAGTTGAACGAACATCTGCATAAAATAGGCGTTGTTGAATCACCAGCATGTTCTTGCGGTGCTACATCAGAGAGTGTTTGGCATTACTTTTTTACTTGTCCGCGCTATATTGTCGACCGAGATGTTTTGCATACCACCATTAGTAGCGTTGCACCACTATAGTTTAAACACAATACTATTCGGCAGCAGTGAATGTAACCTCGACCAAAATGTCATTATTTTTAAAGGAGTACATGATTTTATAGAGAAAAGTGAGCGTTTCAGAGCTCTAACTCTAATGCAACCTAATGGCTGAATAGTGACAGAGATTTCCACAATTATTGTAGGATCGCAAATGGCGAATAATGTATTCTACATGCGGCACTATCTATGGTGTTCTGTCTACGTCTATCTTTTATTTGTTTCTGTCCCACAAAATGCATATGAAAGGTTGTAAGTTATGCATGCGTCGTATTATAAACGGATGTTTATATCAGTAGCAAATATACTCCCAAATTTAAAATAAAATGCTGTATATAACTCGCTTCCATGCCTCGAATTGCAGAAATGAATTAGTAACATATATGATAATTTGCTGTTCCACGTTTTAAACTTCAGAGGATGAGATGGTAATTGTTTCGAATGGCAGTCGAGCTTCAGAGAAATACGTCAAATAGGTCATGGGCTGATATTCTGGTTGGTATAGGGTACTTATATATTTGCCTGTAATATGTATGGGCCAACACATTAACAATCGTACCAAATTGTGGTCAAATACGAGAACACGTACATGCTTTCCTCCAATCATTTTGAATGGAAATAGGAGCAGATGTAATTTTGTTTTATTACTATCAAACTAGAAAACGTAAAACTGATCTACTGTTATGGTGCAAGAAACCTGATAACGGTAGGTATTTATAGATTACAAAATATATTTTGATTGAAACATTTATGAATTACGGGTACGGGTTTAAGACATTGTACACTTCTTTGAGTGCCGCAAAAACTTGGAAAATGAGGGATATCAAGCTTGCAGCGACACCTGTGTGTTGCTCCCATGTTAAAATTCATGCGCGCTTGACGCTTGAAGCATGCTGCAGCTGGTCAATCCTTGGTTGTTTTTTTTTACACTAGAGACACGTTGCTTGTACCCTGCATTTTTTCCTTACACGTAAAGAATAGTTATTTGTGATGGATCAACATATTGTGTTGTGCGTATTGTGGAAATTGATCTTTTAAGAAAAAATTATGAAAGAAATGAGGCAAGTGCATGGGTTATAGTATACATGTATATTCTAAACCGGCAGATAAACATAAAGTATCACCTGAATTTGTCATGAGAAAAATGACTGGCAA